>CAXKWD010000011.1:43788765-44388765 GCA_964059195.1 Ectobius pallidus
AGTTATTACTAGGGATCGGATTTTTAGGTTTGTATAAACCCTATATTAGTTTTTTTAACAAATTCAAATAGTTTTATTTTAATCTTTTACAATTTTCAGACTTTAAGTTTTAATTTTATTAATAGATAAAATATACACATTGAAATAAATAGTTTAGGCCTAATTAATTTTACTTGCAGGTTACATAAAATTTCCACGAATCTGAACCACAAAACCTTTTGCTTATTTTCAACAATCTGTTGCTGATAGATCCCAATTAATTTTAGAATTGCCTCTGTCATTTCCAACTCCACCACATAAATTGAATAAGAACGCTCTAGAAAACTTAACTTTCGGTGTCTTGCTTGTGAATAACTGCAAGTGTAAGCTTCTTTAAAATGCCTTTTTTTCTTTTAAAGATACCGGAGATTTCCGTTTACTACAATTTCCTTTACCAGGATGATGGGGTATAAAATTAGGCCTACAATATTCAATCGTGTATTTTCTCTTCTCTTACACTGGTAACAGTGATCAAGATCCAAGATGTAGGCAGATATTTTAAAAGTAATTAGGCCTATTAGTATAAAAATAATTAAATTAATTACATGTTATTAGTTTAGTGAAGAATTTTATCGCATTTTAATTAAAAATAGTTTTGGCAATTTTTTAATTTTTGACGTCTTATTTAGCCATTTTCAGGTTTTATAAAATTGAACAATATGACTGTCATGATAATAAATGGAAAAATATGTTAAAATATCACTGTTAGCTAGTAAGGAACAAAATAGTTTAAAACCTAAAAAGCAGGACCCTCGTCATTACAATCCGTGGGTGAGTCGGTAGCGCGCCTGCCTTCCACTCCGGCGGCCCGGGTTCGATTCCCGGCCGGGTCGGGGATTTTTCAGTAGTGAAAAATTCCTTTCCCGGGTGTGCGTGTCCTTAGGTTTAAGTAGGTAGGGGACTGGCGCACCCCGGTAACAAATACGCTGAGAATATCCCCTTACCAGGGGTCGCTCGCGAACCTGAGGAATAACTTTTTTTTACCTATTTTTTTAACCAATTCATAATACAACTGAACATATTGCAGAGCTGCCAAAGAGAGTGTGACACGTCACAACCAACAGGGTAAACCATGATGAGAAACGAAAACGTGTGAACAAACCGAAAACGTGTCTCCAGTGTAGCTTCTGCGCTGCCTAAAAAATTATGTAACATGCACTAGTCACAGTTTTTAGGTGCGCGGAGTATGAGGTTCTAAAATGCAATAGGTGGCAATATTTCTGATTCATTCAAGCTGTCTAGTGTCTTGGCCTATGTATGGAACCCCATGCAAGGGGGAGAGGCGAGTTGGGAACGACCCAAAGCATGACCAGTTTATTCCTATCACTTTAGAGTGAGACCGACATACTTGTCTTGGTTTACTTTAGGATCGTAATACATTTGAACGGACCATACCTGCTAATCATGTTTCCGCGTAGAATATATCACTTAGTACAATTTATGAACATTTTAGGTTAAATCAGACGATGTAATTCACCATACAATTAGTCAAACTACATCTCCTCATGAATATCTTTTCTGAAAGTTCATTACACCAGGAAATTAAGAATTGCACTGTTTAAGGAATAAAATATCGATTTGCCTTTGGTTTTCTTTGGACAACGCAAGGTACAAGCCATGTTGATACCGGGATGCATTCAAGTTCAAGGTTACATAAGCCTATATTCAATACAAGTGACTTACCTTCTTGAATGATAAGTAATACCTCGAGCAACTTCCTTGGGGATGACCTTCTTCACAACACATTTTCATTTTCACACGAAATAAGCCACAAATTTGTTTTAAAACACTACACAAACACACGAACGAACCGACAAGAGGGGTAAGCGCGGGCGCGTTGCATTAGGAGTTGCAGAGTAGCCAACCGTTCTAAACGTGACAACTGCACAAAGAACATGATAATATGTTTGGAACTTTATTATATATATATATCCTACTATGTACTCAAGAGATAAGATTTATTCAATGATAATCATTATATATTTCAATACGTATTATTGAAATTTAAGGGATTTTCGACTTCACCAACTAGCATGCGTTCTACGTCTTGAGCCAAGATGACGCACCTATCCAGGTAGCTTCTACATTACGTCATCCTCAGCTACGTTGCCGAATTCAAGGTTGCGACAAAGGAAAGCAGTCAACTAATAGGCCTATCACCCACCATGTGTCAACCACGAAATTGCTGCTATAATAAAAGGCACTGTATTTGAAATATTTCTATGCTATGTGCTATTATTTAAAAGTGTAAATGTAGGCCTATTTTCTTTGCTCCCGATGTCATTTCATAACCTTTCTGATCCCATGTTAAATTCATTGTAAGCAGTATAAAAGTCTGTTGAGGCATTATACTGTGCTCGTTGAAACCATTGTTAGAAGAAAAAATATGTTCATTACGATGTGCCATACCGTTGTTTTTCCTTTTATATTTTGAAGTACCTTAAGCCTAAGTCGCAGATTTAGTCCCACAATAAATATTTCTGTTTAAAAGTTGTATAAAGCATACGCGGACCGCCGGCGTGGTCTTGTGGTTAGCGTCGCTGACTACAGATCCGTCGGCCCGGGTTCGATTCCCGGTACCTCCTCGGATTTTACTGAGGTAGGCAGGTCTGGTAGAGAAGTAGCGACCACCATTAACGGCCGTGGGTGTCGGCATGCTGACCACATACCCCCCCAATCCTGCCATGAGCCTTTGGTAGATGACGCAGCGGTCGGGTGGTAGGCCAAGTCCTTCCAAAGATGTAGCGCCACGGAGTTTAGTTTCTTTATATGTATACATGTAAATAAAGTAGCACTTCTATACAGTTAGCACACGAGAGTGCGTTTATGTCCAGTTGTCAGTTTTTTCACTAGAACAAAAATCGATAGCTACTACAATCAAATGGCGGTCGATATGCATACACTGGTACATTTCCAACAGTGTTGTTGTTGTTGTTTTTTTTTCATAATATCTAGAGTACCTCAACGTTCATACCGGTTTTTATAAAGGCTGTTGTTAGTAATGTTATAAAAAATTCGAAGTCTGCCTTAGC
Source organism: Ectobius pallidus (assembly GCA_964059195.1). Taxonomy (NCBI): domain Eukaryota; kingdom Metazoa; phylum Arthropoda; class Insecta; order Blattodea; family Ectobiidae; genus Ectobius; species Ectobius pallidus. Next base: position 43,791,837 of record CAXKWD010000011.1, read on the forward strand.
GTCTGTTAATCTTCTTGACTCTGAAGCTGCGTCAACCACTAACATCAAAGGTCGGCCGGCCGGCAAACCGCCGTACTTATCTTGAACCGGAAGGTGCCTAGTACAATAAGATTGTATGTGTTGGGTCTTCAATTAGCTTTACAGCCAATGTACGCACTATACGGAAGAATAGCCATGTTTCTGTGTCAACGTCATGCCTGGTCACGTGGGAGAGAATGACGCTTATTGGTTAATTTCATAGTCATCGCAGTGGCGTATGGGGTGCGTTCCCTATCCCCACGCAGCGGGCCTGGGTTCGATTCCTGGTCGGGAAAAATTCTTAGGTGGGGGTTTTTCCGGGGGTTTGCTCACCTGTGAGACGAATGTCAGGGTCCCCGGATATCACCTGGCCGTCGTTATTATCTTCATCCCATCCTCGCCTTGGAGTGTATCGTTCTATGTGTTCGTGTCGTCTCGGAGGTGGACTGGTCACTCATCCCGGGAGGTTCTCCGTGTCCTTGTCTGTTTAACAAGGTATGTATGTGATCCATTGAGACTCCTCCGAAATGTCGTGGTTCCATAAAGCCCTGGGCGACGTGAACCGCTGTACCTAGGGTAGAAGTGGGATATATAAAAAGATTGATCTCGAATTTTTGGGCAGAGAATTAAAATAATCGTTTCTATTACGTTGCATGACTATAATTGGATTAAGAGGGGTCATAACCCATCAGTATGACGCATTCTTTAAATTTTTGCTTTGGACGCATACTCTAAACAAAAGTCGATATCAGGTTTGTTTCCTGTTGACTTAATTCCAGTGTTCCTAATAACGAAATTATGGAAAACACCATTTTTAACTTCGTCGGTATTAAAAATATTATGACAATATTTTATCGAGGTCACACTGAAATTTGGAGAAGGAGAAATAAAGGACAAAATATTAAAGGAAGATTAGAAAATAACAAAAAATAATGCAATTACTTTTAGAGGAATTCTGAAAGGAAAGTGGGCATATTTGAGAAGAGAATGGTAGGCTACCCTTGTGAGATGACAGGAGATGCCACCTGTATCTTTTCCTATATATACGTATTTTGCTTTTCGTGTTCAGTAATACCCAAGTACTTAATATTACATATCAGGTGACGTTTAAATGAATTTATATTCTTCACTGAATTTAATAGACTTTATTTGAGTACAGTTTCACATTAATACAAATTCTTAAAATTGTTATATATTTTCACACAGTAATAATGCAGTTCCCTGATTATATCTTTCTTTTTTTCAATATGAGAAATCATTTCTTCTTACGTATACTAGATCATAACTATTTTTCGTTTTACATATAAGTTAATAACAGCAACGAAACGTTGTTACACCGATAAATACAAGATTTGAGTATTATCATTGAACGCAAGCACATTATCATACAAGTACGTATATTCTTAATCGAGTAATATACACGATGTTTACTTGGCAACCTGCATTTAGCATGATTTACTATAATATGGAAAATAATGTTTCATTTTATGAAACCTCTTTTCCTAGAACTGCTGCTTGCACTATTTTAAGTAACTCCCCTTAAACCTGTCAATAAAAAAACAGTAACTCAATTAGTTATAATCGAAAAGATCCTAATCTCCACATTTCCAGGAAACATTGCGATATTTCAGCTGCAGTTAAAAAAATTGGTGGTCGTGTGAACAAAAATGCATAATGACTTCCACCTGTATAGCGACTTGTAGGAGTCTATTAAAAAACTGGGCAATCTCCATTTTTTTAAAATGATAAGAGAAGTTAACTTCTAAGGAAAGTCTAATGCACTTCCTGTTATATATTGTCTGTGTTTCTAATCAGACTTCTCACATAAGAGAGAAATTCAGATTTGCAATACATACACTAAATACGTAATAGGAAATGCAATAAATTTTCATTAGAAGTTAGGATCGCTATATTTTATCAAAATGGAAACTGCCGGATTTGCTAATAGACCCCTCTATTGTCCACTGGAAGTACTTCAATTAAGAAATTGCAAATAAAATAAATAGTCGCACTATTAGACCATAAAGCGGCTACCTCAAAACATGTACGTAATCGGTATAGATTTTCGGATTAGACACACGCTATTGTATATTTTGTAGAAAAGCGGCGGTATGGAAAGAAGTCGTGTCAATGTGGAATCCACATTGTTTATTTATTCACAAATGTAGATGGGGGTAGCCTGGTCAAAATTTGATGAATTTTAATTTTAAATTTTACACAAAAAACCGTTCCATTTAGTTGATATAACTCTTCCCGTAAATTTTGATGTAACTCAGAATTTTATACAATTTGAAACGCTTTAAAACTAGTATTCAATCAGAAGTTTAGAATAGCAAAGTAAATACTGTCCAGGGAAATGCCCAAAAACATAAAAGAAGGCATCGTCTTTATTATAAATGACCTAAAAATAGTAAAATATTATACAAAATTAAAAACAGACCAATAAATGATCCATTATTTCTTGTAATAGTTTTTTTTCTTTGCAAGTAATGCGTTGATTTTAGTGAGCAACTTAATGAATGGCAGTGTTATGTTTAAATTTACAATATATAACACACTAACTTTGTTAACAACTTCTTGGACATTCTTTATGAAGAAAAAATGTATTTCCAAACTGGTAAGCCCTAGCAAATAGTTGCTATTTATAATGAAATAAAAAAAATATTTAATTCTTTATTGTTAGAATACGAATTGCAGTGACTCTGTACAATGAATTTGAATTGAAATTGAAATATTGGATGAAAACATGGCGGAAATTCTCCAATGAAAACGACTATTACAGGGGTGTCCACATAGCGACTCGGGAACCGCATGCGGCTCTAGTCATTATTATCCGGCTCCTAACGAAATCCTGACAACATTGTGAAATTTTTAAAATCATTTTCCTGTAGGCGAAAAGAAGAATGACTGACTTGTTTCACGGCTAATTGTGCTTGATTTGGCAGCTGTAGTGTTGGAGCAACTGGAGATTCAAGGGAACGAAAGACTAAAACATTTAAAACTAAGAGACTGTTCAACCACTCTATTTTGGAGAAAAGAACTCAAACAGAATTATCCAACATTAATTGTGTAAACAGACATAACTGACATAACTTCCCAGATTTCAAGCAGCTAACTACTCAAATGACACACAAAAAGTGTAAATAATTTGTTGGTTTTTCTGTAATAAGAAAAGCACGTTAAATTATGTAGTAAATCAATATATTATAATGGGCTACAACTTATATATTTATAAAGTAAAATACGACTAGGTTCGGCTCTTTTCAAAGTTCGTCCCTTAGATTGCGGCTCCCAAAAATCAGATAGTAGGGCAGATAGTAGTAATGATTTGTACCTCTACTGGAGATTTTCTTGCAAATGGAGTAGAGTTCAAAATGCACATTCCTTAAAAATAGTGGTAGCCGTTATGTGGACGTTATTTACGTAAGAACTTGTAATAGACAAGCAATAAAAAAAATAATAATTACATATTAAAGATGTAACGTAATGTAACACTTTAAATGCCGAAAATGACCTGAAATTGCCGAAATGACCTAAATATGCCAAAACATTACCTAAGTCTTGAAAATAAGCAAAATGAAGTCAAAGCATATTGTCCTTATTTAATAAATTAAACCATTATACACATTTATATAGGCCTATCGAGTTATATTTCAGACTTTGCAGAAAAGGATACATAAAATCATTAAATGCCTTGTCCTAATGATTAGGCTCTTAATTGATCGACAGTAATAATAACCCATTAATTAAACATATAGATAATTTTTGTCTTCAAATATTATTCCATTTGAGCCATAGTATACATCGACCCAAACTATCGAATGAACGGTAATCGTTCCATGTCAATTGACTTGAAACACGGCACATGCGCAGTGTAAATCCTCAACATTTATTGTAGTTTTGTTTAATGGAGCTAATGTAATAAAATGGATCTCCCGGAAGATGTATACGTATTCGTCCAGATGAAATATATGTTTTAAGACCTCACCCAAATTAAATACCCTGTCATTTATGAGAATATCACATGTTCGAAGAACACGTCATAATTATTAGAGCTTGGCGAATACTTAACTAAAATCAATATTTCCAAAATGTTTCATATAGGAAAATAATGGGGTTTCTCTCCGTCTCCTCTGCCGTCAATCAATGGCTCAATTTATTCAGTGATCCCTACAAGTTTTCTTACACTCAATAAAATGACAAGTGTACAGTTCAGTAACCATACGTTTTGCTGAAAACATTTATTTAGTGAATGATTTATGTCACAGACAGGGGGAAGTACATTTATGTTTACTTATGTGTACATTTATTTTGTGACCACATTTACTTTGACAATGAACATAATTATACATTTTCTGACAACATCTATCCGGTGACCAGTTATTTTGAATAATAATAGTCTATACTCGATTGCGTAGTGTCATATGTCGCAGTGTCACATGGGAAAGATTTCAGGTGTGTAGAAATGCATTGTTACAACAGCAGAGGAGAGAGAATAGCGACATATCCGAAGGGCCGAATGCAAGAACCAGATAGCTTCATTTTTTGCCTAAATTGAGTTACTCTTCAATAGGCCTACACTTTGGTGTAGCTCTAAGCAACAAGGCATTACATACAATAATAGTAAAAGCAATACGAGGAATGGAGCATAAGCCATAACAAGTCTTTTTTCTCAAAGTAGTCTAAGGAAATGATACCATGAGATGCATAGGCGTAACGAGGGGGGGGGGTTTGGGGGTTTGAACCCCCCCCATTGATTAAAAAAAGGAAAATTGTATAATTTTTTTAAGTCTGCCCATAAATTACTTAATACAAGTATAAAGTGTGGGAAGCTTAAAACTCGTTATTTTGCGTGTTAATTTTAAAAAATTTCCGGGGATGGACCCCGGAAGCTTAAAACTCGTTATTTTGCGTCTTAATTTTTTAAATTTTCCGGGGGAGCCCCCCGGAAGCTTAAAACTCGTTATTTTGCATCTTAATTTTTAAAATTTTCCGGGGGAGGACCCCCGGACCCCCCTCTCCCTGGGGGATATTCCATACCGCCCAGACCCCGCGGGTGTTACAACCCCCCCATATGGTCGGCCTGGTTACGCCTATGATGAGATGATATATGTCACGAGAGAGTGTGGCATCTTTAGTACATGTTTACACCATCTTGTATAATAAGAGAGGCGATGGTAATATGGTTGTGAGTGCCTCGATACATATGAGGGCCCTATTTGCACGCGTGACGCTGCCAGTTTTTAGGAGTACTGTACGTGATATTTACTCTGTCCCATTTGACGATGGAGTCGCGTAAGGATGTTTATGGGTGTCGGTTTCCTTCACTATCCTACGTCTAGTGCCCATAATCTGAATTATAGATACATTCCATACCTTGCCCTTTCATTTGTATATTTGAAATGTTTAAAATGGTCACACATTTTCAAAAGGAAAAATTGTTGCCATTATTTATGCCCCATACCTTGTATTATCACAATTATTTACTCTGGTAGAGATAAGGCCGTCGAGACCTCTTCTTCTCCTCTACCATTATTCCAATAACTACAATTAAAATTGGCCTACAAAAATTACAATAACAATATAAAAATACATTAAACTGTCCGAAAAAAAATCATTGAAACTAAATATATAAAATCACAATAAAATGGTGATTAAAATTACAAATTAAACACTGTATAAAAAAATTAAAACATTCGATTTTGTAATTAAGATTTGTTTAGATTATTATATAAGAGAAATGGTGTTTACGAAATTTCGTTTCATGTTTCAGACAGCTCCAAGAGCTGATGTTTTCTGAAAATATAGGCCTATTTGCCACCTAGTGGTAAACGGTTTTATGAAATATTATCTGGTGAGATAGTACATAATAGAACTAATGGAGGTACAATTTCAGAACGTAATAAATTATTAACGTCAAGTAACCAATGAATACTAAGTTTTTTTTTTAATTTGCATAATGTTTTGTCTCAATATTTTGGATTTTTTAAAAGTCAATCATTAATCCACTATTACGATGCTACATATTAATAAGCAAATTCATAAATGTGTTGTGATAGAACAAAGTTAATAATTTTTCTGAATAAAGCTAATTTATATATTTTACGCAAAAGGCAGACATAGAAGAATTCCAAATATCCGAATCCCAACCATCAGGATCAATTTAAAGAAAATATAGTAATTAATATTGTACAGTAAATTGTGCAACGTTGGTGTAGTGGTTGGCGTTGCTCTCTACGGATCCGTAGATCAGGGTTTGATCCCCGGTAGCTCTCGGACTTATCTCAGGTACGGAGGTCTTGAATAGGGGGCACTCAGCTTCACGAAACCAAACTGAGGAGCTGCTTGATAACAAAAAGATCGTGGAATTCGTGGGAGTTGCCATGCTGATCACATTTCTCAATCCTGCCATCTGCCTCCCGGCAGATGATGCAGCGTTGGGATGGAAGGCCTGGTCCCACAAGGGATGGAGCGCCACGGAGTTTAGTTTTAAGTATCGGCGAGGGCGAGGATAGTAAGCAGATTTCGACGTGCCCTAGTTGCCCATTTTCAGCCACTGCATTATGGCAGCGATCACTCGATCGCCGGCTGAAGGACAGCTCACACCTGGACCATTGTCTTGGCATTGTATGATTCATACTTTCTCTGACTCAATGTTCAATGACCTGAGTTCAGTATGGACCCGAAACGTGCAGTTCTTTCCTTGAATGGTGACGTTGATATTTTTAAAAATTTGAATTAAGATGCGACTGGTATTCAACAGGTTGAGCGATTTGATGTGGGAACTTAACTATTTCTGACACGAAAACAGTACTATATCCAGTTATCCGGATTTCTGCATGTCCGGATCCGCCAAATTTGACCAGATAACTGGAGTTTTACTGTACTTCCAAATTTGTTTTCTTACTCTTTTCAAACGCATGTAAATTTACGCTATTTTGTGCGAAAAATAATAATAGTTACTCTATATAAATTCCTTGAGTAAATACTCCTGCAACCTGTTGGCAGTTAATGAAACTACAATACAAGCCCCTTAAAAGACATTCTGGAATTATCCCCAGCACGATGTAATTGATATTACAATAAAGATAGGTGGTACTCAGTGTTGAAATCGGAATTTTTTTCTACGGGGAACGGCGGTCCGGCAAAGTAAAAATCTACTCTTCATCGCTCCGGCATAAACCCTGGGGGGAAGTACATATGAAATCGGCGTATATTTTGGCAATATTTTAATAAAGAAAAATTATTAGAGTCATGATCTCCTGTTCTTGTAGCAACAGTTGTATTTTCTTATACAAGTATTATATCATTTCTAATGATTCATATAAAAAAGGTAATTTGACTATAATCTTTGGTATCATAAAATGAAAAATAAATAATTAAATAAAAATTTCTTTACCGCCTAGGCTGTTAAAGTGCTACTTTTCGGCGTGTTAGCAGTCCGAAAAAATCCTGTTTTACAGAGCGTGTACTTGAAAATAATATAAAACTTTAAGACTTCCTTGTTAGAAACCGTAAAATTTACCCTAAGTTTTAGCATTTAGTGTATTTAAGGTAATGAAACTGTATCCCGATATTTAGAACGGTCGTTGTTTCCTGTAGAATTTATGTGAAAGCGGAGCTACCTGGTTCTTGGATCCAATTCTTCGATTGCACGAAGCTTAGGCCTATATTACATTATCATATTTCTAGGTCAAAAAAGTTTTGTAAAATGTGTAATAAAATCTTTTACAGCGTAATATAGCATCCTTCATCACATAAAGCCTGTGACAAAGAAGAAAGGAAATGGTGGACAGTAAGAGCATATACACTAAGAACACATTGTCTCTTGTAACCTCAAATCTTCGAATCTTGTAGGCCAACTGAAACACATGACATGTTGTCCAGTAAAAACGCAAAGATTATAAAAGAGGAACACCGTAAATACACAAAAACATAGAGGGGCCTGTTTCATAAAACTGTTTTAAAGAACTATAGTAGCATACTATATAGGCCTATAGTAAAAGCAGATTTCTACCAGTTAGTTTTTGTGTTTCATGAATTGTTCATAATCTTAGTCAATATTTTACCTTAGCAGATTGTCTGGTTAAAATATATATGAAGCATTGTTTAGTAAAGTAGACTGGCAAAAACCAAGATTCATTAGTAGGCTATATAGTATATAACATACTTATAGAAAACAGGCCCCAGATTCTATAAATAAGTTCTTGCTTTTGTAATATAAAGTGACACTTAAAAGAATAAACTTAAATATTTCGCCATCCATTTTTAAAGATTTCACATGTTCAAGTTGAAATTCTTTCAGTAAATTCTGATGAATTCCTTTTGTTACACTTATCCGTATACAAACAATAACCCAATTTAGTTTTTTTCTTTGATTTTATTTTAGTATTAATGCAGAAACCATTATTGTACACTGCACTTAAATTTGCAGCAAATGCGTAAAATAATGGATTCATTTAATCAGAACTATGACAAAAGATATGATAAAAGATTGGACACAGTCTAATGAACGGTAAATAGTCTATACGTTTGATCATACGCATGTGATAAAAGGGTTTACTATATTCCGTGACATGGGAATGTGATAGTGTAAAAAAAGGCCTTAGAAATGTCGCAGAGAAATGGTTGTGCTCTGAACGAAAGATATAATCAAGAATCCACCACAAATAGATGTACTTGTACAACATAAAATTGTCAGATTCTTTTAAAACATCGGATGTAAGCAACACTTTTTCTCAGAGAGACAGTGTGCAACAGTTGTGATTACCTTCCACAAAACATGTAACACATTTTTTTTACCATTATGACAAATAAGTCTACGAATAGCAACAGTAAAATATTCAATTCTTCACAGTCAATAAACATTACTATTTCCTAATAACTCATGAGAACATGAGTTTCAAATAACATTATAATAGTCATTAAATATCTGTGACAGTTAAACAATAAGTACCATAATTATTCTCAATTCTCAGGTTTGCACCCGCGTCAATGTAATTTTTTCCCCGAGCTAAACAGTGTAATTTTCCATATGATTTTTTTTTTTTTTTTTTTTTTTTTTTTGTGCCCACCCTTACCCCCGGAGTGCCCAACAATGAAGTTGATTACCTCCGGTCAAACCAAATTTTGGTAACCATTTGTTTGCTGTATGTACCTAGGATCGCCAATTTTTCATCCTTATGGGATATGAGGTATTTATGACATGTTAGGGCTGTGTACTTGTTTCAGATTTAAGAGGCACAAGTTTGACTTTCTCGCAGTGATGTCAGTTTTAGCTTTCTTGGTGTGTTGATTGTTTTGTATGGACTTGTTTTCTGGTGTATGTTGCATTATTTCTGTGTGAGGGGATTATTATCCAGTCCGGCATTCGCCTAAGAGCGAGGGAAACCCCTCAAAAACCTCGCTTGGACTGGACAGTGGCCAATGCCTTTTTTTTTACTAAGTTAGTTGGAGGTAGAGCAGCCTAGAGGACCATCGCGAAGTAATTTGTGGGGCTCGCTGCCAGACGTGACAAAGCGCCATCGATGGCAATGACTAGAAATTATGGTAATCTATCTCTGCCAAACATAACTAAGGCTGCATAAATGTTGGATGGACGATAAAAGATAATAAGTGACGCCACTAAGGAACCAAAGTGTTAATGAAAGAATGTATTCATACTTTAGCAACGGTAAAAGGACTCTAAGCCAGTTTCATCATCATTATACTGTATTTCGCATGTTGGAGTAAACCGAAATAAAACTGTATGGCGTGACATGAAAATTCTTGTTTTGAATGGGAATATTAAAACTTTCTACTATAGAGAGTAAGGTATGTGTGTAAGCTGAACAGCTGATAATAAAATGACGAGTTCATTAATTCATACAACACTTCATCTTCCAGCCGACCAGCTACCATTTATTTGTGTCAATTCTGAGTCTGTAGACAATATTAATTAACCCTTAATGGGCTCTCTTATATGTTATGGAATATTATAATCCTTCATATCCTGGCAGACCGTCTCCAGAAGTCCATTTCCAGTGCGTTCAATCTGTTAACCTGTTTTTTATTTAATGTCCATGTTTCTGCTCCGTAGAAGACTATACTCTGTAGTATGGTTTTGAATATTTTCGTTTTTGTACTATTGATTATATTTCTACTCCATAAAATTGAATTTAACATTCCTATTAGGAATACGGAAATACGACGTATTATGGAAGTAGAAGAAGAGAGTGCAGTCACAATTGAAAGGAAACGACTTCGATGGTATGGACATGTACGTAGAATGGGAGAAGAAAGAATACCTAGAATCGTACAGGAATGGCAAAGTAAGAGAAGAAGAGGAAGAGGACGACCTGCTACTACCTGGATACAGAATGTACACATGTCAATGGAAAGATTTGGTTTAGTGGAGGAAGATGTACAAGACAGGGATAAGTGGCGAAATGTAGTGAGCAGTGTAGAGTTCTGAATGGTGGTATCATATTTTGTGTGTCAGGATGAGTTATGTGATAGTGCTTGACTGTTGTATTTGTTTGGTTGGAGACAAACCTCTGTTTTGAGGAAATTTCTCATTTAATAAATAAACATATTATAATTAAATAAATTTTTTTGTTTCTCGTATGATAATGAAGACCGTACAATCGCTCAATAATAAATCGATACACCTACATTTCGATCTGTGAGAAGAGCGAAGAAAATGGTTTATTTCGTTCCTTTCTTCCATCGATGCATTTATCACTGCTCCAACATGAATGAATTCCTGAATGTTAACTAATGCTTCCTTTTTCTCTCAGTTACTGTTACAAAGCACACTTCTCTTAATGTTTCCCTCATATTTCACGTATTCTTACTTAAATAATTCATAAATAAATTGTTCTTGTATTGATTGTAGAAAGGACCTAAGCGTTAATAACCAATAACACGGAATTCAGTTCTATTACAGTTAAATCAGTGAGCATTCACGTATACTTTCAAATTATTGACAACAGAATTATGTTAATATTACCTACGAAAGAATAAACTGTTTTTTTTTTCAGATTTATATCACGTCCTTTCTGCAAAAAATATTCATACGTTTTGATGAATATAAAATAAAGCAATATAAAAGAAATGTAAATTACCTTAAATTTCTAGTTTTTCTTGCAAAAAGAAATATTTGAACTTTTATTAGTAAACCCTAGATTTATTATTATTATTATTATTTTTTTTTTATTATTATTTTCCTGTGGTAATTCATTACAGTCAGTTAAAAGATAACGTTCAAGGCTCTTTATTCCCAAACTACTGTACAAATAAGTTTTCTCCTAGTATCAAAAGAATACGTATCTACAAGATGTTCAAAACTATGGATTTGATGAAGACTGTTATGAATTACTTTTTATATAGAGACAGCTGCAGTAAATTTAATATTCAGCTCTAGTGGAAGAACATTGTACTTCCCAAACAAAAGTTTTAATACAAAATAAATTTTTAATTTATCTTGTGTGAATTAATTCTATAAGTTATACATTAGTTCGAAGACCAATTCTCTAGATAATACTAAATACTTGAAATGTATGTGAATCTAGGAAAATACAGAATATCGAATTTGTGTTCCAGCTGAAGGGGCAAGTTATGAGCTAAATTTAAAATTTCTATTTCCAATTTATATTCTCATCTAAAATTGACCAACAAATTTTGGGGATGGAACTTGTTTTATAGTTATATTTGTAATTTATATTTTGTTTAATAATCTTAGATCAATATCTAGGTGTATAGACCAAAATGTAAACTATATTTTGACCTTTTAAAGGTAAAAAATATCTAAATAATACTTAACGGTGCTTAAAGCTGCTATCAACTTATAATCATGGTCGCTTACACAGAAAATAATATTTTACATGTATTAGACACCGGCACCACTTATTCGACTCAAGACATGAAGATCGTCTTACATTTCCTCGGGAAGTCAGCTGATGAAGCAACGGAAAGGGTTGACGAGAGCTTGGGTGATTACCGTTGACTCGGGTGCATGTAGGAGAAATAACTATTTATAACATTCGCCTGGAAAGTTTCTGTTCTTATCTAATAAATACCTTATTTAGTATTGTACACCACATAAATTGCACATCTGACATAAATACAATTTTTGGCTTTTACAAAACTACATCATGTAAAAGTATTTCTTGAGAATACCAAACAACAGGAAACATGTATATTCATCGGAGTTAAGAAACCTTTTATGGTTAAATGTACATGAAAAAATACTTTTATCCTACACATGTTTCAGTGTTGACAAAATAGAGCCACTGACTTGTTTTTTAAACTAAAATGCGGTAACTCCGCCTTGTCAATATAAAAGTTTTAAATTTTTAATATTTTAAAACGTTTGTAGACTATTGACAAGGCGGAGTTAACTCATTTGAGATTCTACACAACTTTCTCAAAGAATGAATGGCTTGAAAAACATGCTCCCCAAAAAAGCATTTTCTCACATTAACCACTAATGGCTACCTAAGGTAAGCCGGTTTGTCTAAAAAATTGACCAGTTTTCTTTACAATACTACAGTATCAAATTTCATGGTGATAGGATTAAAGTTTAGAATCAGGGCTGGGAAGGAAAGCACTGGAAGTACGAAATTGCCCTCCCTCTCGAGCCTGGTGTAGATACTACAGGACGGATAAAAGATAAAAATAGAAACCTCAAGCAAGACAGACAGGTGTATTCAGAGGCACATCAATCCAATCCTGGATTTCATCTTGTCATTTCAGTGCAACCCATGGCAGAAGTGGTACTGGATTAACCCTGTAATGTTATTCCATATTTCACTACAAATATTAGTTTTGCGCTCCCATGAATACAAGACAGTAATTAAACATTTATATATGTATGTGTCTGAGCAAACAGAACATGAATACACAATATTGCGTCGAGGCGAAGTATAATATTAAAGTTGTCGTCTTAGGCCCACGTACATGTTTGCACAATGATAAAAAAAACAGGTTTATTGGTCCTACAGTCATGTACTGTCAAGTACTGTGAAGTAACACACGACGCGTGTTATTCAATGCTACCACTCTTAGTCCAGGCGTGGTACATTATTTCTTTGAAAAATCAAAGTGGCCACTTTTTCTACGCGATAATTAGGAATAAAATAGTAGGAAATCATTGTACATGTTTTGGAAAAAATCGATTTTAGCACCATGGTGAAAGAAACGCAAAAAGGTTTGAAAAAGTGTCTTTTTCAAGTTAAAGAAAGAACAATATAGGGAACAAATAGCACGAGATAGAGCTTAAAAAGACGAAGAAAATGTTTCCCTAACAATAAAAAATCAGTTCATAACTTTTTGCAAGAAAAATAGAAAACTACTAAAAATCGCGATGTTTCAACATTTTATTACTAGGCTTGAATGTATCGTAGAAAGGCCTATTGCAATGAATTTGTAGCTATCTGTGACACCTACCTTTGGTAAAAATTGTATCCAAAAATATTTTTAATTTTTTTATAAAATCGCTTAATTCTGAAAATAGGTGTTTTTCTAAAACGGCTGACACTGCTAAATATGACCCCACAGTAAAAGTTGAAGTAGCTTTTTGTTCGAGAGATGTTGCTCTACAAACATATGTTTGTAAAAATTGACTATACCCTTAAAATACCACATCGAAAACAGGGCTATTTCCCATATTTTTCTTTTTGATACCTAAAGAAACACTTTCGCACCTTTTTGCATTTGTTACGATGATGCTAGAACCCGATTTTTTCCCCGTTACATATACAATGAATTCCTAGGTTTTCCTCTAATTATCGCGTAGAGAAAGAGACCACTTTAATTTTTTTAATGAGCAATTTTTGCTACCTCGCCTGGTGGAACAAAGTCGTTCAGAACGACATGGCACACGGGTTGCGCAAAACCAACGCACAAGGGGTGACAGGATGGGAGATTTACGTGGGACAGCAGACAGCAATTATTATTATTATTATTAGCCGTGCCGATACTGGAACAGCATGGCAATACCCTGCCAGAACGGCATATATAGGTCAACAATGTACACAATCTCTTTCCCTTGACTGTGGATAACTTTCTTCCCACCAATCTTCTTGCCTTTGCAAGACATCGCTTTTTTACACTGAAAACAAGCCTTTGAACTATACACCCACTCTGCCCCCTTCTCCTAGGGGGGCTGGGGACATTCCTTTCCAATTTGTCTACTGCGCATCATCAACCCATAGGCACTCATCCTCACTACAACGTTACTAACAAAAGATCGAAAAGCGTTTAGCAAAAACTGCCCTCTAAAAATTGTTTTCAGGAGCGTCAAGAAACATCTTATAATATAGTCAACGCGAAAATGTTTTAGACAGTGGGGTGGGTAGGTATTTCCCGCTCTAGAATCTTCCCTATAGTAAATAGCCCTAATAAGTCTGTTTCACTGGTATGAGTAATGTATGAGACAGAAAGGACTTCATGTTTACTTCAGGACCCTTTCTAGAGCGGATAACACCTACCCAACCTCTGTCCAAAACCTTTCTGCACCGACTATAGATAGTATACACTACACCAGAAAGAATATTTACATATGTACATTTTTAGGGATTTTTCTTAAGTGTTCTTATTGGCCTACCGTTAAAAAAATAATCATAAAAACATCGACAACCTATCATGAATCATCCTTGACGGAATATGTACAGACCATTATATTAAAACATTTGTCACATAGAAACAATGAAATTTAAGGCTTGTTCCAGAAACATTTAGAAACAGTCATCGCATGATAGTCGCATGCGCACATTATGATTATGAAAGTGACGTTGGTATGTACGTACCAATATTATACCATACCATACCATACTATACAATTCCATAATTATATGAATGTCGATAACGCTCAGTGTCTGATTTCGATACTGAATGCCGGCCTTGATTGTGTAATTTAATATTTCCCATTTGCCATTTGCTATTAGAGTGTTTTTCAAACAATGGAATTCTACCTATCGGTATATATTTTGTGCGCAATTTGCAAAATGAAGTGTTGTTTCCTTTCACATCCGAATATTCCCTTCCGTAAGTTCCTTCTGAGGAGAACGCTTCATGCTCTCAATTTTCGGCATGTTCCTAAGTACTGTGAATTTCAAAATAGAATTAACACTAATATGAATCATGAAATAAATAATTAAATAACATAAACAGGATACAATGGATTCTTTACTTACAGGATCATAAATATGGACCCAAGCCAAGCAGCAATGAGAAAGTAACGAACTTTTTTGTTATGAAACATACTGCACGCTCTCACGCCACGAGCCATGACGTGCATTCCAAATTTTAGTCTCGTAACTTTGTAACCCTACGCTGAGCCCTGCTTACTAGAGACGTGCGCAGTTAGCGTAATAGTGGAAATACCCTGCGCGACTCCATTACCCATTGAGCTTGAGATGTTTATTACCACAAAAGCACTATTTTTGACATCAAATTAAGATGGATATGTTTCTTTAATAGATTTTAGCAACATAATTAGACTTAATAAATCGATTGACCGTCATAACAACCAATAAATGAACACATAATAGGCCTACACGTATGTCTTTAAATATTAATCGATATTAAAATCATATATTAATCGATATTACCCATTAAGTCGAAAGAAATTATCGATTAAACTGTTGACGTTCCAGCAATAATCAGAGTCCATTAGGTAACTGTAAATACATCGCACATGCGCAGTACAACGAATCCTCAAACAACTGCAGTTTGTATACTGGAACAAACCTACAGTCAGAACCTCAGGAATATTGTATGGATTTTTTAAAACCAAATATATTTGCTAATTTAAATTCTTCTCTAGGGCATCTTTTGCACTAAAACACTCTTGGGAGAGACGGCTTTTGAGGAATGTATCACTTGCACGGGTTTGCTATCCCTTAAAGGGGCAAATGTAATGCTAGGCATGTAGCCATGTTAATTTTCTACAAGTTTGTATGACAATCTTATATGGGGAAAACGTGATTAGGGCATTTTTTGCTAAACTCTCTTCAAGTGGTTTCTGTGTCCTTTACTTGAAAGGTGAAAAGTAATTTTTTAAACCTTTGCAACAACTTTTATGATCACACTCACAACTTGTGGAACGGTAGTTATATGATAAGCCTGTTTACCAAAACAATGAAATTCAAGTTCTAGCTCTGTGAATAACTCTGCTTTGTGTGATTGGTAGCCAATGGCTACCTGTGATGTGTCGTAATATGGACAATCAATGTTGTACAATTTAAAATTTATTTATTTTCTTCCACCAAAAATGGCAGTAGGAAAATGATAAATCCATCTCACGACAATTTTGCTTTGTTTTGACAATCTTAACATCACTGACGATGCACTGTCGCTGACTTCACAAACTGACTGCAAAGCAGCAGGAAGTTATTTATTTTTCAGCATTGGAATGTCTGAGTTATGTAGATTTTAATGTCAACAACTCACGTTGGTCCAGCGAGATAACTTTATTGCAATGTGAATTCTTAATGTGTAACAGTTCTCTATCTCGCATCTATATGCTTATTGAAGCTAGTATGACTTATGTCATACTGATAAGTATTCTAGTGAATAAAAATGGCCCCAGTTAAAACTTCAGTAGGGGCTCTTAAGTCAAATACTGTTGAAACACTAAAGTCTAAAGTTTACAACATATACCTCTTCAGAAAGACAAGATTGGAAGTCTGTCACTAACTACAGCCACTGGAAGTTTGGTTAACATAAAACCTGTAATTACAATTGAGGGGTCTATTAGCAAACCCGGCAATCTCCATTTTGAAAAAAATAGTGATGCTAACTTCTAATGGAATTTTAATGCATTTGGTGCTATATATTTAGTGTATGTTGCAAATCCGACTTCACACTTAAGAGAGAATCTCAGATTTGCAACATCTCTTTTATCAAAATGGAGATTGCTGAGTCTGATGCATCCAAGCTACACTCCATCTACAGCGAGGACGATAGGGTTCTAGAGGATTTGGGTATGTCTTTTGGCAGCCCAGTGTTCTCGATATCAGCGTACAAAGGGGAAAACCTAGATTCGATTCCCGCCCACAGCAAATTTTCCTCTATAGTTTACAAAATCCTAGTGTATTAGTTAATACTGTAAAACCTGTATAATTAAAACTTTTTGCTCGACCATACTATAATACGCTTATTTCATGTGACGTAGCGGTATCATAGTGATATCCATTAAGACACAGAATTTGTTTGTAACACTATTGTGGTATCGATTAATATCGAACAATCTTCAGGCCTTGAAAGGCGTAATTCAAACTGCACAATAAACAACCTCTATTTAAAATCAAATCAGTTCTATTATTATTAATTTTAATATTATACTAAATTCAATTCATTTCATGCGTTTTAATGAAAGTTTTGTAGTTTGGAGGTTAAATGCCATCTATCGCACAAAACGATAACTTACTATCAGCTCATATTCGAGAGCAGCCGACTCGTTTGTTTGATAATTTACAAGATGATATAAAAACTCAACTTAGCCAATTCATTATGGTCAAAAACAAAACACAGTTGTATGCCTTCAGGGCCGGTTTAAGGATTTTCGGGCTCCCTGCAAGATTTACTGTTGGGGCCCACTCATGTTTTATTGCACATTTATCAAGCCTAACCTATTTGCTACGTGATGGAGATATATAAATTTCCATTGATAGTTTAGTTTCACATACTATATTAGAATTACCAACACAATGACATTTTTATAAAATTACATTTTCTGTACTGGCGTAGATAGATGAAAAAATATCAAAACAACATCTTAATCTAATTCTTTAATATGATTTATAATGTATAATTTTTACAAAACGAACCTCAACATGAAAATAATAATTGAGATAAACCTCAAAAGTCTAGCATATTCTAACTAAAAATTACAAAAAAATTCAGCATGCAGAATTTGAAGACTGAATAAGAAAGCGTCCAATTCCCATTTAGTATATTAATTTTAATATATCCTGTTCTTTCTTTCACAATATTGTGTTGTTAGTTCTCAAATACAAAGTATAGCCTCAATTAAATAAAATTAAATGTAATGTTATTCGCAGAGAAATGGCTGATATATTGGGACCGCTGCTAAACCGATAAAAAATCAGCATCGAAAGATATCTATAAATGACTGTTTCGAGGTTTGAAGAATAACCAGCAACAACCACTTACACGGCTACAACTGAAAGGATAATAGATTGAAGTTCAGCCATTTTAACTTTCTTTTGCAACAGGGCGACGAAGGGGTCCCCTTGAGATCGGGGCAGCTGCGGGTCCCTTAAACCGGCCTTGCATGGAGCTTGCTTTCGCTCATTTCATAAACAACGTACTCGTGTTTTAATAAATGCCATTATAGGCTCCTTTCATAATGTACTATTTTAAATTTAATCTACTATTTTAATTATAATTTTTCTTTATGTCAAACGAACAGTTGTCCTTAACGTTTTATACAAACAACGTATATCATCATCTATTTGAGCTTAAGAACAACCGAATCCTCCTATATTGACGAATGTTTAAATTTATGGTTTTAACTTACTATTTGCCGAACAGTATTGTAGAAAGTAAGTATTTACATATTTATATTTAAGTAAGCAATTTAATCGTCCTGGGTTGTGCAGTAGGGTGGCAATGGCTTTTTGTGCATAAAGTCGAATTTTCATTATTGTCCCTAAAGATTTCAATTATACAGGTTTTACTGAATTTATATTAGATGAATATAACAGTTGATAATGTTATCTAAAAATTATATCATTGTTTAAAAATTATAGCACTGTTACAAACTTAACTGATTTAAATTACAGCATTGTTAAACTATCAACTGATAGACCTATACTGTATTGAGTTAAAAAGGCGTTCTTACTTCATTGGCATCTACAGTATGGCCCTCTTGTTCTACATAAAAGAAGTTTATACCAGTATTATTGCAATAAACATACTGTCATAATAAACTGAAATGGCAACATAAATGTAACAGCGAACGAAACATAAATTCGTTTGTAAAATTTCCGTTGTGATAAAAAGTGTAATGAAACCTTCTGGATAAATGTATTACCAAAAATATGATAAAGTAAATAGAAACAGCAAACGTTTATGAGGAATTTTGAAATGTCGTTCCTACCAGCACAGTGTATCAAACTAATTCTTTTAAAAAATACATACTTCAGTACTGTTTAAAAATTCTAAAAATATATGCAAGTACATGTATTTGTTTTAACGGAATCAATATACGTTCAAGAAGAATATGTATTTTGTAATGGTTCAAAGATTCTTACGTAAGTAAAAGTTGTAAAATACAAATTTCCTTCCTCACTGTGGGATTATATCCATTAGTTACGCCTTACTGTGTTTTAAGCAATACGTTGGCACTTATTACGAGATACGTAAGTGGACTATAATTTACTAAAGAGTAAATTCTTACATTCTACAAAAAATAACATTGCTGAACCAAATTAACAGCAATTCCTAATTTATCCTTTAAATTACTACTAATATAATAAAAATCGATTTTACCTACAAAAACAGCTCCAAGAACAGATAAAATTCAGAAGTGAAATTATGTTATTAGTGGTAGGTTTGTGCTGGACGTTCGTTATCGTGGAGCCTTCCCGCACCTCTTGAAGCAACTGTCATGAGCAAAGTATTCTTCTCTTTCACACCAAATCGAAGCATTTTCTTGAAGGCTCTCTTGAAGTGAGTGTTACAAAGAGGATATAAGATGGGGTTGAGAGTGGAGTTGATGTATCCTAGCCATATTGTAACCGTGTGTACCACAGGATGTACACAATCATCACAGAAGGCAATGACCATAAACAGTACAAAATATGGGAGCCAGCAAAGAATGAAAGCACTCATAATGACTCCCAGTTGACGAGCTGCTTTCTTCTCTTTCTGCAAAACAACTGATTCAGAAGCATTGTTGCGCTTCCTGCTCTTGTATGCAAAAGTACGTCGACTGTTAGGGGTACTCGCATTGCACTGAGGAGCGCTATTGCTGCTTTCTGATTCAGTTTCATCCTTGATGTATTCCACATTGACAGTGAGGCTATTAAAATGGATAATTTCATCTGGAAGTATTTTGCCGGAGGAGTAACTGAAAAGTATGAGATCTCTGAACTGATGAGTTTCATCTAAAATCTCGTTTTTCTTACGAACAGTTTTGGGCCTCGGCTTTGGATGAACTGTTGGCTCATCGTCGGCTAGAGAATCTCCTCCAGCCCAGGTTTTGTTTTCTCCCAATTCTGCCCTATTGTGGTTGCACTGACCGATTTCAAATCGACTTCTCTTCTTAATCTCAAAAAATATTCTTCCATACAGATACATCATGAGTAAAGTCGGAATGTAGAAATTGAGGCAGGCTGCAGTTACTTTGAAAGCAATGTTACTTGCAAACTCTGTTTCGCAGACAGTCGGCGGATACAACCTCTTCCCACCTGATCCTATGTACTGCCAGCCGATGATAGGCAAGATCCAAAGTGCTGATCCAATCCAAACCAAGCCAATCATGATGAGAGCTCGCTTCTTTGTACGGCGACCTAGATACTGCAATGGAGACGTTATGGACCAGTAACGGTCCATGCTGAGGATGAAGAGGTTTAAGATGGATGCTGTGGAGGCTGTGTAGTCTGCAGAGAGCCAGAACTGGCACACTGTAACGCCGAAAACCCAGCGACCTGAAAACAAAGAAACATAGACTGTTACTTTAGTTATAAAATTATATTAAAAATAATTAACAACATTCTTTCAACTTTTTTAATTAGCCACCAACTTCACGAAATTTTAGATATATAAATTGATTTGTTTTCGTATTTTACTGTACCTAGTATTATACGCCTACATGTACATTGCCAAAACCAGGAGATATCACAAACTGTGATATAACTGTCATATAACTGTGATATAAACTAAATATGTAATAGTGTTTATAAAATGCTACAAAGAAACTGATAACGCGCTTAAAGCACACAAAAAGAAATCATGCCGTTAACCAGCTTCAGATGAATTTTTCTGTAATTATAGCCATAGAAATCGTCCCACAATCCAATTTTTTTGGTCAAAAAAGTTGTATAGAATCTTCATGCCATTAAAAAAAAAGTTGTATAGAAATGCTACTTTATGCCGATTTTTTGGTTGAAAAAGTTGTATCCAAATACTACTTCATACAACTTTTTCAACCAAAAAAATGGATCATGGGACGGTTTCTATCGTTATAATTTTTAAAAAATGCATCCGAAGAAGGTTAATGACAAGATTTCGTTTAGCGTGCTTTAAGCGCATGTCAGTTTAATAATGGTTATACTTAGTACTGTTGTAAAATTAAAGTCTGCCTTAGCGTCTGTTAATCTACCTGACTCTAATAGGCCTATATCGTTTTATGTTTTTAGTTATTTTCTTTGATCGAGCGCTGGCTAGCAGCGGAGAGAATAAGCTGAACAAAAGAAGCTGCCATGTTTGTACGCTTCGCAGGTCACGCGTGTACAGAATGATGCTCATTGGTTGATTTCATATTTTTTTATAGAAAATTAGAAAAATTTATATTCCGTTCCATGCAATACAATTGTATGGAAAATATAGGATGAAATTATGTCCAATGGCATTCGTCCATGTCACATGATCCAATCTGACGGTTTGTAGACATTTGGAAAAAAAATGGATCGTGAGACATCGGCTTAAGGAGAGAAATCTATTTTGTAATTAAAACACACCAAAAAACGAAACAAATATTTGTTTGAATGTACGTTTGCAGAATATTGTAATGTTTACTTAGATATATCGTTAAATGAAACAGTTCTTATTGATCTGTGCTTGAGGTGTCATAACATACATTGCACATCGCATATGGAACACCCCTTTCTTCCGGCACATTTTATCATTGTCCACGGATTCCGAATCTGGTGTGCCAATGTCTTGGAGTGAATTTCATGTCTTTCCATTCTTCGGTCTTTATAGCATCCGTTTCAAAGAATTCGACTAGTTTCTCTTCTCTTTCTTGAAGCATGTGGGTGTAGGCCTCCATAATTAGAAGCTTATGTTTTTCTCTCATTTCGTCAATGAAGTATATGCATCCTGTTAAGACGTAAAAGCATCTGGGGTGAAATTTGACAAGCAGAGTATTTTCTTCAGATATCTTGCTTTTACTGATTCGAGTTTTTTTTTATAATAGGTCTATCTGATAGTGAGGTATGATTATTTAACTCCTATGTCACAGATTGCCACTGGTTATCTCGAAAAGGCGTAGGGCGGTTTCAATTGATAGATTTGTGACTTGTAGTATGTCCCACAGGCATGTAAAAGAAACTCCTACAGAGACAACATTCCTGCACTTTCGCGACAGTTACAGAAGCAACAGTAATTAGATAACTAAATCAACCCAGGTATTGATTGAGGTCTCTGACCATGGATATTACAAAGGAGCAGTTCTTGTTTAATTCGGATATTCTGGCGGGAGGGGAAAGATTCGTCTCTCTTAATACACCTCCACCTCTGAACAGCCTTCCCCTCACTCGGGTTTCATCAGTGTCAGCTCAAAAAAATACTGTATAAGTAGTTGAAAAACAATGCTTAGTTATTTGACATTACTATAAACTGAGTATTAGTCTGTGAGATCTACAAGACGTTCCAGCATGTTACAATTCCTGGTACAAAATGAGCTTGTCCTTCTTGCTCTAGTAAGAAACTAATTTAAGGCTCTGGCAGAGTTAATAATCTATTTCTGGTAATTATCCCAAGAACCAGCAATTGTGCATTATCCTCAATGTATGGTATTATATGAAAATGTATCAATGTCGTAACCTACAGAAGTGATTCCGAGAGAAAAACTTTATATCTAGAAATTCTTCAAACATTTCATATGTCTCTCTCCATCTCTACATAACCAAACATACTTGTAACGAATGTAAAGATTACAGAGAGTACAGGACGTTCAAGAAATGACGTCATCGAAGTGGCAGTGAAACAGGTTCCGGTACAATATAGCAATGTGCAAAATGCGAAATTTTCACGAAAAATCACGAACAATTTGAGTAAAAAGCCGAAATTATTCATCATTAAGCAAAATCGTGAAATAATTTACAGAATTATGTGAATTAAATTGACAGCACACTAAACACTTGAACACCCGTGCATCCCCAAATCGGACAAGTTTTGGTGTTTAAGAAAGGATAATTACATTGCATATTGCCAACTCGCGGATTAAGTTATAAAAATAAACTAGATTGAACCTGCAATTTTCCTTTATTTTTGTCTACTTCCAAAAACCGTCCATCACTGGACGCGAATACATAACACAAGGGCACGTGTAATAACTTTAATCTTGATACTGTATCATGCCTGATATGAAACTTCCACTCACTTTTACGTTAAAAAACGAACCCAGCATCCAAGGAATATGCTAGTGAGTAATGTAAGGAAGATTAAAATTTAACCAGGTTAGGATATAGTCAAGAAGATATCAAACGACAACAATAATAGGAGGAGAAACAAATGGAGCAAGACAAGGAACTGGTGCGTAGGCAGGAATCTTATAAGAGGTTAAAGGGGAAAGCCCGGAATGCATCATCACAACGCTGTAGGGATGACTTTTCATATTTCTTTCTGTTACTGTTGTATTTTTACCCATACTGTTATATTTCCATCCTCCCTGCTGAACGTATTGCCAGCTATCATTTTTCCTATAGCTTGGTTAATCACTCCCTGCAACTCGTTAATTATTTTTGTTCTGCACTCACTGAGTTTAACTCACTATTTGTTATTTTTTATTTTTATGTATCACTTTGCGAGACTTTAATTATCTCACGTAGAGAATTTCTTTCTTTCTGAGCGTCCTTTTTATAACAAAAAATTGAATCTTTCCTTCACTTCATACGTCAAATCCCAGTAATTTTGGGTTGAGAAAAACGAATATGACAAAGAAAAAATTGTATTAGGTCTAGTTTCTGTGATATACAAGAAGTGGAAGTAGGCCTATTATATTTTAACGGCTTGAGTAAAAAGGATACATTTTAACTACATTTGCCAGCAACATTGAAAGTCCTTTTAAAACTGTTCAATGACAGTTACATTCCAAGAGTTCTAAATTGATGGAAGAGTACCTGGCAGGTGGTTGGGTCTGAAGAAAATCTTACGGTGACTTCAAGAGATAGTTATATTTTGGCTTGCCTCTTGTGAATTCTGGAGCATCCCTACATTTTCCGTGAAAATTTTTCCAGTAAAATCACTCTCAACAAAATAGATACCGATACTTAATTTCTGGACACTGCATATCTAGTAATTTTATAGCTTTATTATTATCCTATTTTATAATTTGATCTGTTAGGCCTTATAAAAATGTACGGTATATTAAATAAATTTAGGGTACAAGAAATGATGGGTTTCAAATTGTTCAATAAGACAACCTGCTCTAAAATATAGTTTTGTGTTGCTTAGAATAAGTAATTAAGTATGTTCGAGTTCATTATAGCTGCTAACTGATGGGACTACTGTATCCCTGACATAGTTGACCTTATTGACAGAAGTTCTCAATCCACTGGTTGTCGAGCTGAAGGTTATTATGAAATGACATAAGCGCTATAACATAAACTATTCACTGCAGACCTGCAAGAAGTGAGTCATTCAGCTGTTCATTACAATTTTAAATGTTCCATCCAAATACATATTTCACGCTGAGGTTTTTAACTGTTATCAGTTTCTACCATAATATCTTCCTTCTGTTCAGAAAAGCTTATTTCCCATTGTCTGATCAATCTCTTTGTTTCCGTGCTCTTTTAGTTTCTTCCTATTTTCTGTACTCATTCCTAAAACTTTAGTAAAAAAAAGAAGTTACATGTTTAAAGAATTAAGATAATTTATATTAAATGTAGTCTACGTATTCCACAAAGCACTTAGGTCAAGACGTTGATACAATGTGCTAATGCAGAATGTTGTAATAAGTTGCATTTTCCAACATGTTCATGTTTTCTGCAGGTCATCTCCCAAGGAATTATCCGATTCTTGTTATCTTTATTACCTTTCTTCTCCATTGTCCTTTTCTTCCTCCTTGCTCCTTGACACGATTTTAGTCACCAAACCTGCCTGCAGAATTCTCACTTTATCCGATATCTCGTTAACAGGCCAAAGAATAATGTAACTTGAAAGCGGTGCTTTAATAAAGTGTAGTTATTGTGTTTAAGATTTTTTTACAGATAGCAGAAATTAGTATTCTTGTTAGTAATGACAATACTCTTAATTCGGTGTTACTGCAATGATAATTATTTCGTTATAATAATAATTATTATTACTGCTATTGTTTCTTCGAACATAACATTACCTTAAACTTTTGCATTTTATAACCTATTTTATGGAATATTATATAATTAATTGTTTCGTAATTTCTTGTCTATTTCTCAGCTGTAACATTTATATGAATCTTTCTTATTAATAATTATTGTAACACTTTAACTGCCCCAGCAAAAGCTTTGCTGTATCAGGATCAACTTATGTATCCTTCTCGTATTAGGTAAGTGTTCAAGTAATTGTGCTAATTCCCAAGTTCATTGAGGAAATAAAGCTTAAATTCGGCATCTTGCAGAAGCACAATTGTACACAATCGTAGGCGTCAGTGATCATTCATGCGTAGTGGGTGGAGCAGAATGGGCGGAAATGTCAACAATACCCGCAAGGGAGGGTCAATCTTATAGGCTAGGTGCCCTGGGCGGTATATGAGAGGATAATTCTGAAACCGACATAAAAGAGATCACAGCTTGATAAACAGGTTGGACAGAAGAAATTAGAGAAAAGAGGAAATAGAGAATGTTTGTTGCTGGGTTGTTCTTGGGTTATTTGGAAAGGCAGAGTCAGACTGAAAAAAATCAGTGCCATAGCCGGGATTTGAACCAGGATCTAATTCTAATTCTAATTCTGGTTCAAATTCCGGCTATGGCATGGAATTTTTCAGTCTGACTCTACCTTTCAACCTTAGTCTACATACGGCCAGTGTGGAAAATTATCATTCAACTCTTCAGTTATTTATTTACAGCGAGCTAGTTGTTTAGAATTCCTAACAGTATTTTATTATTCAAATGACACCAAAGTGGAAATATAGCAGAATTGCGACGTACGTGAGGGTGAATTTGAGCTGCAGCAATGTTATAAGGAACACAAGGGTGGGAGAGATGCAAACAACAAAGTAAATTGAATCCGACAACTCACAAGAAGATCGCTACCAAGAAACACGATATTTTAATGAAACCCATAGTAAAAAGAGGGCTTCAAGAGTACATTCCAATAACACCTTAGGTTGTTTTCGCAGAAAGACAGCAAGATTTACGATATGTAAAATGGTGTTATATCCAATGTTTTATTATAAAATCCTTCTACGATTATGACCATAAAATAGAATTATCGTAGGTAATCTCACGAGAGATTACGAGTTTATCGATAGATTTGCAATTACTTTCTTACTTTGTTACGTAAAAACAAATATGCCAGCTGCGAGATCATGGCATGGGCTACCATGAATAAACAATCCATGAATCGGTTAGTTGCCAAATTCTAACCAATGCTACAGTGTGTTTAAAAAGTCTCTCCACAGTGAGGTGAATGCGCGCTAGTAGCCTACGCTCAACCACCACAGTTGAATTTTCAACAGATCCCGCAGTAGTCCAATCACCACCTAGGCTACACAATTTTTTTTCTAAAATAAAAGTAATTAGGCCTACGTTTTGGCGAAAACGCATGATTGCTATTGTAATTCCATTTACAAAAAAATTCTTAAAATATTCGTACATCTAATCTGTAGTCAATCTTTGACATTTTTATTACTATCCGGTTTTACAACGTACGTCCATTTACATTTTCTGGTAACCCAAGTTTACACATCCAATTTAATTTTCATTCTCCATTTGTGTCTATCTGTCCACAAATTCTCTTCAATATTTCTTCTTCTAATAGATGCCTGAATACCTTGTATCCATGTGGTCGTAGGTCTCCCTCTTTTCTTCCTTCCTGGTGGTTCCTATTCCATAATCCTCCGTGGTAGTCTCTCCTCTGACATCTTTTTTGTATGTCAATACCATAAGAGCTGTTTTTCTTTTACAAAATCAGTGATAGAATTTGTGACATTTGTGAAATTTTCAAAAAAAATTAATGTATTTGGTCGTTTTAAATTATATGTTAATTATATTTAATATATGTTTAAAAAAATGTGTATTACTGGTATATTAAAACCAATTGGTTTAAAGGAAATACATATTTTATTGTCTTATTTCTACTTTCAAGTGAAAATCTAAAACTATATCTTCCTATTTTCATTGTCTCAAATTTAATTATATATCAAATGCAGTCGGCATAAAAGTCGTTAAAAAGCCTCAAAATTTGCAGCCTTTTCTAAGTTTGCCGCCAAGGATAAATGCCCAGCCTGCCAATTTATAAATCAGAGCCTTTTGTTCAATTCTTACGAATTAACATAAAATCAAATGCTCGTAGGCCTAGGTGAAACAAAATAAACGTGGTGAAAATAAAAGTATAAAAGTATGTCGATAGACTTGATATTTGTTGAAATTCCACATTTTCTTATACTGGACTGCTCACTGATTTACGAGTTAAATATTACTAGATAACGTAACGAGAGGTCTGGAATTTATCTAAGAGAATCTCGACCTTGAGTTACATTTATTGTGACTCTTTAACGAATAGCCTACTCACAGAATTAAGCATGGAATGAATATTATTAAAACAACGAAAACTGATAAAACACATCGCTATTTCTGTCATTGTAAGCGAGATAGCCTATAGCGGGACAATCGATATCGCGCTTGGTAGGACTTCTGTATGTATGTTGTATGTTTTAGGGATTAACCTCCTTGGTATAACTAATAATATCGTCTTATAAATATTGTATTTATTATTATACGAAATTTAAAATACTCCTTCACCACACATCTAACTATACGTTTTATCATATATTCTTTTATTCATATGCAGCATGTATTTTATGATTGTTTTTATCAAAGGAGCTTTAGGTATGAAGATGTTTTAGCGTTCTGTCTTTGTGAATTTACATAAAAACAATTGGACGTAGGTGCGATAAGATGAAAGCGATAAAATTATTCCGATAAAATTGGACACTTGCGATTGGTTGAAATTCTACATATTCTTATACTAGACTGAGCACTGACACATACGCTAATTAGTCATAGTAAATTTTATTTTATCTAGGCTGTTTGATCCTGAAGTATAAAATATTAAATTTCTCTGATTTTACAACAGTCAAAAGAGTACTTCTTCCTTAAGAAGAAAGAGAAATATAGAATTAACCTCGTTAAAAGAGCTATCCTTAAAAGCATAATATAAGCATTGCCTCTGGCCATAACGTTCTAGTCTATACACCCAATTTATTTACAGCGTTATGATTTTATGTAATTGCGAAATTATTCGTTAGGTCATTTATGGCAGGAAAAAACATGCATGGTCAGAAATATTCCTGAGTGGGTTAAGTCAGTCTGTCGTTCGCTACATCCTGTCACCGGTTATTACAGCTATCAGGAATCAGATCCCCAACATAAACAATAAACAACGCATATATAACAAAACCTCTTCTCGCAACTCCCTGCAGGGAAATGAAGCAGAGAAATGGTTAAGGCTATTGCAATAATGTGCATTCATAACTACATTAATATATAATATAACGTATAAGTTATAAAGTAATACACTTTAAAAATATATTAAGATCGCTTTCAAATTTTTCAAGCAAAAGAAGTCGAAATACAGACTTTCTTTTCTTTCAAGAAATCATTTAAGGAATGACCGAAGTGTTGAGAGTGTTCTTCTAAACTATCTGTCCTTGAAACGAAATGGTCAACATTTACTCAAATTAAACATAAATAAATGTTTAAAACTTCATTTGAATATTTCAATTTGTTTTTATGATATTAATTAATCTGCTTGATTTTTAATCGAAATTGAAATCCTTCTCCTCCGACAGACACTAAAATATGAATCTGAATTTTGTATGTGAAATTCTTCGGTGCTTCCTTTATAAATGTAATGGTCTATTTTATAATGTTGTTTATACTTTTTGTTTAAAAAAATAATTAGGCCTACACAGAAAATAAAAAGTATTAAGAAAACTTACCAATGATTATCTTCTTCATATGGCACTACAGCCCGGGGTGAACATTGGTCTCTCCAAAAACAGCATTCCATCTCTCTCGATCCTGGGGAACAGACCTCCAGGGTCGTATTTTCATAGTTCATAGGTCTGTCTCTGCTTCATTTTTCCATCTATTCCTTGGTCTACCAGGGCCTCGTCTTCCTTCCATTCGACTTTAGGTGTTCTTGTATCTTTCATCCCTTCAACGTGGTAACAATATCTTGATTTATGAGGATTTCTTCTAGGCCTATTTCCTTGTTCTTTCTTATCCTCCATTCTCCTCTAATCCAAAAGGCCACCATAGATTCTTCGTACCATTTTCTCTGAAAGACTTGGAGTTTGTTACAGTCACTAACTGATAGGTTCCATGTTTCGGAGCCACAGGTTATCTAATAGTCTATAGCCACTAATCTAATAAGACCTATTATTATACTAAATATTAAAAAAAGGACTAAGGCCTATACAGAAATGTGATTAGGTATTTTATTATACATATTGTAAAGTACATTGTTAAAAAATTAACAGCTGTATCTCTCTTTTGGGGAGAAGATAACATGGAAATTGAAACCAAGAAAACAAGCAATTAAACTGGCATTTGAAAAACGCACCGATATTTAAAAATAGTGTCAGTAGAACCTGTTTTGTACGTCCAAACGGTATAAGGGTTCGGCGTAGGGTCACATAGTTACGAGACTGAATTTTGCAATGCAAGAAGTAGAAAGGTCATGGCTCGTGGCGAGAGAGCGTGATGTATGTTTAATAACAAAGTGCACAACCTCCTCGTTTCTGCTTGGCTTTGGTTCATACATACTATGTTTAAATAAGTAAGCTGTTTTCTATACAGGCCATGGAGGCCCAGAGGGTTCCAGGAGGTTGAGGCTCCCAGATTTTGGACATTTGGCACATGAAAGTGGTAAGGTTGTCAGCCTTACGCACCGGCCGCCTATACCCCCAGGATTACTCCTAGTACTCATTTCTGTTAGAGGCTGAGTCGACCCCAGGGCCATAGTGCCATCAGAAGGATTAGGCTAATTGAAAAACGCCAACGACCTCATCGGGGACCAAACCCACTAGGCCTATGCTTAAATCCTGTAAGTAAAGAATCTATTGTATCCTATTTCTTTTACTTAATTATTTCAGATCTCGTACTAGTGTTAATTCTGCTATTTTGGAATAATTCACAGTACTGAGAAACATGCCAGAAACTTAGATTCAGATGTAAAACGAAACAACACTACATTTTGCAAATTGCCCACAAAAGAAGTAGGCTACCGACAGGTTAGAACTCGATTGTTTGAAAAAACACTTTGATAGCAAAAGGCGCATGGGAAATATTAAATTACACATTCAAGGCAGGCCTTCAATATCAAAGGCAGGCCTTCAATATCAAAATCAGGCCTTCAATATCAAAATCAGACATGGAATATCAAACCGAACGTTATCGACCATTACGTAGGCCTATTATATTGGCACATACCAACATCACTTTCAACAAGGTCGAAAATAAATATTGTAAAGAGTTTTTTTTTTTTTTTTAAACATATGGCTAAAACGTTTTTGGGAGTCGATCATACGAGAAATTCCTTAAGATCTTGTTATGACGATCACTGAATCAGATTAGAAAAGTTATGCGTTGTGGTTGTAAATATATTCCCTTTTCTTTAAATTATGTAGATTATAACGCCAATTGAAACACAAAATGCCAGGCAATCATTTCTAGACTAGCATATTTTTATGACTGTAAATGTGATCAATTATTTGTGCTCTACTACGACTGAATGTTTAGGCCTACATGTTGAGGCAACGAGTAACGCCACGCTCCAATTTGCTTCAACCTACACAAAACAATGGTTCGGACGTTCTTAACTTTCTTGACTTTGATACCCTAGATCGAACCCTGGGTGTAGCATTCTGCACAGTTATAATTTTAGATATAAGCCAACATGATATTTTGACACTAAAATAAAAAATCGCACGTTTACAAAACTGGCTAAATCAACACTTCTCTCATCCCTAAGAATACTAGTTAAATTTTTGTTACACATCGTTTGTTTGTTTGTTATGGTTATTTAACGACGGTTAGGACCTATTTAGGTCTCTAAGCTTTGCCTGTGTACTGGAATTTTCTTTCGCAGGTTAATTTTTTTTTACGTGACTGCCAAATCTTCTAAACGAACTGGTTCTTTAATTTTGATTATTTAATTATGACACTAGTATTTGCATCTCCATCTCTCAGTTGTTAAATTGTATATTTTCTTGCTCTTCTTTGTAAGTTTTTGTATTGTTTCATAATCTAGTAGACTGGAATCGAAGGTCTAATAGCATTATTTATTCCAGAATAAATAAATACATTTTATGGACCTAGACAGTACTGAAATAAAATACATGTGATATTCTTACAGGAACTGAATAAAAAAGTAATCATTAAAATAGACTGGAAACTGTGGTCATATTCGTACAAATCATGTACCACCACATTGAATGTCTAGGCTAATTAGTATTCATAAGGTTTCATACGGCAATAGCTATTAATACCGTGAATCGATCAATTGATAATTAATAATCCTACATTTGGATCTCTGTATATTTCATTCATTTTATCTCACGCCTCAGTATTAATTAATGCTTCTATTCTCTCTGGTAGAACAGCGGTGCTTTTAGTGTCATTTATCGTCGCTCCAATATGTAGGCCTACAGCTTAAAGAACTGAAAATTGGGTAGTATTCAATCACTGTTTCAAGAGTCTACATTAATCTATATAATATAAAGTATATGAAGTAATACACTTTAAAAATAGCCTATATTTAGATCGTTTTCAAATTTTTCATATGCAATTGAACGTATTATCTTAATTAAGTTTATTCGAATATATGCTTATATACAGTTATAAGGATTCACCTAGTAAAATCATCAGCAGACTCGATGTTTGAAAACAATTCAAAATGAGAGTTTAATAGTAGGCCTAATCGTCGCTTTACTGCCATCGCGTCGTATGTGGATTTTTGCCAGAAAGCTGTATATGCAACATAGGCCTACAACGTATTGGTTCTGGAACTACTGCAAAAAATGACATAGGCCTACAACCGTATAGAATACACGTTTACATTAATTGAAAGTGGTTTA
Organism: Ectobius pallidus; assembly: GCA_964059195.1. NCBI lineage: Eukaryota > Metazoa > Arthropoda > Insecta > Blattodea > Ectobiidae > Ectobius > Ectobius pallidus. The sequence continues at coordinate 43,824,091 of CAXKWD010000011.1, forward strand.
CAACATACAACCTTTTGACACAAGATAGTTTGCATATGTTTGATGTATGTTTCGGACAAACTTATGTTTAGATCAAATTTGTCATGACCTTCTGGCAGTAAAGCGACGAGCTGGTCTCCATAAATGACATTCCTAATACCTGAATAAAAATAACTCTTTGTATAAAACATTACTCAATTAACCTTAGGCCTATAGCTTTTCTTTTATATCCCGTCCTGAGGCCACGCATTTAGGCCTATACATCAATAGCAGTGAAAATAGATGATATTTCAAATTTACCTTTAAATTAGGCAAAAAGATTTTCGTGATATTTTAATCCGGAAATATTTTTTTGAGGTAAAATATTAAGAAGGAGGGCATAGTTCTGATCACTGGTAACTTGTAAAAAATGTCACAAAATTCTGTCCAGTAGATGTTTATTATCACTGAAAGGTTAAGAAAAATGTATCTTGCGAGAAAAGAGCGATCGACATAGGCTATCGCACAGGTGGCTTACAGGTCATGGTTATTTACAGTATAGTGCAAAGTCTTGCATTAAAATTCATGGCTTTAAAAATAATGCAGACATTTAAATATTTTTGCACCAAAATGTGTCAAGTTTTGAAGAAAGTAAATTTTATCTATACCCTTAAACGTGTACCTGGTCGCCTCACCGACAGCAATTCCAGTAAACTGTAAATGGCAACGAAATCGGATACAGAGTGCGATGTGGAAAAACGTTCACGATGTCACTCTCAGGGCAACTACAAAGGAAATCAGCATGAATTATGTTCTACACACACAAGACAACGAACTTCTTGCAGTCTCCTAATGGCTTCCTTACTTTATGTCAAGGCGTTCATGAGATATTGTCCTTTCAGAGAAACTTTGCACAAGACTCTGAGTGGCCATATCGACCACGTTGTGAGGGTGTATTCTGGAAACTTAAAAACATGAAACTGAAAGAAGAGTACAGCCTTGAACACTGTAAGGCAGCAGCCAAACATAAACGTTTGGTCATCATTAGGGTCCGGATTCTTAGGTATTAAACTATTGTTTTCCTTGCTACCCAACTGTGATATTTTAACATCATTATACATTTCTGTCAAGGCAGTTTCATAGTCCTATTTTATGGAGCCTAAAAATGGCTATATAAGACGGAAAAACTAAAAATGGCTAAAACATATTTTAATAAACTGCGACAAAATACTTATGTAGTTTATTGAGTATTAGTTTATTGTTCTACTAAAATTATAATTTGAATATCTGCCTACATTTTTGCATCTTAATCATTTCTGCCAGTACATTTGTACGAGAAAATATAGGCTAACCATGCATTTTGTAATTCTGATTTTTCGTACAGCATTGTCCCGGCAAAAGAAATCGTTACTGAACCGAAGTCTGTTTCTTTAGAAGCAAATTATAGGCTTTCTTAAGAAGCTTACGCTTGCAGTTTGCTCCAGCAAGACACTGCAAAGATAGTAGGCTATTACAAAAGTTGGCTGATTAAATGAAAAACTTTCTTGTTGAACTTGTGTTGGAGCTGTAAATGATAGGGGTCCTTCTAAACGTATTTTTTTTTATATAGACCTAATCCATATAGGAATAATGTTGAAAAATAAGCAAAAGTGTTCCTACTGTTTTGGGGTTCAGAGCCATGGAAATCGTAAGTAAAAATAAAATTAAGTAACATCTTTGTTCCGATGTGTTTATTGTTCTTTTCAAGTAAATCTAAGAAAAGCTTATCTGGAAATGGTAAAAAAAACTAAAATAAAAATATTTTAATATTTAAAAAAAATAATAAAGATTTTATAAAAACTTGAAATCCGGGCCCTGGTCATCATGTTTTATATAGTTATGGTCCATTGTTATATCCTATTGCAGCTATGAAATAGTACTTTCCCTATTTGTTCTGTGCACTAAAATACAATAGGCCTAGCTAGTTGTATCTCTCCTATTTAAAAATACTGATCACTAGTATCGTCTTGCAGGGCAAAAACAAATTGATAACAGATTAATAAAATAATTTAAATATTTTCAAAGTATTTCAACTGATCTTAAACTTTGTTTGTTAAGGCCATTGAAGTTTACAATCAGGTGGAATAATATGAAAATATTTAGTTTATTTTAATAACGTGTTACAAATTAGCTGGTGTCATGCAAGATATAATGAGTACTCAGTCTTTTTTAAATAGGGAAGATAAAGCAGATAGATTGTGTTTTAAAGCGAAATTTAAATGAGAGACGTAGTATCATAATTTATGTGTACAGAACAAATAGACAAAATTCCATGATTCGGAATAGACTCTAATAAGATACCATAATTACGCAAAAATATGAAGACTAAACGTCTAAAAGGCCTTCAGACTTGAAACTCCCATTCGCCTTGCAGTGTCCAAGGGTTTACAACTCCTTAGACTCATGTGTAAGATTTCAGAATGCACCCTCGACGTGGTCGATAGCCTATTGGCCACTCAGACTGCTTTGTGCAAAGATTCACTGAAAGGACAAGACAGCATATATCATGGTTCTTGCACGTTGAAGATCTCTGTTTTAGGTTGAAATATAAATAACTAGTAGTTGCCCGCGTTTATTAATTCAGTCGCTAGACTTATTTAAATAATTTATTTAACAGCAACATAATTAAAAATTATGTTTATTAACACTTACACGCTAAACACTCATAAAGAATGAAAACTATTAATAATTAAATATCTAAAAATCCGGCTTCGAGTTGCATTTCACGATTACATGCGTCGCTTGGGAAAAAAAGACCTCAGATTCGAGTTCCCTGGCCCCAAAAACCCCCCCGCATAGTGAGATTCGTCGAAATCGTTTAACGTTTTCCCATTTAGGACTATATTCTTAGTTACCCCTTCCGTCCACCTATGTTAAAAAAAAATTCTGAGTGCCTTAATATTAAAAACAAATTAATAAAAATATCTAAGTGATCGTCAATTTTATGTGTTATGTTCAAAACATCTACTTCAGCGATGCTCTATCCTTTCCTGTTGCTATGGCGGCAAAACAAGGCCATCTGCAGACAATTTTAAAATTGAAATATTAACGAAAACTGATGCTTCGATAGCGCAAAGAAAATCACGTTTTCTGCCTTTTTTCGCCTGTAACTCGCGATCAATAGCGGAAATAAAAAATCCGGCTCCGAGAAGCAATGAGACAACCTTCAGTACATCTATGTTAAAATTTCAGATCTCTGCGTTTCATCGATTTGACTGGGCATCACTTCCTTTTATTAAACAGATTTAAGAATTTCAGCCTGTGCATTTTGTGTCTTTCCCCCTAGGCCTACTGCCCGTAGAACCATTTAATTTTAAAGAATAAGGCAAAAGTGAGAAATACAGCCCATGAAAAATTGCAGTGTCATCGAGAATCGAATACGCAATCTTAATAAGAATCGTAGGCCCAATCATCTGACACACTACTCACAGCTTTACTTACTTTCCGAAAGACACACATGCCCACAGCAGAGTTTGAACACCAGTTAACTGCTCGGTTAACGTGAACATCACCTGTATTTGGGCGTAAATGAAAATAAAGTTAGAAGAGGTTGATGGGGATGTCGGAACTGCCATGCGGGCTCCCACACAGTGTTTTAATGGATGTCTGGAATATAGTAGAGGCGATGAGTTATCAGATAGGCTATAAATTCGGGGGTTAAAAGGAGTGCGAACTCGGCAGCTTCTATTTTCAGCTTGATTTTTTTTTTTTAATTTTTTTTTATTTTTTATTTTTTTTAATGTAAGCAAGCTGAGCGTTAATAAAATCTCCAGAATAACATACAAGGGTTTTCAAAGAATCCGGGGGCACTTTCGAAAGTTTATGGATAGGAATGAACCTGATGGCTTAATTACATTCCACTTTTTGCTCTGTGTATCATTTTATGTTCTTAATAAAAAGTTTTATAGTTAATAGGGCTACTGGGCCGATTAATTATTATTTTTAAAAAATCTGACATATCATCCAGGTTCCCTTTATAGGCTTACAGGTTAGTCAAAAGTCCCGCACCACCTGAATAACTTTTGAAGCATGTGGTTCAGTGACATGGAACTCGGTGTGTTGGGATAGCCTTTTTTAAAGAGCTCAATAACGTTATAGAATTTGGCGGACTTTCGGTTTAACTGGAAATAACTCCAACTCTATTAGGCCTATCTTGAATAGTACACCCAATATAAACCTATTTTTAGCTCTTTTCAGAAAGCACCCACACGAGATACTTCAAGGGGGACCACAATGGCCTAATGTTACCCGACATTCGTCTTACAGGTGAGGGGAAAACCCCGAAAACCCCGTCTACGTAACTTGTCCGGATCAGAAATCGAACCCTGGCCCGCTGCGCGAGAGGAGAGTAATTAATTAATTACCACAGGCTATGAATTACAAATGACATTTTTTCTCTTCCTACTACAGAATTATCTGTACTTCAGTAAAAGTTATTAATCAGATGAACAACAACACGGACAATTATCCAAGCCACTAATTATAGTCAAAACAGAAATGTATTGGGATTATCAAGTTTGCCAAATATATTCACGACCTTCTACTTGAGAATCGTCGCTGTTACATGACACACTCCGGCCATAGATAAAGGCCTATTATTCAGAAGTCGAAGAAATCGTATCTCTTTTTCTCTTTCTTAGTTCCAAAGAGAATGGAATTGAAGAATAAACACTTCATCTCCATTAATAAGACAGTGGTCATTTAGTTTTATTTTATTTTTATTTATTTTTTTAAGATTTTAGGCTAAGGACGTCCACCGCTTTGGCGTAGGGGATGCGTTCGTTCCTGTCACGCAGCGGGCCCGGTTTCGAAACCTGGTGTCACCATTTGGTGTCGACTGTCGCTTGAAAACTACTAAATACACCTTTAGTATTATTGCTGTTAAGTCTAATAAATAATTCAACACTGAATACAGGCACCATAAAACCTCAATGAATGGACCTCAAGTAGGCTACATAACTAATAAAGAAATAGGCAATTTGAAATTATATCATGGTAATAATTTCGTACTCGCCGCCAGAAAACCTTAGGGCAGTGACATTGTGTTGTATAGCCTATAACTTTTTAAATTGAATAAAGTAAAGTAAAGTAAAGTGTTCCCTATTACAGGCCATGGAGGCCCAGAGGGTTCCAGGAGGTTGAAGCTCCCAGATTTTTAGACATCGGCACATGAAGGTGGTAAGGTTGTCAGCCTTACGCACCGGCCGCCTTTACCCCCAGGATTGCTCCTGGTACTCATTTCTGTTAGAGGCTGAGTCGACCCCAGGGCCATAGTGCCACCAGAAGGATTAGACCAATTTAAAAACTCCAACGACCTCATCGGGGATCGAAACCGCGACCTTCCGGTTTGTAGCGCAGCGCCTCAACCACTACGCTACGGCGTACCCCTTTTAAATTGAATAGAAGCCCCGATTTTTGGGAAATTACTCAGCCAATCTCCCCGCGGTGTCTCCTGGGTAACGCTAATAGGCTGATCAACACCTAATTACCTGACCGCAATTTCAATATCCCTCTCAATAGGCCTATACTGAGCCGCAGCGTACAGTAGTACAGATCGAAATTCATACGTAAATTTAACACTGGGCCATAACTGAAATTTACCGAAAAAATCCAGCCTTGTAGGCTTCATTAGCATCCTTTATATTGCATGGTTGAATTGAAAAAAAAAAACAGAATTCATAAAAGCGGAAACAGTTACGCTATTGTTTATTGATATAGAGTGCAGGAATGATAGAGCTGTAACAAAGAGCAAAGTATATAGAGGGATCCCTTTATACCATCAATAAATATTTCCCTTTTCCCGCTGCATCAAACACAGGCACTCTGCATGTTTCGCACAAAGGCAAGGTTATTATCCCATAGGTGTTATGAGAGATAGAATTCACTACATTTTCTGAGTCACTGCATTTACTGTTGTGAATTAAACCAGTAGTTAGTTCATAATTTTTTTAAAGTTATAGAGCAGATTTCCAATTATTCGAATGCCAAATAAGTACCCGGAACGTCAATTATCCGTCCCAATTATTGAAGTTTCTGCAGATCCACATTATGCCAATCCATATTAGCTCGGATAACTTTAGTTCTACTGTGTATTCTATAGCAAGTGTAGGCTATAGTTATAGGGTGTATAGTCCATTGTCGCTGGAAATCCCGTAGGCTAAGTCAAACGATTTTACTCGAGGTATATGGATATTAAAAATAAGTAGTAATTTTCAGAAAACTGACGTAATGGTATGATGCAATGACATCAGTCAATCGTGCTCGGATAAGCTGGAACAAGGATTTTGGAAGGATACATGATATTCCGGGAGAAATAGTGGATGAAGCAGAGTCGGTGTAACTTTTAATTAACAACGTAATTAAGGGGCGGATGTTGTGACATTTTTTCCCCTTTTCATGTTAGAACAATAGCCAGTCGTAAAGTTGTAATGTAGAAACAATGTCATGGATCTTTATGTTGAAGTTTTTGCATCTTTTTCTGATTAAATTTCATAATTCATTATTTCATTTTATTAGTGTTTTAAGGCATATATAGGCTATATTACTTTTATGAATTCTGCAGTCATTTTAAATGTCGATTAATGCGACCAGTAGTGCCGGTAGTTACATAAAAATAGCAAGTCTTAATCAGATTTCCAGGGGGCGGAACCAGTCCCACTTCTGTACTTCAAAATACAGTATAATATTATTTAATTAACAGCAATAAATTAGATTACTTATACACTATATTGCTAGCCTATAGCCTATTCAACTGTGGTACTTACGTTTTAATTCTGATCGATTATCTGACGAATATTTGTTTTGGTATAAATGTTCTGAATAAATGACAGTTTTAAAATAAAATTAATTTAAAAGTGAATGAAGCTAAGGCTTTAAATGAAAATTTTACTGTTTGCATTTTAATTTATTGTTTTACTAATTTCAGGTCATACTTCCATAAAATAGCCCAAGAGAATTTTACTGACCATTGTGAAGTTAAGTTTAGGTCATCAACTTCCGCCTCTATTATTAATTCACAAATTTAAAGAGTTCTACGAAAGAGAATATATAAAATGATTAGCTGGACTAATAATCGAGACCAGGCAAGGAAACACAGTGGGACTGCATAAAATGCATGCGACATTTTAAACTATTCCTACGCAGTTCAATGTAAGGTAGGCCTATTTCCAAAATTCCAAAATGGGGAAATAAGTCATGGTAACTATTTTTTTCTTTTGAAAATGTGGGACCATATAAAATGTTTTAAATATAAACATGAAAGGGCCGGGTATGGAATTTAGGCCTATGTACAATGCAGATTATGAGTACTAGATGTAGGATAGTGAAGGAAACAGACACCCATAAACATACATACCGACTGCATCGTGCTACTCTAATGTATTGAGGTGACTGGAAGCATGTGAGCATACACACCCACTCCATGATTCCTTATAAAGTTCGGTACGGATGGACATTAGGCCCATTCCCCAAAGCTTCCATCAGCTTTTTATTTCTAGTATTTCTGGTATTTCTCCCTCGGATAGTGACTTTTTTACGTAGGCGTAAGAATGCTGTTCATGACTTGTCATATCCATTATGCACGGCGGTGGCTCACAATTACCACAATTAAATTACTATTCCTTCTATTCTTATAACCGTACAGTACATCACATTGCTTCCAAATGATGTTCCATATAGCCTACCTATTAGAGATTCCCTCCCTCGCCTAAAAATTGTTAATATTGTAGACATAATGCAGACTAACAGTAACAATTTTAATTTTCTCACGTCCATGTGGTCGTGAAATATGATATTTTCAAGTACTTTAATCTTCCTATCACCGTGGGGGTCAATACGACTTTTGAAATTAATACCCCGGATGGTTTTAGAACTATAGGTTAATTTTCAAAATTTGTGACTTTATTCCTCTGATTCAACAGTATCTAATGACGTTTTATAACTTTTTATATTTTCAACATATTAAAATATATATGACATGTAAATTACTTGGGGCCTTTATGACCCCAGTAGTAGGCCTACTCATTGTCAGTAGCCTATAACAAATAGAACTGTAACATGGTAGTAGCAAGTTTAATTGTACTAAAGCCAAAATATCCTACTCCCTTAAATATCAGTATCCTTTCTAACGTAGACTATAAAAGTTGTCTTCTTTGAAAAGTAATCCGACATTTACTCGACACACCTTTTGTGACGTTGAGCACTCCCCCCCCCCCCCCCCCACACCACCCCGTCATGCTTCAAGCGCGCTACTTTTCCCCACAAAAAACATTCTATTAAGTGACAAACTTTACACCACTCTTTATTGCCACAAAAAGGTAATAAAAACATAGTATACAGTCCAGAAGTTACTTTGTACTCACACCCTTAATATAAACCGACGTATTGTGTCTGAAAAAGCTGACACCGGAATAGCCTGACAGAATGAGAAATAATCTCGTCCAAACTAAATTATGAGTTAACGAATGTCGGAAATAAACAGACGCAAGAGAGAGGGAAAGGGAAACAAAAATGCAGAGTACGAGAGAAATATATGAATAATAGGTCAAGGACTCCAAGTGTAACATTCTTTTTTGATACTGGGTCTATGTATTTTAACTTGTTTGCGGTCTTCGAAACAGTCATAGTTTCTTTTTTAACGACAAACGCGGATGTAACGGAGAGATTGCAGCAAGAACTGAATGCATGATTTATCATAAATGTGACTGGTTTATGGATGTCATTTTGTCGCGAGTTTTCGTGAAAATTGACCGATTCTCCGAAATGTTTATTTCCACGATAAAAATATGAAAACGGCATTTTTTTAATGTACTCGTTTTGAAGATGTTGGCATTAAAGGAATTACAATTCATTTGGAAAGGTACATTAGCTCAAAAGTATAGATTGTGTCTTATTCAATTTTATATCCTGCTGACAGTGTTTTCCTGAGCTTTTGGAACATTCCGTCAGAAGTAGGCCTACTTTGGTTTTGAAGTTCCTAAAGTAGGCTATTAGTTGCAACAGTGAAATGAATGAGAGACAAATTATTTTCTATACAGCTTTGTTTTCCAATAACTTTTTTCTAATAAGTAACGTAAATTAAATAAACGTTATTTGAAAAAAATACCGGCAATATATTAACGTACGAGAAAATTTACTACGAATTTTCAGAAAATTTCTACCACATTTTAAAATATAAATGCATAATTTTTTTTTCACGAAAGTTTATTTAAACACGAAAAAACGTGGCCCTAGTCATAGGTTATACCACGAGTGTGTCGGAATTTATCTTTAGAAAATCCGGGTCTCGAATTATATTTATTATGACTATTTACCGAATACTCACAGAGTTAAGCATGTAAATAATACTGTAAACAAGTCACAAAAATTAATAACACTACACTATTTCTATCAATCTGGTGTCATTGTGAGCGAGAAAGTCTAAGCGAGAGAGTGTATGGCGACAATCAATAGCCTACATTTATAATACATCGATCTACGTGCCCTAGTCGATGCTTCGTGCGACTTCTCTTCAGCAACGAGCTATTGTATCTTTTAGATTAACCTCACTGCAGAATAATGTCGTGTAATTAGTATTTTTTTTTAAATTATTATACGAGATTTAAAATGTTTCACCACAGATATAAATAATTACACCTTCTTTTCCTCAAAAGCAGCTCATATCCAGCCAATAGTTGTGTTCAATTACTAATGTATTTTTCATCAAAGAATCTACATGTATGCAGATGTTGCAGTGTTCAGTCTTTGTGAATTTGCTTTAAAAAACAAGTGAAGGTATAGTGGAGGCTAGACCTATGTAGACAGTCGGGATGCTTTGAGGATTAAGCCATTGTCTGGCACTTAAGGAGTGGTATGGTAATGACTGAACGGCAATCGTCTGGTGCCCCACGTGGAGTCATAGCTAAAATGTCAAAAATTCAGAAATGAGCACTGATTGGTTGCACACGAAATTCTATTGGCTGTCAGGCAAATTCAACGCCCAAGAAAACACGCTGAAAATCCAGAATATACAACTCTATTGTCCAAGACACCCTCATTTCAAGTTATTTACTGCGGATTATAAGGGTCTGTCGGCATTGCTTTGAAGAAAGTTGTATATGTAGAAGTAGTCTCCACTATAGGTGAAATAAAATGAAAGCGATTAAAATAACACGACAAAATGACGTTGAATTTCCACATATATTTACACTGGATCGGTTACTGATTCATGTGCTAAATAGTCCGGAAAACTTAACACAACGGTAGGATAGGATTGGATTTTGATTAACAAGGGATAAGGAGGAACTGCGTCTGAAGCACCAGAGTTACTGTGCTGTTGGATGAGATGATGAGACAATGCCCTAAGGCGTCATACGCCCCCTTGGTCTGAACTCCAAATGGCCTAGTGTCGACCATTCCTCCAGCTTTTGTTATAGTACCTCTTCGCCTCCTCCAGGTAGATTCTGCAGCACCTGTCAGAATTCTGACCAATGACTAAGGACCATCAAGTGGGAGGGCAGAAGTGGGATCCGCCTGAAGGCGTATGGAATTACACCTGTGACTGCAGTGCAAGCCCAGATAATGTGTGAAGAATATCCCTAACGAAATATTAATCTAAGGACCTTTTCACACTGGGTCACTTGTGAAGGTCACCGCTAGTACAGCCAATAATAGCTACTTGATCAAGCAATTTGTAATCGCTTTTGACATCCCAAATGGTAGGGCGACATTCCACTTCACTTGTAAAATCTTCAGTATTAATCAAATCAAAACTCATAGCTGGAAAACTAGTTTCGCTGAGCTCGATTATACAAGTGAATTGTGTATAAGTTATACAACTTGCATTGTTGGCAATCATAATAGAAGTGACTGTGCGGTGACCGTCACTTGTGGCCCAGTGTGAATGCTCCCATTTAAGCCAATGCTTCTTCGCCGATGACCGTCACAAGTGACCTAGTGTGAAAGGGCTCTTAGAAAATTAATGTATTTACGAATTTCTTAATGGTCATATGATGGCGAATAACAATATAGGCCTATTTACGAATTTCTTAATGGTAATATGATGGCAAATAACAATATAGGCCTATTTACGACATTCCACCATAACCTAAAATATCCTGGTTTGAACGATAAGGTAGACTTAAATCAACGAACTTAATAATATTAGCGCATTAAATGTTTTGAGAATTACTGCAGACTACTTAAATTATAATAATACTTTAATTATTATAACCATTATTTTTGTCGCATGATGAAATCATTACATTAATATGAAGGAAAAGCCTGACAAGTTAAATCAAAAGAATTTTTGGTTAAAATCTGGTTTTGTACGACTATTAATATGTTTAAAACGTATAAATTTAAAAATTGTATACAATGCATCAAAACCCTGCACTGTAAATTGTTTTTACTATGAATATTTAAAATTTAATTTTTTTTAAATTTAAATAGGCCTATGTTACTTTTTTACTTTATTTAAAGGTAACTTTTTGTATTATTGATTGTTTTTTTAATATTATAGAGGGCTTTGTACGTAGGCTACATTGCATGTAGCCTAAATAAATTAATGTTGTGTTGCCCTCCTGAAAAACAGAGATGTAGGCTAACAGAGAAACATCCTTGATGTATTTATTATTTGTTAAAAATAAACGGCTAGCCTTCAATAATAATAATAATAATAATAATAATAATAATAAAAATAATTAAGATTACTGGTATGCAGGCCTACTATTATACGTTAATGAATTTCATCTTTGCAACGAGGGGTTGACGCCGTCAATCTAGGAAGCAGCTAGTGTCTGGAACAATAATTGGTCGTCATTTAATACCAGAACATACAAATTAGGAGTGAATTTTATTAAAGAGAAGTGCTATGTTTCTAATTTAACTTCAGCTTACATTTACAAGCTCTCATTTAGATTAGGCTTTTTAACTGTGGACGTCTCAAAGATTTTACCAACTTTTATTGTGAACTCGTGATTTGTCACGTCTTATTGTATTTACATCTTTTAATTTAGGTATAGGCCTATATAGATGTTGTACCAATTTACATTTTATTGTATTTAATTCTTGAGTTTTAATCGACACAGACTACCGTAGGCCTACATTTATCAGTAGGCCTACCCTTTAAATTATTAAATTTTACCTACCGGTCAATGTACAGTGAGTCTTTTCAAGTGAACTTGGTTTCAGCTACACTTTATTTCACAATTTTAAGGTGTATTTTTATGTACGTAATCCAAATACAAAATTTATGTATAGGCCTAAGTTACACTATTTTTTCCAGGACGTAAAGTTTTAATGTCAATCGCCAAAAAAATTATTTTATTATCTGATTACCTTATGTTTTCCTAGGCCTAGACTTCTTAGGTTGAAGTCAAATTCTATTATTTTAACGGGGTATAAGGTTGATTTTTTACATTTTAGCTGCTACTGTACTACTCTGAAACGAGACAATTTCAAAATTTTCCGAAAATAGATCCGGATAATTGGTGTCCGGATTTTTGGAGTTCTACTGTAGCACTTATTACTACTCACATGACAATATGCATGTATTATGTATTCAACTTACCAGCTAAGGCGTATATAGAGCTGATTGGCATCACGATTCCTCCCACAGTGATGTCCGCTGCAGCGAGACTCATGATGAACATGTTGGACACCTGCAACAATACATATCACGTTTAACAAGTTGTCCAACTTGAAATGTTTACATATTCGTGAGAATATTATAGGAGAAAAATTCCTCCGACACTGGGACTTGAACCCAGGACCTTTGGCTATTCGCGCCAATACTCTACCAACTGAGCTAAGCCGGAGTTCAATTAACAGCGCCGGATGGAACCTCTCTCCTATGACCCAAGTCCCAGTGTCGGAGGAATTTTTCTCCTATAATATTCTCATGTAATGTCCAACAGAGACAATAATCAGTGGTTCATGAAAGCTTATATATCTGTCTTACATATTCGTGCCACTAAACAATGTATCTTAAGCCGGCCACATAACTTACTATAGAGATTTTTGTCGGATTTTTTGTTTTGTTTTTTCGGAAAAGGAAAGTGTGTAGTGGAACTTGGGCGGATTTGTCCACCAACAAAATTCTGGCAATGCCTGAATTTTGCTTTGTATGCAGTAATTTGAAATCACCTTATCACTTCCTCCACCTTTCGCGTACTACGAACTGTTTTCAACAATAGAGTAGGAGCATTACCCTAGTTAAGTATGTGTTTTCACGTTAAATTTAGAATAAAATTATTTTATAATTAATCAATTTATAACTTATAATTTTGTAGTCGCCATCATGACAGGCCTATACAAATATTTAGAGTGAATTTGTCTATCACTTCATTGAATTGTATAATAGTTTTCTATATTTACGGAAAATCAAATGATCCGCTTAACCTACAGTAATAACAGTAGGCCTAATAACAGTTCCACTTCTGAACGGTAAATTCTTTTATAACCCTTTTAACATGTGATATTGGGCATAAATTATAAAAAAAAAGTGGAAGGTAGACTATGCAGCCAACTTTGCCAATTCGTCTGCTCTCATTGCCTGCGATGCCAATATGACCCTTAACCCTTGAAACCCAGACATGAACAGTACAGTTCAACATTCGAGTTCTTATTTCCGGGAGCTATAGGACTGCAATTAAGTTATATTTATCTTCGATAGCGAACAATACTGACTGAGTCACTATGCAATCGCTCCTTTTGTTCATGCACGTATGCATAGTGACTCATAGTCAGTCAGCACTTTTCGCTATGGGTGATTAATACAATACAGTTGAACCAAAACAAATTTTTTAATTAGCAAAAACTATGCTATTTCTTAGAATAGAAAACAATGCCCTGCATGTAATAAAGATAAAACAAGCAACACTTGGTTTAATCTGTGCAGCTGCAGATATTGAATATAGGCATATTAAATAGATATATGCATATGCATTCATGTACCACAGATTATTGTCTCTGTTGGACATTACATGATAATATTTTGGAGAAATATTCCTCTGACACTGGGACTTGAACCCAGGACCTTTGGCTATCAGTCATGGGAGAGAGGTTTCTATCTGGCGCTGTGAATTGAAGTCTGGCGTAGCTCAGTTGGTAAGAGCATTGGCACGGATAGCCAAAGGTTAGGTCCCAGTGTCAGAGGAATTTTTCTCGTATAATATTGTCATAATATTAAACACTTTTAGTGAAATAGAATTAAAAAAAAAAATCACAATTAATTTCTTACACCCTGTAGTAGATTCGAGCCCAGGGCAAGTTTACCTCTGCAGAATACACTGTTTCCTGTTTAGTTCATTTCACAGCTACTTACAGTAGTAACTTCCGCAAGCTAAACACGTGTAAATGAGGATTTAGGCTTATGAAGGAATAGGCCTGTGCAATGCTGGCGCAAGATGTACTTCTGGAGCCTGCGTGCCCAGGGTATGTAGTGTGCCTGGTGCGCATGTACTGCATGTAGTCTAGTTGTAAATAAGTAGGCGACGTCTTCCACTACTAATCACCAGAGCTGGAATTTCTAGCAATTGCTAATTAGGCCTACCAGGTGTGGAAACGGAGGTGCTAGTAACATTAAGGGATGACAGAGGTGTTGATTTAGCCATTCTGGTAAAAAATGCAATTTTTAATTTAGTTTCAAAAAAATCAAACATACCCTGAAGTATAACTCTGCAAAATTTTAAGTCATTTGGACGCATGGAATAGGTGCTGTTAACACCGTTTATAAACCTCAGTGCGCTTTCAGTTTCCAAAGTCTGACCATCCTAAGAAAACAACCTGAAGTAAACAAAAACCAGAATACCTGTCCCACTCTAACAAATTACTCGTACGGCCTAAGAGTGAGACTGATATAATGTTTTTTGTTTACTTCAGGTTTCTTTCTTAGAACAGCCAGATTATAGTGAATGCATTTACTTTCGGTTTCACTTAGCATGTTATTTTCCACGTTCAAAATCTATCTTCTCCCACTGAAATCTAGATACAGCTGTGAAAACTTTACGATGTACTTTACAACGTGCGGAGTAAAAGGTATAATCATATTTACTGTGTAGACCTTAGTTATTTAAAAAAAATAGATTTGGTATAATTATAGGCTACGTAAGTTTTGTAACTTTTCATTTTTTTCTGGGTAATTCTTTTCTTTTTAACCAAAAGTATAAACAATATAAGGAACTCCATCAGAAAATTTGCAAAGCAAGCATCAAAGAGTAGCACATAAAAGATTCAGGATGATATTTTAATATTTATCAGATTAGGAGATAGATTTCAATTTAGAAGAAATCAGCTTAATTAATTAACTGTATGTTTGAGTGTCCATTCTTGATTGCTTTAACAAAAGTTAGTTGTTAAATTTTCACTTGACAAGCAAACTTAGATTTACCTTTGGTAATCCGGACGGCCGTTTCGCACTATTTTAGTGCATCATCAGCGGTTTTCGAACTGCTACTGGTGGGTGCCTGTGTTGTACACCTAGGTGGTGTGGGTGTTGCGTTGGTCTTGAGGTGGGAGTGGGAGTATTTGGCGGTGTTTGAATGTCAGGTATCGTGTCAAAAAGTGTGTGTGATTTGAAGTGTAGTTGGTCATTCAGTATAGATGTGGGGTGATTTTTTGTGTGTTTATATATTTCTAGTTGTTCTATTGTGTTTAGTTTGCGACTTTTGTGGAGTGTGTGGAGAATTTCCATGTTCGTGTCTATGTTGGTGTAATTGTGGTTTGTGTCAAGTAGGTGTTCTGCATAATTTGATTTTCTGTTGTGGGGGTGTTTGAGTGCCACAATTACACCAACATAGACACGAACATGGAAATTCTCCACACACTCCACAAAAGTCGCAAACTAAACACAATAGAACAACTAGAAATATATAAACACACAAAAAATCACCCCACATCTATACTGAATGACCAACTACACTTCAAATCACACACACTTTTTGACACGATACCTGACATTCAAACACCGCCAAATACTCCCACTCCCACCTCAAGACCAACGCAACACCCACACCACCTAGGTGTACAACACAGGCACCCACCAGTAGCAGTTCGAAAACCGCTGATGATGCACTAAAATAGTGCGAAACGGCCGTCCGGATTACCAAAGGTAAATCTAAGTTTGCTTGTCAAGTGAAAATTTAACAACTAACCTTAATTAATTATCTTAAAAACAAATTGAGAAATTTAAATGAAATTTTAAACTTTAAATTCTGTTTACGTTTTAATTAAGTGTGCAAAATTTCAAGTCTTTACGTCAAATAGTCTAGAAAACCACTCTCAACACTTCTGTTATCCCCTAAAACTGTAGTAGAAACAACTTAATCGTTAAAAATAAACTGGACCTGACCTTTTTACAGAGTGCCATTCACTAAGCTTAATTCATTAAAATAATTCATTTTAACTATCAAGAGGGGTACACAGCGCTGTCCTGCACACCAGAAAGTCGCGGGTTCCATCCCCGATGAGGTGGTTGGGATTTCTCCGTTAACCTGGTCTTTCTGGTGGCACTATGGCCCTGGTGTAGACTCATGCAGTATATCTGTGCTTCTCACACTACTGCATCACACGAGTTTTGTGTGAGTACACCACCAGTCAAAACAGGAATCATTTTAATGTATTAAATTATTCGCTGCTAACTTCGAATGTATTAAATTCACAAACACTGCTTTCACAACCCTAAGCTTGTGTTCTGCTTCCCTAACTCGATCATTAAATTTACTACTTTCTCGCGTCTGATTCCGGCTCTTGGAACCCTCACACATTTTTATTTCCCTTTATCATTTAAATTACTGCTTTCTCGAGTCTTATTTTGACTCCCCCGTCTTTATATAAACCGTCAGTGTCGATGAGACGATCAAAGATACCCTACCGAAGCTTGTTATTTTTATCATCTGTAACAGGTTGTTATCGTCCCATACTTGTATTACTGTAGTTACAAACTAAGTTACAAGAAATATCATGTAGGCCTATAGACAGTAGTGGGATGCAGCAGTATGAGACACAGTATTATATTCAAAGACTACTTAACTACTTATTCAGGCCTATATTATTATTATTATTATTATTATTATTATTATTTTTTTTTTTTAATTTATTATTATTATTTTTTTTTTTTATTTTTTTTTTTTTTAACTTCATGTTGGTTAAAGAGTTGCATCGCTGTGGCGCAGAGGATGCGTTCGCTCCTCTCACGCAGCGGGCCCGGGTTCCTGGTCGGAACAAGTTACCTAGGTTGGTTTTTCCGTGTTTCCCCTCACCTTTTAAGAGCCATTATCATCTTCATCCCATCCACGCCTTATTCAGAACGAGTGTATGTGTCTATCTGGCGTATATCGCCCTATGTGTTCGTGTTGTTTCGGAGGTGGCCCCGGCATTGAGCTGAACACTCATTCGGGGAAGCCTTCCATGTTTTTTTCTGATTAAAAAATACGTATATCATCTACATAAATTCCCTTTCATGGCATGTCGTCGTCCTGTAAGGCCAGGGGGGGAAGTGGGCCGCGTAAATATACCTACATGGAAGAGAAAACTCTGGGAAAGAAGATGATAAAGAGTAAAATATGTAATTATTACGGCCCGGACTTTGATGATCTAGAAATAGGCCTACCTAAAATGTGAGCTATAAAATGACTGCAAAATTATATATATATCGATATATATATCGATATATATAGCCTATATAAAGATCATAAAAATGACCCAACAATATTTATGAAGATCCTAGTTTATTAAATTTGTGTCTATTGTACATTCATGTTACTGATCCAATTATAGGCTTGTCATTAGTTAATTATATACGATTAATTGCAAACAGCAAACAATCTTACTATATCCAAATTATAATTACAACAAGATCTATTTAAGTTATCCATGCTTACTTAGAGTTCCGATAATATTCGATGTAAGTAATTGCACGAAAACTCTATATAATGCGAGAAACTACACAAAATAAGAAAATAATTACTTTATTTTTTAAAAAATACCCAAAAAATATGAAATGTGGAAAAAAGACCTTAAATGACCAAAAAATTACCAAATAATGACTTTGCATTCTAAAAATGGCCTAAATAATAAAAAATTGGGGAAATATGACAAAAATTACCCTAAAAATCACAATTTATATCATCTAGGAGTCATGATCAGAATATCGGCACTAGTGGGCAACGTCCATGATGTACCAGTTAGAAGATGAAATGTCATCAAAATCCGGGCTTACTGGGCACCCAATACAACACACGTTAAGCTTATTACGCTGTATAGTACGTAGCCAGTATAGGCCTACAATTTGTTTTCATAGGTTCATTACATTTTGGTGGCTTACATGAAAGGCCAAAAGGAATAAAAATGTGTGAGGTTACGTCATTCTGTCAAATGTCTTAGGGAATAGCCCTCAGAATGCAACGGATGAATGGTTTATCGAATTTTACAGATTTCCTTGGCTTCCATTTTTCCTCCCATTTATTCAGACAGATACTTTTCCTTGCAAGACTTCGCATGTCAAGGCCAGGATATGCAAATCTAATCTCAGCGCATGTGACAGTTCCTAGAAACCACCGTACAGGGAGACTCAGCAATATGATATATTATTATTATTATTATTATTATTATTATTATTATTATTATTATTACTATTATTACGTGGAAGTCAATAAGTATTCGCACTTTTGGTTTAATCTTTTTGAAATGATAATTCTTTCACACTGCCCGTGTCTAGGCTAAGAACGAAAGGTGAAGTCAGACTGAAAAATGCAATGCCATAGCCGGGATTTGAACCATGATCTTCGGCTGTCCGTGCCGCTGCTCTTACCAACTGAGCTACCATGGCAACATGCCGTTACAACATTAAATTTTCCAACTGACTTACATATCCCAGGGATAAGGGCAATTATCTGCTCTGTAGTTGAAATTAACATTGAATGTGATCTTTCTTTAACTTCCAATTTAAGCTATGCACATTTTTGCATCATATTAGTAACTGTGGCGGGCCCGGGTTCAATTCCTGGTCGGGACAAGTTACCTAGGTGGGGTTTTTCCTCACCTTTGAGACTATTGCCGGGTAACTTTAGGCCCTTGTGGTCCCCAGATATCATCTGGCCGTCATTATCATCTTCATCCCATCCTCGCCTTGTTTAGAGTGAGTGTGTGTATGAATGGTGTGTCTCGTCCTATGTGTTCGTGTTGTATCGGAGGTGGCCCCGGCATTGGGCTGATCACTCATCCGGGGAGGCCCTCCATGTCCTTGTCTGGTCAAAAACGTATGTATGTGATCCAAAGATAATCCCTCTCCCAACAGGTCGCGGCCCTGTAAGGCCCGGGCGGCTTGGGTCGCTTAAATCCTAAAAGGGAGAGGTGAAACTACGATAAAGAAAGAAAGGAAGAAATTAGTAACTGTGTTAATTAGATTGTCATTATGTCAATTAAGGTCGGCCGCGGAGGTGTAGAAGTATAGTACCCGCCTCTAGATCCGAAGGTCGCGGGATTGAACTCGGCCGCACTCGATGGATTTTTTCAGGACGTAATAATCCTAGGCACAGACTCCTGCGAGAGGGACTCTAATCTGGGGGTGGGGGGTCCGTCCGTGTCGTAGATTTACGGCAAGAAAAATAACTCTAAGCCTAAATTATAGCATCTGAACACAATTCCTCGGCCCCTCGACGTCCAAGTATTTTCTTAGCTTTCGGAGGGGCGTTTGTGAGGCGATGGGCTTACCACTTTTCCCTCTGTCCTCTCTCCGGAAAATAATCGTAATAATATTAACCTGGGTGCTGAAACCTCTACTTGGAGGCCCCATGCCCTTTAGTCCAGTTATTCATTGCATGGCCAGGCGGCTTCAAAGGAATAAACCATTAAGTAGGTGTTTCTTTATGTTAACTGATCTGACTAAATCGGTCCTGGTTTCCGCTTTCCAAAACAAAAGCAACTTTGCAATATTCTCTCATTCTTATCACTGACCTTAGTTCATCCCTCGCTTTAATCAATTCACACGTGTTACTGCTTACTGTAACTAGATCTTGCAACCTCGCTTTTCACTCTATGACGAATAGCTATCACAGCCTTCGAAGGACATTCTTAGATTCTGATTGGCTGGAGTAATTAGCTGATTGGTGCGGTAAAAATAAAGAACATGGGTTGAGCTATCGGCAAACTTTTCCTCCTGGCCATGCAATGAAAAACTGGACTATTCCGTAGGGGTTACAGGAAAGTGTCAGTCATGTCAATTAAGAATATTATTTTCTTCTTCTGTTATTTTCTTCCACGGCGGTCATAGTATATTTGTAAATATGCAGACTGGAATATTGTTTCTGGATTTTTTTTGTGTTAGGGTAACATTAGACCTCCTTGGCAGTTCCCGGTGGTGTGTGTTGAGAGAGTGTGCTGCATGCTCCCATTACGTACAGTGTCCATAATTATCACAGATAGGACAGCACTGATCCTAAATAATGCAGATAGGACTACACTGATCCTTATTAACGCAAAATGGACCACACTGACCTAATTGATACAAATGGGTGTACAATGACAACCATTAATACAGATGTGATTTCACTGACTCAAATTAATGAAGATAGAACTTCACTGACTATAATTAACGCAAATATACAACGACCACCATTAACACAGGTGGGTCTACACTGGCCTTTATTAACACAGATGAGACTGTTTTTGCCCCAATTAGTAGAAATGGCAGTATACTCACAGTACTTGATAAAATGAGAGCACACTGACCTGAATTAACGCAGATAGTGTAGTACTAGTGAGAGTCAATAAGTTAAGTAGGTTGACTAACTCAAGTTATTGCTTCTTCTTTTTCTTCTTTCCTGAGTTTTAACTCCCCCTTACAGGTACATAGGCTATACTCAGTTCACACCGCCTATATACATTTTTTTCACCAGACTAGGACATGGAAGGACTCCGCAGATGAGTGATCAGCCCAATGCCGGGGCCACCTTCGAGACAACACGAACACAAAAGACGATATACACCAGTCATACACACTCGTCCGAACAAAGGCGCGGATGGAATGAAGGTGATAAAGAAGGCCTGATGATATCCGGGGACCACAAGGGCCTAAAGTTACCCCGCCTTCTTCTCACATGTGAGGAAAAACTCCGGAAAAACTCACCTAGGAAAGTTGTCCCGTCAGGAAATCCACCATTGCGTGAGAGGAGCGAATGTATCCCTTGCGCCACAGCGGTGGCTTGCAGACAGGACCTCTGGGTCTGCAGTGACCCCATTTAGTACAAATGGGACTACACTGTCCCCAATTAGTACAAATGGGACTACACTAACCCTACTGAAGGCTAACGCAAATGGGAGTACACTGTCCCTAATTTATGCAGACTACAGTGACCGAAACCAGATAAAACTAGTTTAGGAGGAGGAATTTAACAAGCTGGAAAGGAAAAGAAGGTAGGGAGAGAGGAACATGTAATGAGCGAAAGATATAAAGGAGAAATAAAACAAAAATGTTAATTTAGAAAAAGAGAAATTACGATAATTTAGAAATAAATGCACTCTTCCAAAGCATTTATTATATGAGCTCAATTTCAATCGTTATCGGCTAAATCCGTGGTTTCCATTAATTAAAATTATTCAAGCATAATCATTAAACATGCAATTTACAGTGTATATTCAATACAAAAGCGTACCAATTATGCAGTTTGAGTTCTCGAAGTGCTTGATTTACTGGCAATATTTTAACTGAACTGACTTTCCTCCCAGGTATTGTAGAAATATATAACTCATTATTTAGTGGCTAGGAGCTGTTCCAAGACTGCTGAGTGAATTTAGCTGACTTTAATAAAAACCTTTACAAACCGTACATACGCTATAGCATGTAGGAGTCCATTGGTTAGAATAATTCCAAGTGCGAATATTTCTACGTAATGCTGATGAGATTACATTTAGGGCATACATTGGCACTTTTATTATACGAAAGATAAAGACTAGCCGAGCTCAATAATGCATAGATCTCACTTTTGCAAGAAATTGACATTGGCCCTTTTAGAACCAAGCCACAGATATATAAGTTATATACATTTTTGATTTAATAATAATAATAGTGGTGGTGGTAGTGGTGACTGTGTGTTCTAGAAGTCTCTTCGCTTTATCTCCACAGTGGGGACAGTATCGTTGAATGAGCTCTTGTGTGCAGGAAGGAGTACTGTAATGAGTGCTTGTTGGGAGATGTGGTACAGGAGTGGAAGAATGAAAACATTCAAGCTCTGTGTAGTGGAGTGGAGTCCAATTACATGTTTCTTACACACAAGACACCTAACTTGACTATTCCTAACCAATCCTTTGCAGCCAACATGCTTCAGCTATTAACTGGCATGAAAGAAAACAAGAAAGAAAGAAAGAAAGAAAACAAGAAAGAAAGAAAGAAAGGATACGAAAGAGGAAAGAGTGTGAAAAATGAAGGAGAGGGAAGAAAAAGTAGTGATGGGCAACTCGAATAATTTTCGTGCACTGTGTTCTCGAGTAATATAAATAATCTAATGATCATTCGTATTCTTTTTATACGACTCTTGATATCTGGAGAACTTTCGAGAGTATATATATAGCCTATATGAAGAAAAAGAGAGAGAGATAGAGAGAGAGGGAGATAGAGAGAGAGAGAGAGGGGGGGGGAGATGTTGTGTGTGTAAAAGTTGGTGGTGTTGGAAGTAAAAATGAATAGGAATGTTCTAGAACAATGTTCCTAAATCTTTTTTCGCCGTGGAAGTCCGGTTATTCCATTGTTTAACCATTGGAACCAGTAAAATCCTTAAACGAGTATAATAATTAATTATTTTCTTTATTTTGTTACAATTATTATTAGCCTATCATAAGTATTTAAATAAGAGATCCGGATTTTACCGATACATTCTTGAGAGAATCCGCATCTCGACTAATATTTACTGTGGCTATTTACCTCATACATAATTTAGAACGCAATGAATAATTATACTACAAAAGTGAATAAAACACACACCTCTACTTGTGTCATTGTAAGCGAGGTAGCCCATGGCCAGACATTTGATACATTGTTATCGATCGTCAATCATTGGCGATAGTCTAGCTCCACTAACACTTTTCATCAGCTGTTTTATTCTCTGAATTAAAGTTTTTGCTACTAGGATACTAATATTATCGTGTTGGTAATACTAAATGACTATAAGCAACTAATGTGAAATGAGGCTTAAGTTTCCACATACTGTAGTTGAGTTGTTTAGACAGAAATGAGTTGTAACTACTCGGTAACTGAGGCCTAGATTTGAGCATGTACGAATAATCACTTCCACTAAACTTGTATCACTTCAAGCCGAACATTTTTTTTATTGAAGGTAAGGCAATGGAAGTATCGCATTTTATATGAATAGTATCTATGAAATTGTAAGGGATAGAAAATTTCATGTGAGTGTACTACATCAGATTTTTTTTGTATCCATAGTCACGAGTAAATCAATTATGTGGATTGCAATAATAATAATAATAATAAAGTGGTTTCAATACTAGCATAGTGCTAGTGGTGGTAGTAAATTGTTCATTTCCCTTCCCTTGAAGACATCCATGCACAGCGAGCGTTTGGTTCGCGTTACATGCACCAGCGCATTCAAGGATTAATAAAAACTTTCGATTCACAGAAGTTTCGATTCATTTCTTTAACCGAATCATGGCCTCCATAATATATACACAAAGGTATCTACTCAATTGTTCAACTAAATCATTATTCGTCCGTTCAATACATTGATTCGTTCGCGATTCGCCCATTTCTAATGCCAAGAATGTTGTAAAGTCAGTAGTGGTTTAGATTCCGTATTGTGAAGTGAAGTTATATTAATAATTGGTTGCATGAAAATGGATCATTTTCTAGTGAAACTGTGAGGACGCTGTCATAATAAAGGCTAATAAAGAAGTTTGTATTTCTTTTTCCCCCAAAATCTGGACACTACATTTTATATTGGCAAACTCTAATGAATAGTTCTCGTAACGCCTATAGGAGAACGTTTCTTTATAGCTTGTAGGACTTTTAAAATAATTATCTACTCTGTCAGTACTGTCGGGATAATGATTAAGCAATGCACACAGGTTTCAGACCGAAACAATGGAAATAAAGTTAGCGTGAAATACATGCATATAACAATACAAGCAATCCGTCTGAAGAACAGATTTCGATGACAAAACATTTTATAGTAAGCGCAGGCATTAGGTTTCCACATGGATGTCTTTGATTCCAGCATTAAGGTTACTCGACATATTTATGACTCTTCTATGGTTCTGGACTGATAGCCGATCATAAGCAGTTGGGAAAACGTGTAGAGCTCTTCATGCTATCTTGCAAAATAAATATTTAGTGGTTGTTCTACTCTGATAGACAGTAAGAAACATACATTACATTAATTAATTATACGAGTAAGTTTTTGTGTTATGTACTGTACCAAACTGTATTATTAGTCAATAATTTGAACGCTTTTGAAGAGAAAGAGCTTTCTAAAATGAACGAAGTCATGTTATAGAAGCTCTCTCTCTCTCTTTCTCTCTGATAATTCTTTGATGCATTTGCTGAAGCTGACAACACTTGTAATAGAAAATGATCGCCCACGACATTTTCATTAAAGAATATTAGATACTGTAATATGTGAAAATGTTGTTTCTACACGCTTTTAGTGTATGTTGTCTTTTCCTTATGTTGATGTTGTGTTGATCGCCAGTAGTTTTTTAAATTACTATGAAGTTATTAATTAACAGACTCGCTCGGCTTAACCCAGTGGTGTGGAATGATTATAGTAACAATACTGTAGGCCTACATAGTAACATATTATTTATATTCAATATTCGTTTGATTAATAAACACATTTGGTAGACCAAAAATTATTGATGGCCTTCAAATTTAACAAACTCACTACCCTATACTATTTCCTGGTAGTTGTGGTTACTTAACGACGGGGGTGTATTGTTACTTAGGGTTATGACCGTCGCCAGCGTGCCGGAATTTTGTCCCGCAGGAGTTCCTTTATATGCCTGTAAATATACAGACACGCGACAGTCAAATTTATGTGCTCATCAATGGCATCGACATGGGTCATAATTGTCTTTAAGTTCTTCTAACAATATGTGACTATCATTTATGGGGAAACTTGAAAAATAAAGTGTATAGGTCAATTTCCCAAACATTAGAAGAACTTAAAAACAATATCACAAGAGAAATGAACTCTCTCTCGGAAACTGAACTTATGTGCGTGAAAGAAAATTTCCTAAAAAGATGCCAGTGTTGTGTGGAAGCAAGGGGAGGACATTTCCAACATCTCTTGTGATGAGGTACGTGGTTATTTTCATTGTAATTTTAACTATAAATGTGAGAACCTGAATCAATACACCGATCGCGGCTTTATTTGCGTAGATATTTCACCCAATCACTCGGGAGTTGGAGCTGTGCCCGCCGCGAAGCAGAAACCCGCGTCATTGGCCAACTCTTGCGTGGGACTCACTGTGTATATATATATATATATAGACAAGTGCTTCTCTTCACTTGGAGCAAGTTATTTCTACACACTTGAATCATTTAACATGTTCGTCTGAGATTTGGAATACCAGGTAATAAATTCAGGATATCTGCATCATGATCTTAAAACGTTCAATTGGATTTTTGTATAACCATTTATATATCACCTAAATTTAAATTTGGTTCGAGTCTCTCACATTGTGCTTTCAAACCTATTATATATTTTTATCTGCAATGTGTTAATTCATATTTGCAAACTGTTTTGCTTTTCTTTCTAATTTCAATGGTTTTCCTGATTCCAATGGTTGCCTTTTGCAGTCACAATAATATGCAGGGTGTAACAAGATATCACCGACAAGCTTTTGAGGAATGATGTGTCACACAGAGAGAACCATTGTGTTCTTGTTAACCTTCAAGTGCATGGTGTTGCATATCTGCAACATCGTATAAATTAATTGTGTGCTTTTAATTACATTTTCTTTAATTAAACCATATTGTGTAGCTACTACACAATGTATTCAAGGAATGTGGCACACTAGTGGCGGAGGAAATATTCTACTTCATACGAAGGCAATATTTGTGTATCTTAATAAAGCATTGGAAACTTATTTCTGGTAAAGAAACAGTTTCTACACACAACATTAGGTATGTAGAAAACATCTGCTGAGTTACATTAAATTATCCGCATCATATGAGATATCTAATATCTCATAAATTTTTTATGCATGATGCATATCTTGAACATCATATGGATACTATACCTTTTGCGTAATGTGTGGAATAAATTATTATATTTATTGACTGGCAATGCAGAAAAATAGCAAATAAATTTCCAGTAATTAAGCCAGAAGTGCAAATCTTATTAACATCTTGTCAACATGCACCGCTACGCTGTTAGGGTGGGTTGACAGAGTGTATCTAAAAAAGTAATAAAACCCAAGGGGGAGTCTTTAATTCTAAATTCTTAGTTACGAAGTAACAATTTGGCCTGGGGAACATCTATGAAGGATAAAATTCCCCTTGACTGGACCGGGAATTGAACAGGAACCTCATAATTTGAAGTTAGAAGCTCTGACCACTGGACCATAATAGTGCGTTGGGTGCATGGCAAAAAAGGAAAAATAGCTTTACTTTTCTAATAGAACGTGCCACTTTCTGTGGTCATAATTGATATCAAAAGTTTTTCTTTCCGGATAAGCCCTAAGGAGCCACGTCCAGAACACCAGAATTTCAGAATGCATAGTTCCTGAAGGACATGGAAACCAATTTCTATGTCCCATGACAAAATATTATCCTCTCTGTGTGACGTATCATTATTCAAACTTTGTCGGGGAGCCCTGTTATCTCTGTATAATAATAAAGTAATTATTTTTTCATACCTAATATCGACAGATGACATGAGAAAATACGTAGGCCTACTCCATCTCTGCATTGATTTACATGGCATTTACTTAGAGGGAATATGTAGGAATATAAGCCTGTTTATAGTTTTGTTTATTTTGTGAGAAGTAAGTTTCTGTAGAGGTAGAATAAAGTTACAACCTGTTAAAGTCAACCGCTAACAGAATTTCGCAGACAACAGTAAATCCGGAGATCGCGTGCAGAGATCTAATGGTAATCTACACAATGGAGTTCTTGTTACTCCCTATTTTCTCACTAGTTAGGGCCTAAACATTGTCTATTTTGTGCTTGTGAATACACTGAATAGATAATTACAATTACGTGGTGAAAATTATTACAAAGAGACATATAGAGTGATTATTGTGTTTGAATGTGACACGTCTAGACTTCCAGGTCTCCCTGTCACTATTTTTTAAATATGTATTTCCTCCCCCATGCGCGCAACATGTCCAGCCAGTTTCATCGTCGGCAATTTAGTTACCCTTACTTTATCTTGGCATTACAATTGAAATTCCTTCTAGTAGCTGATGTCTAATTTTAATCGGGAACATTCCATTTCACTCCGCTAGAGGCGGAAGGCTTTCCAGGCGGGGGCAGTGGAGATAGAGTACAGAGATATACGGTGGAGTCGATAATAACCAATAGTTATCAATATTATAATAGGTATTCTGAGATCGTGTATCGAGGTTATGATGGGAAATGAGAAACGGAAGAATAAGTAATTACTTGCAGAGTTATTAATTATTTGAAACAGTCTGATCAGAGAATGAAGTAAGCGTCTGTCCTTTGGTTGGAGCCGGAATATCCATTCAACATAATCCCAGACGTGTTCAAATCGACGTATGTCACAAACGAATATGTCGTGGACACAAGAATTTCGGACACGTTGTGACTTACCGGACAACTCAACACTGAATAAGACATTAATCGAATGTGGCATCACTAGAGTCTGTACTGAAGTAGGCTTTAGTTTAGTAGGAGGAAAGTTCTAAATCTCTTTAATGGGTGAATAATCAAGAATGTTTGTTTAATGATACTCTATAAAATACATTAATTCCATATAGTCTACCAGCAAAAACAGCTTGGCATTTACTTTAACTTAATTATGAAAATTATGAAATAGAACAAAAGTCAGATAATGACGTCGCCTGATTACTACAGTTACTATTTTGATCAAGATAAGATTCGTGAAAACACAGAACGAAGCTAAGAATACTGACGAAACTCATATTTAACGTGACAGATGAATGTATGGTCAAGTTCTCGCCATACACGAACTAGAATGTTCACATCTATGGATGTGTTGACAGTAAAAATACGCTGTCGTAGCTATGACAGATTTTGTGGCAAGGGTGGTATGTAGATAGGATTCTTCACTTACCCCCACAGAAAAAATACGGGGGTAAAGTCAGGTGACCTGGATGGCCAGCTGCGAAATTGTAGGTCACGCTGAACGTGCAACCATGTTTAATGTGCAACAGCGCAATATTAAGTCGAGTCATAGTGGTCAAACATTCCACAAGCGGAGACAGATGAACAAATTGTCGACGTGCGCGAGCACAAAGCGGTACAGCCAACCTACAAAAGATTAAACAAAGAGTGCAGATACTTATTGACTTACCCCAGTATAGGCCTACTATAAAAGTCAGTCGCGGTGGTGTATAGGTAACGTGCCCGCCTCTAGATTTGAAGGTCGCGGGATCAAACCCGGCCGCGCTAGATGATGTTTCAGAACGTAAAAATAGAACCACGGAGTCTTCCAGGAGAGACTTTAAGCTGGAGGGCTCTTTGTTGTAGATTTACGGCATGTAAAAGAACTCCAAGCCTAAATAACAGCCCCTGGACAAAATTTCTCGGCACTTTCACGTCCAAGTAATGCCCTAGTGTTTGTGAGAAATGGGGTAAAGGCCTACCACCCGTTCCTCCGTCCTCTATCGGAAAATAAGCTTAACAAAATTAATCTAGGTACTGCAACCTCCAATTGGAGGCCCTATGCCCCACTATATGGGCTGTAGGAAAGATTCAGTCTTACACCATAAAATAGATATCCTATTCATAATGGATTTTCCCACTTGAAAGCAATTCTACCATAATTCTAAATTAAACAAAACTCCGTGGCACTACATCCCTGGAGGGATTTGGCCTACCACCCGACCGCTGCGTCATATACCGTAGGCAAATGGCAGGATTGGGGGCATGTGGTCAGCATGCCGACACCCACGGCCGTTAATACCATAATTCTAAGTACGAGTAATAGCAAGAGGAATAATAAAGATTATATTTGTTACTTGGAGTACTTACAGCTAACTTTCAAGTGTTAAAGCTACTTTATTATAGGCTACAATATTATATTTGAAAATCAATATTTGAAAGCTCACTGGTTTATAGGAACAAAGCTTTTCTTCACAACTAGCAGAGCATAGACACCAAATAAAATTTCATCCGACGAAAAAACCGAGCCACCAGCTCTGTATTGCATTTCCACATGCCTTACCCCAACATATTATATATAGCTGATAATTGCACATGCTAGAAAGGATTTTAATCAATGCTGGAATCCACTGTGCTGAACACGAAGAGGGAGAGAGATCTACCGACGAAGCTGACATGTCACCTATGATCTAGTCAATTGATTCTTAAAGCGTGGTCCGCATAACCCCCGCGAGTAAATCCTAGAGTTCTTGGGTCGTAAGTGACTATAAAAGTATAATAGTTATTTATGAGACAAGGGCTAAAAGAAGGATTTTGCCATATGTATAATACACTATTACTTAGACAAGTGTTAATATTTGTGAAATAATAATTTCTAATACCAAAACTGCAGCCATTTTGGGAGCTTTAAGTTCGTAAACTTTCCTGCCACCTAGTATGCCTTTGCGCGGGCAGAGGTTATTGATTTCTCGTACATGGCTTCCAATGTAAGAGATGGAATGGGCAACGCTTTTCAGCCAACAAGTATAAGGCTGTTAGAAGAGCGAGGAAACACGCTAGAGAAGAGGGGGAAAGAACACAGAAGAGAAAGGAGAAAAGAGAAGCAAAGAGGGAAGAGAGTGGGAGACAAAGGTGAAAGAATCTTATAGAAAATAATGGAGGGATAGAAAAGACAGAAGAGAGAGAGAGGACTGAAAGGAGACGAAGAAAAGGAGAGAAAGAGAGAAAAGGAGACAGAGAGTGGAAAGAGTGATTATACTGACTTTCTAGCTCGGTAGGTCTCTAATCCTGAATTTTACGAAAGGATCCCGGTATTTCAGGGTGAAATAAAATGCACCACATCTTGTAATCATGGTAACTATGGCATAGGTAGACACTGAAAAAAACATTTCAGACTTATGGAATAACTAGTGAGGTTTAAACTTTTGTCCCGCAGGCAACTCAATTTTGACAGGAATGTAACTTGGGCCCTCAATTTCGATTTCGTAAATAGCTCCTAAAATAAATAAACATAACAAGCTAATAGTAGCACTTCGCATAACAAGTAAAGCTGGTGATTTAAGAGAGAACCCACATCTCAACGACCCTTCGAGTCAGATTTCACAAATTCTGGAAAAGGAATCAGTTGGGAAATTGCAGTATCAATTGCAAAACGTGTCAGGAAAGTTGGGGAGAAGTATCAGGAAGCAAAAGTGATAGCTACGAATGGGAAATGACAGATGGGGCGAACTCATTAGTGAAACTGTATTCTGGACATTCAAACCCCGGCTGTCTCGTATTAATCTCTATGTCAGTACAATCGGGTCCTTTCACATTTCTGTCTCACATCGTGTACCAAACAGTATGCTGAATGGTCTCTATTTATCTCAAACTGCATCAATTTTAATATAAAGCCAATTCATGCAGGCTGCTCGCCATACTAAGCTACACAGAGACAGAGAGCAGAATTATGTAGATATAAATCAGCGAAAAAGGTGATTTGTGAAAATTATAGTTTCTACAATTTGGGCGCTTTTATCATAGGAAGAGTATTAAAGTTTTATTAAAGTTTCGTTTCGTTACAGCAACAACACTATGCTGCAGTGCCCCTTTTGATTGGTGCACTGACGTCATCGTTTGCATGTTTGTAAGATGACAGGAATGTCATCTTCAGTTCAGAACACGACTGTACACGACATAGCTTTACATTTTATATGAATGTCTCGTATAGTAGACACAGGAAGGAGAAATAACAGTTTGTTGCTTTAATTTTGGACACTAGTATAGAACAGAACGAAAAGCAAGCAGTTAAAACTTTATTACTAGTAAAACAATTTTTTCTGGCTTGTAAAACTTGGCGTTAAGCTTATTTTTATGAGCAGATGCTTGACAAGAAAAGTTGAACTACAATAGAACTCCAATTATCCGAAGTCCAACTATCCGAATCGCCAATTACCCGGATCGCTTTGAGGCTGTATTCAAAAGGTTTTTGCAGCAGCAAGCTGAACTCTCTTTAAGGGCCGATTATTTGCCAAAAAAATAGCTAACATATTCTACAGTTTGTCAGCAAAGCAACCGACTCTGACCGATATGTTCAAGGTATGGCACTTTATGTAAGTACAGTACTATACAATTTAATTTTTTTTATATAAATTATCTTTTTCCATTATCTATCCAATAATACGGATCCGGTCCCAATTAATCCGGATAATTGGAGTTATACTATATTAGAGTTTTTATTGATACCATACTGTGTGATATGTACAATTTATACAATAATGTGCGTCTGATATTGTACCATGAACAATGCAAACGAATATTTTTAATTTAAGGTTGAATTTGCCTTTGTGTAGGCCTACTGCTGAAAGGGGACTGGCTGGTTGATTAGATAGTAGGCTACTACTATTCATTTTGCTCAAACAATAGCTTTCGTATGCCAGATGATTAGGATGAAGTCAGTTTAGAGATTATGTGTAAACAAAATTTCCAGGGGGAGGCAGTGGTCTTACCCTGCCCCCCCCTCTTCCAGACGCCCATGATTAAAGTATTAAATTAAACTTATATCTTGGCTTGTTTTGATGTGACGCATTCGTACGTCAGTAGCAGTTAAAAGACTAAGAACCACATACTGAATTCCATTCTTGAAATTGCCGATGTCCTCCAGCCTAGTGAATTGTGTGCATGGAATTCTCAGAAACTCTCTCTAGAACGGCCACAATTACATTCTAATCAGTTCAGTGGAAAAGCGATCTTGTTTGTGGTCACTTTGCCAGCTAGCACAAACGATAGTGGAAACATTGCTTGTTTCTGCATCAAAATGCGTTTCAGTTCCTACCTTCTTCACCAGCACGCCCACGGGCAATGTCCCAGGGGAAATGCCCTCCTGTCAAGATCGACTCCAAACCCCATTTCGATTAGGTCTACTCCAGGGCTGTATACCACCTCTGCCACCATGACTTCCTATTATGTCTTCTTTCTCGTCTTACACAGTATTTTGCTACTAAATATTCTTCTTTCGTTCACCGTTCTCACAAACCATAATTGAGTTCACCTTTTCGAGTACTGGAGATTTCTTTTCCGTCAGCGTTTACCACCCTTCACGTAGGAGGAAATATCACGCCATAAACTGTGTAAACAAAGTTAAACTGCAAGTTTAATCTTCTCAGCAGTCTGGATTGAAGTGGAACGTGCCTTTTTCCTACTAGCAGTCAAATACAGTGCACACCGTTTATTGTGATCACTTCGAGACGCAGCTAATATGATAATATTAAACGATAACAGTAGCGGAAATAATTAATTGACGGATATTTATTCATACATCAGATAATATGTAAGTTTGAATCACTCGACCACTCATAATAGTCTGCACACAACTATTTTCGCAATCAATAAAAAGCTTTTATTCTTTCTGTTTTCCCATTGGAGTTCATTAAACAATATTTTATACGCATAGTGTTTTTTGGAAGTTTAATGACCTGTGGTGAACAACGCTTAGCAAAACATCTAAGGCCTGTCTGTTCAAGTCTTTTCATTTTACATTAATAATCACTGCATGCCATCACTGTTACCTTCACAAATAAAAACCAACAGGTAAACTGAGGGGTGTAACATGTTTTACTGCTTAAAAGAGAAAGTTATGGAGTACCACACCCTTGAACAGGTCTTCCTATGAGCTGGGAACACTACCCTTACTTCTGATACAACACAGTACAGTTGAGTTATAAACGAAATCCTTAAAAGAAAAATTTGGATTAACATACAATACCTGGAAATAAAGCCTCAAAACGGAAAATGTGGTAATATAAACCAAATCTTTGATCGCAATAAACAGCATTTTTCCAATGTATGAGTATTAATCCGTATGGGACTTCATAAAAGTGATAACATTACCCGGCTGATTACATTATCCGTGATTACATTAAGCGGCGTTCACTGAATACATTTAGAAAAGTATCTGCATTTTTGATACTGTCGGTTTAAAAAATGGATTACTTTAGCAGTTATTCTGTTAACTATGCTATAAATTATTATATGTGGAATATGTAGACTCTTCATACCTTAGTCTTCTTGTTATATATGGGAACTATATGAAGGAAAATACCGATGAGTTTTGAGTACGGTATATTTTATATACAGTGGCCCACGTATCCTCAGGCCCGAGTTCGAATCCGGTACCTCCTCGGATTTTATCTGAGATAGAGTCTGAAAAGAGGTGCGCCCAGTCCAGAGAGGACAGCTGAAAAGTTGTTAGAGAAGTAGCGGCTCTGGTCAAGAAAATCACCAATCAAGATTGTTTGCGTCGGCACGCTCTGACAATTTACACTCAATCCTCCAATCTGCCAATGTCGAAGGACGGAGTAGATGTCACAGAGGTAGGTTGGAAGGCCTTGTCCCACGATGCGACTTAGCTTCATGTAATTGTACACATCCCGGTAAAGTTGGATTGCGACCCAGTCTCAAATTTACGTACGAGTTGCGGCCGAACTAATTATTATTTACCTGGCTGAGACAGGTTAGTAACGGCCATACCAGTCGTAAAATACGTATTAGTTGCGACACATTATGTGATCACCACGTTCAGAATGTTCCATTTTACATGCCTAATTCTTAAGCATATTGACTGATTCCATCTTGTTCTGGAAAACATGTCTCCATTATCAACGGATTTAATGTCCGTAGGTTGTTTCGTGTGTCATCTCTGCATTTATAGCAGGGCAGATTAACTATACACTCCCCCCTAGCATATTAAATCTTTGGAAACTGCGTCCTATTTTACTACCCGGATTCTCGCTGATGCTATGACACCTAGGCGGCTGAACAAGTAAAGGTGTTTTATATCACTGGTCGAGTTACGCGTAGAACATAAAAATCCTGAATTGGTTTATATATGTAGAGGGCGAGGTGCTGAATTAGGCTACAAGATACGACGGTTACAAGTATAACATCATTAATTCAGTAAACATGAGGAAAGCAGATCATATATTTTTATATTTCTTCAAGGCGATAGTTCATTCAGGTTTACCTCTCTCCACACATTAGAGCTATGCCTTAGATTTGTTTCAGTATTATACTTTGGTTCAAAAATCAAAGGGCTCAAAATCATAAATATATTTGTAGCGAAACCATCACCATTGAATTGTGTTTTTTAAAGTAAAATTTTAGTCGGGTATACTCATAAGTTTGTTTATGTTCAATACGCCTAATTTCTTGCATGCATTCAAAATCTCCATGTCTAAAACGAAAAGCATATTAAATAAGGCATTATCCAAACGATAATCGATATTACTGGTCGAATTTTGACACTAACAATACCAAGCCTCCGTGACCCACAAATAAATATTTTAATCTGATTTACTGGAATTCGTTTTAATCGTTCTCAGGGTTATTAATTATATTAATTTGAAAGCTGTTTTTGTGAAAAGTTAATCATGTCTACACATAAATCGAAAATAGGATAAAAATGCATGAAATTAAAAATATTAAGTCCCTGTCAGAAGGTCTTTCACAATAAGGCCCATACAAAGTTTAGTACTTTCTTTTATTGATTTATTTAAAACATATCTAAGTTGTCTATGTATTTCGTAAGCAGAAAATATTATTGACAGCAATATATTTTTTTTTATATTTTATCCCAAATATGCACGACAAATAAACAAAAAAGTTATGGATTCATAAGAGCCTCCCGTTTTGGTATTACTAGGGGAAAAGAAGAAGAGAGAGAAACTTACAATTTCATGAAGTTATTGCAGACCAGCCCTTTTAAATCAATCAGCAGAGGTGAAACTTCTGAGACACGTGTAGAAGAGTGGTAAATCAGATACCACTATATATGAATATATTCATAATGAATTAATCAAACTTTCACTTCATGACAAATTCAGAAGGAAATGGAATGCACACTAATGAAGTGAATGTCTCCGTTCCACCAAAGCGTATGAATGTAGACGTAATGCGGCTGGTCAGAAATTCGGCTACATAGGAAAGGATGAAGTGGAATTCAGACATAACACAAGTCGTAAAATCCTAATGCCATGAAGTGATGATGATGTTTATGATAATGATGCTAATTCTGGTTCATAGTAAACAACCTAGTAGAATATGCCTCTGATAACTCTCACTTTATAAAATTACTAAAGATTAAGGAGACAATAATTAGAAACTAAGTCATATTAGATTATAACACTATATAAATTAAGTTAAAATTGTACAAAGAACGGAGTACACCAAAACATGTAGTATTATTATTGTAATGAAACATGTTGATATACATATATATATTTTTTAAGGAGCGCCGTGCTGGCCACTCTGCCTCCATCATATGCAGAATGGCTATATTGTCAGAAGTTATACCTCCCAAAACACTAAGCACTGAAAATGAATAAAAAAGGAGAATATTGACTTAACATATTATAGCTCGACTAAGCAAATTAGAGGAAAACACAGTGATTAGTTTGGATAAGTTCGTATTAGATCTATTCTTGTGAA
The DNA here is from genome assembly GCA_964059195.1 of Ectobius pallidus. Taxonomy (NCBI): domain Eukaryota; kingdom Metazoa; phylum Arthropoda; class Insecta; order Blattodea; family Ectobiidae; genus Ectobius; species Ectobius pallidus. The sequence goes on from CAXKWD010000011.1 coordinate 43,859,849, forward strand.
ATATTTAAGGAATTATTTTTTATCAACAATGGAAGCTTCGGCAGTATAAATAAATAAATAAATAAATAACATTATTCCAAACTATCCAGCGACTTTTTCATGGCATATAGTAGGCCTATTTTTTAAATTCAAATTTTATTCAACTAAATAAATCTAATTAAAATGCGATGCTATTATACATTTAATTTTTAACGTTAATTTATGCTTACAGCGTCAACCAGTCGCTCCAAAATAAGCTACTGCTTGTGGCAGCAGTATAAATATTTAAAAATACGGATTTAATATTCAGTTTCATGTAAAGTATGCCATATTTTTATCCTTACTTACTCAATGGCAATAGACAATTCCTAAGCAAGATAAAAGAATATTATCTATTCTATGGAACCCGGAAGTTCATTGCCGCGCTTACATGAGCCTGCGATTCAACCCTATTCTGTACTAACTCCATTCAACCATCCCTCGCAAATCCTACTTCCCTTAAGCCTATTCTAATACTGTCCTCCAACCTAAGTCTAGGCTTCCAGGTGGTCTTTTCTCTTCGGGTCTCCCAGTCACTAGTTTTTACATATTTATTACCTCCCTCATGCGCACAACATGTACAGCCCATTTCATCCTCATTAATTTAGTTACCCTTACTATATTCGGTGAAGAGTACAGGTTATGTAGCTCGTGATTATGCAGTTTTCTCCAGTTCCCGTTTTCATCTCTCTTAGGTCCTAATATTTTCTAAGCTCCTTGAAGTTGCCGAAATTCGAATAACGATTTGAGCTTTCAATCGAGTCAGTATTTAGTAGTTGTTACTTTTCGGCTACCAACCCGACTTCTCACATCTCGCATCGCAAGTACTTGGATCCTGCTTTCATCCGATTAACTTTGTTCATTCGAATGATCTGTCGACTCTCTATATTACTAGAGTACAGATTACTCAATTGTTAAAATCATTCTATTCTGGCCGTCATTAGAGCACATGCTATGGTCGGAGGCAGTTTAGAAATGGGTATAAATAAATTAAATTAAAAATACAAAGCATTTGAAATAAAAATACAATCGATTACAATAATTTACAGTAATAGGCCTACAGGAAGGATTTTTTAAGAAAGGAACATGAAATATAAATAGACCATTTTATACGAGTATAATAAGCTTAATTATCTTCTTAGATTTGTATTTGTTGAGATTAATTAATTCAGGGTTACTAAATTAATCTTATAGTTTCGAAAACCTTACAAATTTAAAATGACTAATGAATCCTTTAGTGCCAAGATCTGAGGGAAGGTTAAGAAAGAAATGCCAGGCTAATTTGCTGAAATTGCTAACCCAAAGAAATAATAACAACTATCATAATTTTGAAGCTGGAAACAATAAAACTATACACAAATATTACAGTAATAGAGGGCCTAATAATAATTTAAGCTAGTGAAAACATTGTAAATGCAACAGATAGGTAGTTCACGATCGACAGGTTTTCATCCCCTGCTCTTCAGAACAGCATTATTTTCAGTATAAGAGAAAAAAGAAAAATGGGTTGTGATATGAATGAAACACAGTCCTTCCGAGCGAAGAGAGAAGAATAAAGAGTGATCACATATGAAAGATGGTACCCTGGAGTCAGATAAACGTACGCGAATTAAATTTCATAATAGATGCACAGTACAGCAGCATGTAGAGTTTTGATTTCCAGCGAAAACAATACGTGGATGAAACTGTTCGAATGAACACGGATAAATAATTGAAAACATCCCTCCCGTAGATATTCATTGTTCAACACTGGGTGTGGGAGGAACAGCTCTCATGTTATTCCAATTTCCTCATGCCTGTAAGTGATCATCCGGCTGCGGACAATGTAGATATATTATTTGTGTTAGAGTAGACCATACTGCAATACGCTTATTACATGTGACGTAGCGGTATCACAATAACACTCATTTCGAAACTGATGTTCATTATATCATCGATGTGGTACTGGTTATTAATGCACACGGCACGATCTTGAAACTTTGAGAGTACCAAGCGAAAACTGCTTTATAAACAACCTGTAGTTAAAACAAAATCAAGTCTATGCACGTTAATTTTATTACCATATTAAAATGAATTCATTTCGCTGTTGTAAAAATCCGCTGGTTTCAAGGAAACGACCCAAAAAATCTTCGATTTGACCGGACAGCACGAGCTGCCATTTGCCGCATAAGGCAAGAACTGGCATAATTCTATATCTGAAGATTATTTTTCACTTTTTGATTCCCTAACATATTTTAAGTAGAAAGGTATGTTAATTTTCAAAATATCTTAGAATTGCTACCTTTTCTAACATTACCTGAAAGAATTATACTTTTTCAAAGTTTAACAAATCAGCAATAGTATTACATAAAACCTACGTCACAATCAGTGGCCTAAGTGAAATTAATGAAATGCCTGTGTGGCATAGCCTATGCCACTTTTTGCTTGCGTATGTAGTACTGAACGCGATCGCGTGAATTTTCCGATGCATTAGAGTGACAAACAGCTTTCAGATCTTATGAAGGGCAACTCCATCCTGTGGGAGTAACAAAAATTGCAACGAACATCCCCTAAATTTGCAACATTGCAATGTAAAGCTGTAAACCTGTGAGGTGGTATTGTAGAGGTGGACTATACGTAAATACTGTGGCTTAAGGTATTTATTCATGTTGAAAATGTCATTTTTGGTCAAAAGTCTCATATTTTTCTGCTTCAAAATGATACGTAGTTTATATTAAAAAATTCCAACGGGAAGTGATTAAAAATAAAATTTGCGTAGAACATTGTGTTCTCGTTTTACCATTCGAGTGCAACTTTGTCCTTGTTTTCTCTCAAATTTGTTTTCTTACGTTTTCCACCCTTGAAGTGAACAAAAACCTGTACTAAAAATTTAGTTAGAAATTTCACATGGAACGAAAGCTCTTGAAAAGAAGTAAGACCACGGGCTCCTATTATTCTGAAAAAATACAATTCTGACCAGTGGCGTAGCTTGATTTTGTGTTCTGGGTAAATTAGCGTTTTAAATAATAAAATAGCGGGAAAATTTCCTCATGGATTATATTTGGTATAGGCTTATAACTACATAAAGCATTAATTCTATTGTTATTATTATTTACGTTTTATGTTCCTTCAACCCTCCATTCCTTTTTTTTAGTATTCTTTCTATCTATTCAAATCCCCCCCCCCCGAAAAAATCTGCGTCCGCCATTGTGTATCGCCATGTGTGTTAGTGTTGTTCCGGAGGTGGCCCCGGCATTGGGCTGGTCACTCATCTAGGGAGGTCCTCCATGTCCTTTTCTGGTAAAAAAGTATGAATGTGATCCATAGAAACTAACTCTCCTGAAAGACCTGGGCAGGGTGAGCTTCGTTAATGTACCTACAAGGGGAGTTAAAACTCATGGAAAGAAGAAGAAGAAGAAGAAGAAGCAATAACTTGTGAATTTAGGTAACCTACTTAACTATCACTACTACGTTTAGGCAATGTTAATTTATTTAACATATTAATTCATGTTATTTGTATAGAAAAATAATATAAAAGAAGTTCACATATTTTTATCCTTCATGGTGTACATGATTGTTGCTATCAATCCTACATCTTCTCTTTGAATGTACTGTCATGGCAGTTTGCAAGAGAATCCACTTCTCATACATTGGATGCATTTGGAAATTGCGGTAGTCCTGCGTTACTGCGTGGGAGAAGATGAAAGGGGCTTGTTTAGAAGAGGGAGAAACTGTAGCAACAGAAACAACTTCAACCCTCAATCCCACGCTCAATAAAGAAGACTTGCTCCTTATTTTACATCACTTCACAGGATATTGGACGTATTCAAACACATCACAAAAGATCGTTTTAAGAACCTGGATCACTATCACAACTACACTGTATATTGAACACAATGTAACAAAATATAAACTTTGATTATTTACCTCATACGTCTTTCTTTCGATCTGAACCAATCACATACAAGAATGAGTCTGACATCAGCCAACCACAGATCTGATTCACTCATTTATCGAATTTACGTTAGTTATCACTTCACCGTAATAATTATAGAGTCATTAGTAGGGACCGGATTTTTAGGTTTTTAAAAACACTGTTTTAGGTTTTCCATTAGGTGAAATAGTTTGTTTTAGGTTTTTTGTCCAAAATATCGTTTTCGGGTAGAATAATCGGTTTAATGAATTTGAATATTCTATATAGGATTCAATACATAATAATTGTAAAGTTTAACTTAACAAAATTGACTTAAATTTGTGTAAACTTGCTTTCGGACAATATTATACAACTGAAGAAAGAAAGCATAAACAATCAAAAGAAGCAGTGAAAATAAGATTGCCTCACATTTCCTGGTTACAGTATATCACTAAATATCTTTCAAGATTCTCAACTGTGAAGTTCTTCCTTTTCTAGAAAGGTAAATAATACGTGTTTCTGGCAGGCTTTACAAAATATTACTTTGCCATCTGTAGTGAAATTCAGGTCGTCGCCAATCCACTGCCGTAATAAACTCTATTTAATTTGTTTCGACATAATTAACACGTCTTCTTAAAACTCACAGTGTGACCACTCAGTATGAATAACAGGGAAGTAATAAAGGCAAACAAAACACAGAAATCTATATCCTTGTTCGTACACGGCAACAATGGTTGTTCGTACGAATATTTTAAAAGGAATACGCCGGTACTCTTACATATCCTCTCTTGATACTGTCCACCCTAGACGACAACGGGTTGAACGAAATGCTGGTGGTATTAATTTCATCCTGACAAAAATTATTGTCTCTCCGCAAAATGTCGATTTCTCAACTGACAAACAAAAAAGTAGCCTAAATTAGATATTTTAGGTTTTATACCCCGTTTAGGTATATTTAGGTTTCTATACCCCATTTAGGTATTTTTAGGTGCCACAGAACTAATGTGGGTGAATCCTATGGACATGATTCGAAAAAGTGTGTGAGCGCTTTTTGTTTTGGAAGTAAGGAAAAAAATAGGTAAAAACCTAAGAATCCGGTCCCTAGTCATTAGTCTACTAACAGCAGGCTACAAAATATACAGTAAAATTATTAACCGTCGAATTAATACTATTGCACAGGTGCTACTATTGGAAATCCAGAATGGATTTAGAAAAGGAAAATCGTGTAGGCCTATAGATAGTTTTTTATAAATAAACAATTAGTCGACAAAAGCATGGAATTTAATTTGGAAACACACATGCTATATGTAGAGTATAAGAAAGCTTTTGATTGCGTGTTAAGATGTAAATTATGGAACGTAATAGAAAACAAAGGATTTTCGAATCAACTGTGACAGCAGTTAGAAGTCTTTGTTCGCCATCATACATTGTAATAGACAATGGAAATTCAATACAAACAGAGGTGTTAAACAAGGCTTAACAAGGCTTGTTTGGTATATATATCGATGAATTGATAAGGGAAAGACTAAATAAATTATTGGATAATTTTATAATAGATGAAAGTATTTTAAATAGAATTCTCTACGCCAACAACCATGTGATAGTGCCAGATTCTGAAAATGGACTTCAAAGAGCATCTCATCTGCTAACAAAAATAGCATCAATATATAATCTACAAACTTCAACAGTTAAGATAAAAAGTATGGCCTTTATTGGAAAACACCAAATAACAAAAATAATCAATAATGACAATATTATCGGACAGGTCTCAGATTTTAATTATCTAGGCTGCAATATATCCCTTACGAATAATCAAGAAGACTTGAATAATAAGTTACAAAAATTTCAATACATGTGTAGAACTATTAAAAGAACGCTAGGCCGCAAAACTAGAAAGGATACATAATTAAAGTTCTACACATCTATGGACGTTCCCTGTTTAATGTCTGGTAGCGAAAATGGCCCATGAGAAGAAGTGATGAAACACGAATAGGGGCGGCCGAACTGATATGTTTACGATATGTGGCAGGCTATACAAAACTGGACAAAAAAAAAAAATAGACATACGCGAAGTCCGTTATAACTCTATAAATTTTTTTAAATAAGAATAACAAATTAAATTACTTAACTAATTAAGAAGTTATTTGCAGTATTTATATGGAGTAATCTTGTTACCCAGACGGTAGTCTGTGTTGTGAAAATTCCTGGATATTGAATTCAATTTCGCTTAATATACTTTTTCGTTTAGTTCATCTGGTTCCAAATTAGACCTTTTTTGTTTTATCTATTTATTTTTGTATGTTATGATTATTATAAAAGTTATTTCTTTTTGTTAGAAATCAATTGTTACTGGAAGCTTTCAATTGGAGATGTCAATCGTTGTAAAACTGCCTATCAATCCACATTTGCACGCAAAAATTCTCGAACATAGGCTTATAGATACTTGAACAGAGATATTAACTTGCAGAAGAGTATTGTAAAATGTACATATAGCCTACATAGAAAATAATTATGTATCCCCTACTTATAGTCGGTGGGGAAACTGATTATACTACTACAGTAGAGTCTTGATTATCCGACCTTCAGTCATCCGACATTTCGTATTATCCGTCATTGTTTATGGTAGACGACATTTATTCTTTACTGTATTTTAGGTGGATTTTATAACTGTACGCTACAGTATCCACGATGTCGAGTTGTAAAATTATGTAAACAGCATCAACAGTTTCAACTGTCCGACACTTCACATCTAAATTTAGTGATCTAGTAATGGTCATGAAAATGAACACTCAGTGACTTGGAGATGGCGCTAATTTACTTGGAGGCTAATGCTATGGACGTATTGTGATATTTAGGAGCGTTATTACGTTTTTCTTTGTTTTCCTGTACTACCCAATATTTTCACCGATCCGACATACCCCAGGTACAGTTTAGGTAGGATAATCGAGACTCTGCTGTATTTCCAACTATTAACTTACGAAGTGCACCGATATTCTACACACACTTCGTGCAACAAGAAAAATCCTCCATCCAGCGAGTCTTATAACTGGAAGGTTCGTCCCATTGATCTGAGGTGGGAATTTGAATGTGAAGCAGTTGGCCGCTCGTTACCTGGGAATCACCTGCCACTGGCGACAAGACGTGAATGGGAAATTACATTATGCAGTTGCGATTACAAATTTCACTAATAACGTTCCGTGAATGATAAGAAGCCTTTTTTTCTGCATCAAGCAGTCGTTAATCACAGAAAGTTGGAAATGACGCTCTTGTTAGCATTCTAAATCAAGCGATCGGCGTGGAAGTCACACCTTCCTTTCGTGAAAATCTCTCACTCTCGAACGACAAGCGTTTCCGTTAAGGCATTCCCTTGCTGAAAGTGAAAAGATAATAAAAAATTAAGAGGGATATCAATGGAAAATGTATACAAATTAATTGTTTTATTATTATCGTTATGGTTATCATGTTTAGTTACTTCTCATAGTCTATTTAAACTCATTGCGAAATGTTCATTTAAAATCCGTTAAAAAACCATTAGACTAAGCTATGGAAACTTTAAATACGTTTGATTAACTTTAAGTGTACATCTTTCTATGAAAGTAGTGGGGGATATGGCTTTGAAATTTCGGAATTTGGTGTGGAATTGACTTGTTTTCTAGGAACTAAGATAAATTAAATAACTTTATTACTAGCTACTATCCCAATGCACCCGTGAGAAAGGATGCATTGAATTTAAACTTACAATCAACCAGTAAACTATTAATTTCTGAAGTACAATGGAATTTGGATATTATGAATACAAAATATGAAATCTAAAACTCCGTTTGTTATGCAGATAAAACTGCGCTTTCATGGTGAGGTTTGCTTCGTATTGGTATAGATATTTTGGACATTCCACAAGGTAATATTTATTGCGCTATTTTTAATTTAAAAGAGTGAACAGCATTTATTAGGTATGAAAAATTTAAGAACCGTGGTCACTTATGCATACGTCACCATTCTCTCGGTACATTAAGATTTATTCTGGAAATACAGTGAATATTACGCCTACATCTGTTCTTGAATCAGCATTGTAATATTTTATAAGACATTTATTCCATAGTTAAACAACGTTGTCATTTAATAAATGTAATCACCTCCTGCAAACATTAAAAACACATAACCTCAACAGCATGAATGTACATCGGTGAACGCGAAGGGACGGCCGCTATCATTCCCTTCCTTTTCCATAAACAGACACGTCGAGAAGCTGACCATCTCTCATCTGCTCCTACATGTGTCTTGCGAGAAATTATACTTTCCAATATACATAGCTAAGAACTATAACGATAATACAATTACGTTTTTACGCAATAAATTTCAACATGAAATTTCAGCAAACAATACTTGAATTAATAGATGTTTATTACCTGATCGTGTTTTGTTCACAGAAAACAGAGACACTGTATATATGTCATAAATGCTTTTTAATATTACTGTCTCAATCAAAGATGCTATCAAAAGAACTCAATTTCAATTCATTCTATTGATTATTTATTATATATTATTCGTTAAATAATCATAAATGCGACTCGTGGCTTGGAACTCGTAGCATTGCCTATTTGCCTATTATAATAATCACAGCTACTTATTTGTTCTGCTTTTTTACTTTAGCCTATTACTACCTAAATTCATTTTAAGTAAATGGCAAATGTCTTAGAACATTAGAGGAACATTGTGCGTACTTAGGAAATTATTCAAAAACATTAATTGTTAAATAACGTTAAGCATAAATACACATGTGAGAGAGCAAAGAGCGTAATGCGTCTCACTAAATCTCTGAAACAAATTCTTTATCACCAGCAAAAAAGAAAAGTATATGTTTTTGTTCCAACTTATTAAGTTATTAGTCATTTTGTTTTGTTTCTCGCCTTGTCGGGAATACACAGCACAGAGAAAGAATTGTTTCCACAAATGGGCACATTTTTCTTCAGCATAAGACTTAATGTGTGTTGCGGGAGGAGTACAAAACACAGGAAGTGCAATCTCCGCTTCAACCCAACAGTACAACACAATGCTATTACAGTGTACACAAGACTGGAGGAGTCGCATGAGATGACGGTCCATGTGGATGTATTAATTATCTAAGCCTACATACATTTAAAAAATTCAACCAATTTTTTCTTGCCCAAAGTTTGAACGTAGTTCCTTCTACAACTTAGTGACAAAACAGAGTAAAATAAAACAAATAATTTCTTCATTCCCTCTAATCCGTTGGTGCTAAACGTTTGTTTGGTGATTACTAGTGATGGGCAGAAACGAATCATTTTAAGAATCGAGTGATCTGATCTCGAATAATATAAAGAATCGAATGATTTTAAGAATAGAGTAATCTGTTCTTGAATAATATAAATAATCGAATGATTTTAAGAATCGAGTAATCTGTTCTCGAATAATATAAAGAACCGAATGATTTTAAGAATAGAGTAATCTGTTCTCGAATAATATAAATAATCGAATGATTTTAAGAATCGAATAATCTGTTCTTGAATAATATGAAATAATAATCGAATGATTTTAAAACTCGAGTAATATCTTTTCGAATAATATAAATAATCGAATGATTTTAAGAATAGAGTAGGCCTAATCTGTTCTCGAATAATATAAAGAACCGAATGATTTTAAGAATCGAGTAATCTGTTCTCGAATAATATAGATAATCGGATGATTTTAAGAATCGAGTAATCAGTTCTAGAGTAATATAAAGAATGAAATGATCATTCGAATGAAAATGTTCTTGGACGATTGCAAGGATCGAGAACTCGCGATGTGAGATCGAGAACTCGTGTCGTTATCCGATAAGTGATAATTTATTATAGAGTTAAACTATACGTTGTATGTTCAAAAGTATTCATAATGAATTTCCTTTCTAACTCATGCTTGAAAAGATAAATAATAATAAGTTAAGATCTGCGATGCATTAGAACCAAGGAAGGGGCGGCAGCCCCCACAGCCCCCCCCCCGATCTACAAATGTTTGAAAATGAGAAGGAAATAAGTGTTTTGAATGAACTGTTCAGAAACAAATTACAGATCTAGGAAAAAAGGTTTTCCTTGTTATATGAAATGAATTCGGTTCTGTTTATTATTTTATGTTTTATTTGGGATACGCCATGGCGCAGTTGGTTGAGGCACTTTGCTACAAACCGGAAGGTCGCGGGCTCGATACCGATGAGGTCGGTGGGATTATTCAATTGGTATAATCCTTGAGCCTGAGGTCGCCTATTTTCTATGTTTCTCTACTACATTTTCAACATATTACTTGTATCTCTCTCTGTCTATTCGTCTTTTCCTTCTTTATATATCAAGTTAGCTCTCTCTTCTGTGCCTTACACACAGTAGATAGGATTGACAAATTTCGTCATTACAGTACACTCATACCTCATGTACCCCCTTCTCTCTCACCCTGTCGTTCTCACACTCCCTGTGAATATGTGTGTGTATTAAATGTTTAGTTAATGAGGTTCAGGCTTTCCCAAGCTCAAATGACGTCATTAATAATTAGTAAGTGAAACAAGTTTGGAGAATATTATGACCTGTATAACATATTATAGCCATTACAGAATAATTAATAACCTGTCAAGTGAAAAAAAGAATGAAAGAGAACGGGGACACTTTAAATGTATTGGTACCAAGCTATTACATTTTTAAGTTACAGAACATCGATGACAAATTTTAAACTCAAAATGAAAATAAAAAAGGATCAATATGATAAAATCTACTTTTTTTCTTTTTTCATATACACATATTCCCAGCTTCATACAGATCACGTTACCAAATTGCATATGTACTTTCCATCACATCTTTTTTTAATTGTCTGATTGAAATGCAATTGAAATATTTCATTATGGTAATCATAAGCCTTATTTATAACTAGTATACAGGGTGTAACAAAAAGGTAGGCGAAAACTTTACGGAAACAGCAGTGTTAGCAGTCCGAGAAGCAGCCGCTTTAGAGAGCGTGCATTAAATAAATTTTATGTGATCTGTTGTTACATAATCGTCCCCTGCATCTGTATTCAGTTGCTGTTTTCATTCTTTTAATTTAATTTAATTGTTGTATATTTAAGTTTATTTTGAATTGTTTATTGCTTGTATTCATGCCCCCACTTAATTGTATTTTTTTATTAACATGTATTATTATCGTATTAATATTATAATTTACTCTATTTAATTTCGGGTAACTTTAGGTCCTTGTGTTCTCCAGATTTCATCTGCCCGTCGCTATCATCTTCATCCCATCCTTGCCTTGTTCAGAGTCAATGTGTGAGTGAATGTGTGTATCGACCTATGTGTTCATGTTGACTCGGAGGTGGCCCCGGCATTGGGTGGATCACTTATCCGGGTAGGCTCTCCTTATCCTTGTCTGGTCAAAGAGGTAAATATGTGATCCTATAGCTAATCCCTTTCCCGACAAGTTGCGGCCCTGTATGGCCCTGGCGGTGTGAGTAGCTTAAACGTACCTAAAAGGGAGAGGTAAAAATAAGAAAGAAGAAAGTATTATTATTATTATTATTATTATGCTATTATTATTATTGTTATTATTATTGTTATTATTATTATTAAAATTGTATAAAAGAATATATGAAACATTCCCTGCTTTCGAAGAAAGTTGAATAAAATATAGGCCTTGCAGTATTGCTGTTGTATGGACGCACATAATGCAAAGGTGTTGAAAGCTTGCACAGTCTTTTCGCACCTCACAATCGTAAGCGATCTCACTGCGTCTTTCTTATCAACTCATCACTCCTCGCATCATCTAAGCATGCATAACACACCATTCACATTATTAAAAGATATGGTGTTAACATTATTTCAATCACTACACCGAGATACTAGGTCACGTAAAATATTTATTTTAATTTTTTATCTCTAAACATAGAAATACCTCAAAGATGAAGTGTGAAAGATGCATAGACAGAATGTTTATAGTATATATGCCTAAAGTAATAACATTAGGTCTACTTTTTCAGGTCTGGTGACAGCTGTTCTACGGAAACATGTGTACTTAAGGTAAGTCTTACTCTGCTACTTACTCTACCTGAAAAAAGTTTACTAATGAACTGTCTATCTGGTAACTGATGGTGAAAGTAGCGCTATTGTTATTAATTAAATTATGGCCACTTATAGACGGTATACGATACAAACTTATTTAACAACGTTAAGAAAAAATTAACGTAATTGTAGGAAGAAATCTAAAGTAAATAGGCTATCTCATACAGTAAATATCTCATAGAGATTCTTGTTGTGACTTCTGCCTCTATGTACAGTTGTTAAATTTAGAAATATTAACCACCAGAATTTGTTTCCTTTTGCCAAAACTATGGTGTAAGCTGTCCCTGCGAATTTCTAAATTTTATATTCCACTCTTCGAAACTAGAATGACAAAATTAGTAAGTAATTACGAAAAAAAGCTATTATCTAATTTATTTCTTAAGTATTAACCATTATGGAGTACAAATTATTAATTAGTGGACCATCAGACTTCAACTTGTAGACGTTTAATTTTCATAGTCCTCTTTTGAAGCAGACTTTATTTTTCTGCTCTTAGACTTGAGATCAGTATACCTAATGTCATGGAACCGTACAAACATCTAAAGGCCTAGGAGAAAATAAAAAAGCGATCAAAACGAAATATTGGTTTCATTAAAATTTACTAATACTACTTTTTGAATAGGTTATTAATATTACTGATCAGACTGGCATTAAGATGGTTTCTCTCTCCTGTACGATTTAGTTTACCTCGACACTTAAGGGTTTTTACATCCCTGTTACAGTTATCATTATCATTATTATTATTGAAGAGAGATTTGGTTTTTTAATAGTGTATATATGTAGAGTAATAAAAACAATGGGAGAAGTGATGTAGCCCAATGCGTCATTGTAAAAGTTTTCAGAAACGAGCCGTTATTATTGCCATCCGCAAGTGAATGTCAATAAATTCCACTCTCGTGGATTTCAGAATTTGGTTGCTTTCCAATAAAGTTTTCTTCTTTGTTTTCGAACATAAATTACATTTTTTTTAAACATATTTGAACCGCGATTCCTGACCCTAGCTGTATTGCTGATATATCAGTCCTTACGTTATTGGATTACACTTTTTACCTGGTGTCAACCAGAAAGCCCTGCATTGCCTGTGCTCAAAAGTCTTCAACTCTCACAACATCTCAAAACTCATTAGCCTGGTATAAGCATTAACGCATTAAGTGTGGTATTAAATTAGTTTTTAATTACACACAGGTGTAAATGCTGTCACCGCCATGATGCAAATTAACGAGTTGCATCTTACTGATTAAGCTAGAAGTGGTTCTTTAATAATATTCGAAATGGTTGACAGCCACACGGATAAATCTCCGTTCATTTTGTTTTTAATATACATGAGGGGTCTATTAGCAAACCCGGCAATCTCCATTCTGGAAAAAGATAGAGGTGCTAACTTCTAATGAAATTTTATTGCATTTCCTGAAACATATTTAGCTGAGATGCTAACTTCTAATGAAATTTTAATGCATTTCCTGAAACATATTTAGCGTGTTAGAAATCTGACTTCCCACGTGAGGGAGCAACTCAGATTTGCAACACTTATACTAAATAATTACCATGAAATGCATTAAACTTCCATTACAAGTTAGCATCTCTATCTTTTATCAAAATGGAGATTGCCCGGTTTGCTAATAGACTCCTCATATATATGTTTTGATACAGGCCAACATGTAAATCGCAGCTGGATTCCGAGGAAGTTTTAAAACAGCTGTGAATTATACGGTAGGCAGTCTTCATCAAACGGTTTGTGCAGCGGGATAGCCTAGTCACTTGTATCAGGCGCTATCTTGATACCTGCTCATCCGTTTATTGCAGTATGAAAATTACCGACGTTTGCAATAAATTATATTTTAGTCAGCTTAATCCCAAAATAGAACTTCTAACATAAGACACACTAGTTTCATTTACATGGAAAATAGTCGGTTTCATAAAAATTTTGAGTGTAAAAATTAATTACGCCTTTTAAAATGTTAAATATTTCATGGTGTTTGCAAAAAGTCATCCATTCCTTACGTTGGAAAATCAATAATCTCTGTCTGCGCACGTTTATATGTGGCGGTAGGTGACAGGGCAGCTTGAAACCCTCAATATGGCTACCCGGCCCGTAATTCATTAGAATAAATCTATTATATATTATTATTTTACAAATATTTACGACTGTCTACAAATAGTGAAATATAGGCCTACAAATGGTAAAATGATTTTGTTTCGCTCGTCGGATTGCTATACTAGCCCTTACGGGCTTGGCATTCGTCGCTCGTAAATTTATCGGCGATTTCCAAGTCACTGCTCTTTCTATATAGTAATACCACCACTTTTGGCTTTCTGTATCTTCGTACCTAAAATAATTTTTGAAACATCCAGATCGTTAAAATCTTTTTCCGATTTAATAAAAATTGCCTGATAATAGAGATAAATGTTTAAAATACATTAAAAACTGAATTGCAGCCCGTTCTGAAAATTCGTTACATGAAAAGTGCACAAAACTAATATTTGTTATATTTCTTATAACATTACAGGAATAATTGAGGAGGAATTGAATAATAATATATTATATCTCAGAACTGACAGACATTTCCTTTTTACATGTTTTTAAAATATACTCACTTCAGATGTAAAATATTAAAGTTATCATTTGGGGGGTAAGTTAGCCTAGTTAGTTAGTTAGTCGCTAAACCCTGTCGAATTTGTAATATCCTAAGTTCCCTAAAGTTTCGTGAAAAGAGGAAAAGTTGACTGACACCAAGATAAATATTTGCCCAGTCATGTTCCGGATAATGCCTCTCTGGACATGAATAAACCACGCGGACCGGAATAGTAAGTAAGGTTATGAAATTTAAGTTGTGATTGGCTTGGCAGAATTGGCTACTACCTCATGTCTTCTTGACAAGTATTAATATGCAATGGATCTCAGACTCTCAAGTATGCTTTATAATTTTGCATGCACCAGTGGGTAGAGATGTAGCCTTTACCATGTACTCGCATGTGTCTTAATAACACAGTATATAATATCGGTAACTCAAACTCAAAAGCAGATTTTGCAAATGTACATATAGGTCGCAGTATGTCAGAAGCGAAGGAGTCATTTACTGCCACGGGGTCATGCAACTGACATTAGCACATTATCTCCTTCCCATTCCTTTTTGAAGTCAACAATTCTTTACATAAAGTAATATGGGGGTGAGGTTACTGAACATAGTAGTCTATACTTCTACTGTAACGTTTGAAAGTATTTACCAAATTATTCCTGTCTGTATAACAGTTCACTGTATATATATATATACAACCCGGCCGGAAACCGAACCCGGGCCGCCCAGGTGGCTGGCAGTTACGCTGTCAACTCACCCACCCAAATAAATATTATATATATATATATGTGTGTGTATATATGAAGGGAAAGATACATTCTTTTAAATAGCACAATTTTATTTCTTATTGCTGTCATTCCTCCTTTACTATCCTCCATATTAACCTAAGCAATGCCAGCAATTGAAAGCAGAACTTGACACGGAATAGAACTCCCGCGATGTTTGTATGATAAGGTTGAGTGGATGACCTGTGAACGACAGCTGTCACAGATGTTCCTGAACAGTTCCAACAGATGAAATGTGAGTTTCCATACCAGCGCACCTTACCGGTATCCAGGGCAAAATTGTTCACGTTTCCGGATCTGCTGAATTTAATCACTGAGTCGCGAGAAAATTTAAATCACTCTCGACATAGCAACATTTTATCGAATTCGCAATTACATTCACAAAGAGAATCAATGGTTTCCGTACCAGTGGATTATTTTCACACTCTGAAGGACTGGGAATAATTATATCATGGCTTGAAGCGCTTAAATGCAACCCACGAATTATAAAATGGAAGGAAAAGAGAAACAGGGAGAAAACGAAAGCTAAGGCTGAGGGGGGAGGAGAAACGTAAAATTTATCCCTTAACCATGGACGTGATTATTCTATTACATTAACATGGAGGTCTGAGAGACCGCTCAGAGTTAAGTGGTTTAACAACGAAGAAACTTGAATGTGAATTTTAATTATTATTCAAGCGAACTGGTTCCTGAATGTTTATTTGACGAAGCATTATTCTTACACCATCATTTTATGGGATTTTTCAGGGAACGAATTTGAGTTACTGCATCACAAATGCAATGGAAGGCACATTCACGCCATTTACACAACCAACGATAACCCAAAAACTACCAGCTCACTAAGAAGTTGTAAGTTTTGCCACCAGAATCTCTGCTGTTATCGTAATCCTACTCTCGAAAACATGACGGAAGTGATGATTTTGTGCGTTTAGATGATGAACATAAAAAAGCGTTTACATTTTGGTTTCCTTCTTCGCAATGATTTTAGATTTCCGTAATAATTTTCCCTCTGACCGTAATTCCGTATTAATGAGTAAAATAACATAGTGGACCTCTACAAACGATTCATTCTATAGAATTTGAAGACTATTTCCACTCTCGAGTGTACATTTTCTACAACTTTGTTCCAGTATATTTTTGGCGTAAGTTACCTCTAATGGTTTTACCGGATTTCGTCTGTAAGTCACCTAAATTTTTCGATTTTCTACCAATTTTGCATGAATGTTCCTTGAAGTCATTAAAACAACGTACGTTATTTTTTATTAGTTTCAAGATTGTGGTCGTTTTAACTGATGAAGAATAGATATTGCAGTTAGATTTTTTCGACGCGAGGTCTGCTGTTTACTGAAAAACAAGTTTATTAGAACCTACACATTATAGGCTACATGTTATCAAGTACATTCTTCAAATATAATAATCTTAATATGATGAGTGTGCAGCCTGCAGTCCTGTCAGCTACATGTATAACCGTTAGCAAGAGATATCTTCTTAATAAAGTGGAATGATGGGATGTGTGAGGAAAGTAAAAAATGTTGATGAGATGAAATTTGCAAAACGGAAGAACAAAGAGAAACCCCATGAAAATCCCGACTTCGTCCACCAGAAATAGGCCATAACCTCACAAAAAGTGAACTTAGTACGCTAGTAACAGTAGGTCCCTGTTAGCACAGTCGGCTTCCTGATATCATTATTTCCATTAATAATTACAAGAACTGGCATCTTATAGTGTAGGCACTGAATGTTTCACGCTTTGACTTCACAGTGGGAAGAACTTAAAAAGTTAGCGGAAATAGTGAACGTCAAAACAAACCCCAGTGAATGTGGTGTAATGAGAATAAATGGATTGTTATTATAGTAAGGCATCTTGGGAACAATTCTTGTTTACAGAGGAAACGTGGTTCGCCTCTAAATGTAAGCAAAGCAGTTTCCAGTGAACCTGACTTTCTGTCCTTATAAGGCATCAAGGCAAGCCTACTGAGAAAAATGCCTCCCTCCCTGTCTTTAACTACGGTATACTATAACCGAAGCCTCTCGTCAACAAGATATTATAACGTTACCGTCATAAAAAGTGAGTTACGTATTTCTAACACCAAGATACTGGATAAACAACACGAGTAATAAACCTTGTGCTACTAAGAACACCATAACAACAACAACAAATGATACAGCTTCTCATCGGCCATATTAGTTTCATTATCGAGCCTGAAATCTGTGTGTTAAGGTCCAAGTCCTAAATTCTTCCCAGAGATTTGAAGTACATACAATTTTTCACACGTGAAAACTAGCGAGGGCAGCCGGATTGGAACCAAAGATTCTAAAGTTCACAGACCATAATGCAACCACAACCACGGATGACGTATACTTTTATGAATTTACAAAACATGAGACTGATATGGTATGGACATGCTAGGATAGCTAGAAATACATAGATTAACAAAGTTATCTACAGTGTGTCCCACGCAAGAGTTGGCCAATGACGCGGGTTCATGCGGCGCGGCGGGCACAGCTCCAACTCCCGAGCGATCGGGTTAAATATCTACGCTAATAATGCCGCGATGGGTGAAACGATTCAGGTTCTCACATTTATAGTTAAAACTACAATGAAAATAACCATGTACCTCATCACAAGAGATGTTGGAAATGTTCTCCTTTTGCATCCACACAATACCGGCACCTTTTCAGCAGATTTTCTTTCACGCGATAGGCCTAGGCCTAGGTGATATTGTCTTCTAACAGTATGTGAATATTATTTATGGGGAAACTTGAAAAATAAAGTGTATAGGTCAATTTCCCATACATTAGAAGAACTTAAAGACAATATCACAAGAGAGATTAACTTTATCTCGGAAGCTGAACTTATGCGCGTGAAAGAAGATTTCCTAAAAATTTCCTAAAATGCAAAATGGTTACTACTATGATCATCCATTTTGTTTATTAATTATTCTTCTCCAGCAACACATTTCAAAACTTCAAGATACTTCTCCATGTTTATTAGTATCAACGTTTCCGATCCTTATATTAAAATAACAGTCAATTGGGTGATCTTAATGCCAAAATTTATGTAAAGGCTAGTTTACATGATGGGTACGTCGTAGCGTAGTCGTTGAGGCACTTTGCTACAAACCGGAAGGTCGCGGGTTCGATCCCCGTGCCACTAATCCTTCTAGTGGCACTATGGCCCTGGAGTCCACTCAGACTCTAACAGAAATGAGTACCAGGAGCAATTATTCTGGGGATAAACGCGACCTTACCACCTTCACGGACCGAATGTCTTAAGAATCTTGAAGCCTCAACATTTTGGAACTCTTAGGGCTTCTATGGCCTATATAGGGGACGCTTCACCTTTACTTTAGTTAACATGATGACACTAGGTTTCATAATTACTTTCATAAAAATTCCAAACAAAATCCAGTACAGCTGCACGTTTCCCTTGTTTTTGAAGTTCGGCTCATTGCAGTCACACAAACACTTCTGGACTGCCCACAGTTTCTCATTTAATTAAAAAAAAAAATGAACCAGCTAACCTCAAAACTCATTACAGTTAAGCGAACCGAAACTGCACAGAGTAGTAACGAGGCCCCGAAATCAAGTATTTTGCACCTGAACAAAACTTTGTATAACCGCTTCTTTAATTTGTTTACTTTTACTCCCACCCCAAAGTTATTGTTTCCGTGTTAAGTTTGGGTTTTATCCAAGTATCACCAATCGTAATGCGATAGGATTTTATTATCGCGAGTAGTCTACACAACAATAGTTGCAATTTTTTTTTTTTTTTCTAAAATGAAACTTATTACGTTATGGCGAAAAATGCGTGATTGTTATTGTAATTTCATTTACAACAAGTCGCTTAGAGACTCTAAAATTATTTGTTATACGTAATGTTCATTTTACAAAATACGTATTACAGGTACATTAAAACCGATATTTTCATTACAAAATATTATTGCATTATTTCTACTTCATGTTGAGAATCTGAAACTACACCTGCAATCAATCGTATGTCAGTTTGCATCGTAGGGCTGTTTCCCGAGGGTTTTAAAACCACATCCCTCTAAAATCTTTAGATACAATATCTTGTTATACTTCATAATTATTATTAAAAAAAATAGCCGTCCTTTCTCGGTTTGCCGCCCTTGGCAAATGCCCAGTATGCCCCTTTATAAATCACGACCTGGTCATAACTCAGTGTTGCGCATGCGCATTCAAGTATAAAACAGTTGCAAAACTTAGTTTAAATATAATTTCGTCGTGTAATGAAAAGTTTAGTCATTGCACAGAATATTATAGAACACCGTAGTGTTAATTTTTCTGAAAGGAATTTCTTTCTTTCTTTCTTTCTTCCTTTCTTTCTTTCTTTCTTTCTTTCTTTCTTTATCGTACTTTTACCTCTCTCTTTTAGGATTTAAGCGACCCTAGCCGCCCGAGCCTGAAAGAAATAAATAACTTAAATACATTCGCCATTTTAGGATTGAGTAGTATATACGGTGTAGGATAAAATCAGCTGAATAGCTCACGGCAAAAGACCGTGATTCATTTAATGACAGAAAACAGCTTGGAACATCAGCATGTTTTTCTCCTGTCAAATCCCGAGTCTCTTTGATGTCTGTCTTGTTATTTACTTCCCAACAGCATCATTCACAAAAAGAGAGGAGACAAAGATGACGATATTATATTAAACCACCTTCTCACAACCTGAGTAAATATGAAACAAGAACCACTCGTTGCAATGTAGGAAAATTGCTTTAAAACAGTAATTAGGAAACTATAAAACTATAAAACTTGAATTTTGGCATGCTACTGTTATTTGTTCAAAATGCAAACTAATAAACCATAAATCACGGTTTATGAAGACGATAAGCTAGCTTTCTGTGCCCAAGGTTGCGGGTTCGATCCCGGCCCAGGTCGATGGCATTTATATGTGCATAAATGTGACAGTCCCATGTCAGTAGATTTACTGGCATGTAAAAGAACTACTGCGGGACAAAATTCCGGCACACCGGCGACGGTCATATGCCTAATTTTCAGTACATCCCCGTCGTTAATTAACCATATAACAACCAAGCAACCAAGACGCTAAGTAGTGTGCTGTGTTCTGATTGACCCGAGGTGTCTGTAATTGCAATGTTTTAAGTTACATTCCAAAGGAAAATGTAATATTATGATGTATGGCATAGGGAATTACATATTCTGTTGCAAGACGGACAACTTTTGTGGGACGAACGTTGAATAGTGAACGAGATTTAGAGAGATGTGGAGGGGAGAAGAGCGGAGTGTGTTGATAAAATGAAATCACGGAAACGGGAGAATCCCGAATCCCAACTTTTCCTCAATCTAAATATGTTTAGAATTCAGGACCCGAATGTTTTTAGTTCTAAATTGGAAAATTGTTGTTGAGTTGCCAGACTTCACATATGCTTAGAAAAGAATTGTTTATATGTTTTTATAAATATATGTTCTCTACTAATATCTAACTTGTAAGAATATATACAAATTAATTGTTATTAAAACTATTATTAAAATTAATATCTCTTCAGCATTTGGTAGTTCTTAATGAAGAGGGGATAAACTGAATATATGCAGCTGAGATGTTCTAAAATCTTCAATGTTCATTTCCAGATAGTTTATTTTCTCATTTCTAGTGCTCAAAATTACCTTAAACGTACAGGATTCATTCAATCCGTTTTATTGCATGATTTAACTTAAGAGATTTCGTAAAACATATTTTTTTATCATTTAATCCTAAATGTGTAGTACGCCTAAACAAAGACATTAAAACGTGCATTTTCCTGGTTTGCATAATATCTTCGATGTTAATTTATATTCTCCAAAACCCACATCTTACAATAACTAAATTAAATGTATACAATGTAAAATAAAGTCATATATAGCTCCCAATAGTTTCTGAGAAAATGTATGTTAAAAACTATTTATTTAACGAAAGTTCAGAAGGACGTTTCAGGTCTCCTTAATTACACGTGGATGGAGTATTCTTATAAAGTAGAGGTCAATAACTTTACCGAAAGTCGGTCAATAACCTCGCAAGTGAAGGTGACAACATCATCTCCTTGAAATACGTAGCAACACAAAAGTGTCAACATTTCTATGGAGCTCCATGTGACAGGCTATTACCTATATGGCATTTCCTGCAAACAAATGGAATGGAGAGATTGAGGTGTTATATCTTCTATTAATCCCGGGTTCCGTCCTATAAAGCATTAAATCCATGCTTCTCCTGGGTGTCGGTAGAAGCTGATCAATGGATTCTAAGAAATACTTCAGATTCTATCTGAGAAACTAAGGGGTGTTCTTACGTGAGTAGGCATGACCTGAGAAAAAGTAATGACTTTGAACTTTAAAACTTGTTCTTGAGTTTGAATGAATTTTAAATCATACTCTCCTCTGGTAATATTCCGGTACATACTACCCGACATGGGCGTTTTTTAGATGCAAAGGCAATCCCAAAATATAAAGTCTTCAGTCAAGGAAGTTTTTTCATTAGTTCCGTAGCGAAAGAAGACAGTGTTTTGTTCGGTTATTTTATTAGCCTGTAAATTCCAAGATGACTGAATGGTTGCTTAAGTTAGGAATGCAAACAAACTTGATCTATAAAAACACCCCAAATAAAATGAATTTCTTTTCTGTAAGCATGCAATATTTCACTTCCCCCATTGAACAAGGTTTCTGTAAGATTATATATATATAATAACTGGGTACTCGTATTTAAAATTTGTATTTATAATTAAAAGAATTTATTAGTAAATTATTAATAGAAAGGGATTCTAAAATTAAGAATGTTTTCAATAATTAACTTAATCTAGAGAGGTCTGTGACGATATGTGTTTTGTTCTGTTCTATTGGTTGTTTCTATGCAGTTTTTGTTTTTTTTTCTCCACATATTAATGACTCTATGGAAATTCAGAAATTGTTATCGAGAGTCAACATGAATGAGAAGTAAACAGCATTATTATTATTACAGTAAAATTTTAACTTATTAGCAATAACTATAACAATTTGAAACATTACTATTCTAAACAATTATAACAGGATTTGATAACAAAGATATTATACTATGCTCAATCCTTTAATAGCATGTTCACCAGCTACATCATAATGATAGTTTACAAATTTATTGAGTGTAAATTTTGTACATTGCTCTAATTTACGAGATACATTTTTATAAATCAGTCACAATTTTAGAATGAAAGAGTATTAAAATTACTCTGGTTAAAAAGGTCTCTATGGAGGAACTTTGGGAAGTGGTCTTTAGGGGTAGGTATAGCTAAAACCAGTGACTAAACAACTGATCAAATTCAATCTTGTTTTAATTAATGTAGACCTACATGGCTCATGTGAAGTTGACAATTAATACCGTGAAAACCGAGACTCTTAGAAGCATATTAATAATTGTTTACTTCCAATTAAACGTTCGAATTAACTGTTCAAAATTTTCTGTGTCAGCTATTTTCTGTGTCAGTATTTAGTGTTTCCTCTTAACTCAACTTTCAACATTATCATGTTTTCCCTCCCCTGCTCCCTTTCATTTTAAAGCTTAAGACAGATAAACAAAAATGACCTCTAAAAAGTTTGTGACAAAATAAATATCATTTTTTAATTTACGTAAAAAGATTTTAAAAGTACTTTATCACCTAAGTTATTATTATATTTTGTAGGCAAAATATCTATAAGAGAGTTATGGTTCAGGTAATTTTTATAGATTATATATGAGGAAACATGCTTGAATAAGTCATGAAATTATGAAATTCAATTCAGTAGTTTTTTAATTATCGGGGAAGCTGTTCTGGAAAATGTAATTTTTAGGAAAAGAATATAAAACTATTGTAACATTATTACACTTGAGGTTGAAAGCAGCTTATCGGATAGCGCAGCATCTTGCAGAAATTATGTAATTTTTGCACAAAAATTAATTTACAAAGTTTCTGCACATTTGAAATTTTTCTAAAATCAATTTTCAGAATTTACTTACTCCTTAAGTATTAAATCCACTCACTTACTACTACGATATATTAATGATATTATTCTGTTCTGCTGTATAGATGAATGAGAGAGAGGAATATGGGGTGGACTGAATGCGTGCAACAGTTGGCGGCCTGTTTTATTACTCGACGAAAAACATCAACATCACTCCATCATTTTCTCACTAATTAAGCAGTCATAGGTTTACAGCAAGCAGCTATAAAAAGCGACGACACGGCCCATTAAAGCTAACTCCCCGTTTAATTAGTTTTGGAAGAAGCTGCAGTAAGCAAGCGAGTTTTAAAAGCATTCACTCTCCCAAATTAAGAACGTCGTGAAGGATTTACAGGGCTTTCAATTCCGCAGTCACAAACGTGTCCAATTTGTCCCGGTTATCTTTCTACTATTTTAGAGAAAGTATTGTGATCGCGACAAAATATCGAAATCCAGATAACTCCGGGAATACATGTTTCACAGTACCTAGAAACTTAAAAAATACTTTTTGAATGACGACTGTCTGTCTATGGTCATTCGTAGCGGGTAAACGATTCTTTTTATTTACATTTTTAAAATCATTGATTGAAAGGAGGATGTCCAAAAATGTCCCACTTACAACGTTGAAGTTGTGTCAGTGTTTGAGCAGCCGAATGAAGTCGAGCGTTGTTGTGAATCAAAAACACATTTTTAGACAACTTTCTAAGTCTTTTGTTTTGGATAGCGCGCCGTAGTCGTTGAAGAGTTGAAGGCATCTGCGTTTATTCCTTGTCTTCTTGACAGAAACTCCAGGCTCAGGTCTCTGGCGGTAGAAGAGTATAACATCGGAAATGAAAAACTGGTACCACGTTACAATAAATCTCTTGACAGCAATGGCGATTACGTTGAGAAATAGAGTAAGGTATGGTATCTTTGTAAATAAAGTTTTGTGTTGATATATTTCGTTATTATTTAGTTATGCCAAATCGTTCTTTACTTTCTGGACGACCCTCGTACATACAGTCATTTGAAGGAACAAAGGACACGGACAACAAACTGAAAGTTTCTGAACGAGGTAAAGATTAACTCTGAAATGAATATGTTCCCTCAACGAATCTAGAGGCTCTTAGCCGTATCCACCATCGCGAAAGAAAGAGGTGGAATAAGGGTGAGGAGTGGTCATGGTCCTTACCACGATGAACCACTGCGTATTATATCGGAAACATTCCGTGCTCTCGGGTGTACCCGTTCTATGCTTTAGAACTACGGTGGCACAAGCTTCACTCATCATTATTCTGTCTCTCAACACCTTTTTGGAAAAATAATACTGCTGCAGAACACTTGTGACTTTACAGTCTGGTAACTGTAAAGAGGTATTCATGCTAAAACTAGAGGAGAAACGTGACATTGCCACTAGCTGTGAGTCGTTTGTAATTGAACTAGCACTTTGGAACGACTCGCGCGTTTGAACTAATAAAGATGTGTCACACTCTAGAGCACTAGAAACGTGTCACTTGACTCCAACGAACGGAAATATTAACAGAATCACCACAACCGTCCTATTTTCCACTCTCTAGGAGTCTCTAGCTGGTTGTCAAAACTGCAATAAGAAGCGCAGTAGGCAGTTTCGGGGTTACATAAACCTTCTACCCTCCTGTTTGCCCTGCCATATATAAGTACACCGTTGATCCATTCATCATCATATGACCACTTGGTTGCAATGAAAAATGATTATAAACCTTCTGCCGTTAAAAATATGTTAACTCCATGGCGCTACATACCTGAAAGGGATTAGGCATACCAACCTATCGCTGCGTAGTCTATATAACAAGAGGAAGATTTGGTCTGTCTGTCAGTGCCTATGTGTGATGTCCAGCCAAATCTAGAGCATGCAGATATCTGATTTTTAAAATGTAGATGGACCGCAGGGTGTCCGAATGCACCGAAGCCGAATTTTTTATTTTAGCTTTCTTTCAAAAGTTATGATCGAAAAACGGACAGAAGACTTTTTGTAAGCCTTGGATGTAGCAGTTTTCGTTATTATATCTCAATTGTGATATTGTTCGCAGGTGGTCCTGTTCTGGTGCCATAGCAACCGGGAAAGAAATAGCTTCCCTAAAATATATTTTTCCAGTATAACGCATGGAATTGTCGATCACTTCGATTTTGTTAGCCCACTCTTGTTTGATTCATTTGTTCATGATATTACGGCACGCAGAGATCTGATTTTTTTACATAGGTGGATGGAAGGGGGATAATGAATGTAGGCCTAAACGAGAAAACATCGATTGATTTGGACGAAACTCACTATGCGAGTATTATTGGGCCAGCGAACACGAGTCAGAGGTATTTTTCCCGGGCGACGTACTATACTCGTGAAATTATATTATTGTATAGACCGAGTACGGCATTAGATCTCTTTTTTTTTCTTATTTAAACCGCTGCAACAGTAGGGACATTTATGTAGCCTACACCACCCGGGCATTACAAGATTGCTACCAGGCGAGAGAGGGATTACCTTCCGGAAAAAGTGTTTTTTTTTTTTTTTTTTTTTTTTTTTTTTTTTTTTAATCAGACACGGACATGGAGGGCCTCCCCGAATGAGTAACATTCGCGCCCACCTCCGAGACAAAACGAACACATGGGAAGAGGCACACCAAACAACCACAGTCATGCCGAACAAGGCGCTGATGAGATGAAGATGATAATGACGGCCAGATGATATCCGGGGACAAGGGCCTAAAGTTACGCGACATTCGTTCAAAGGTGAGAGAAAACCCCGGAAAGCTCCACCTACGTATCTTCTCTCGACCAAGAATGGAACTCGCGTGAGGGGAGCGAAGACATCCACAGGGGTGGACCAGAGTATGTTATAAAGATGAGAAATATTATGGGACTCAGCATGTAATTTTTTTAGTGTTAGTATTATCTAGCCTATTTTGTTATTAATAGGGCTCAGAAGTGTAAGAAAAATCAAATTTTTAATAATGCACACTGTTACAAATGCCGGAGTTAAAATGTGTGCAAGACATGACAAAAAAAAATATGGTTCCGAATTACATAATGTTGCATATTTTTTTTTAGTTTTGCGATAATGCATCATATTTGCTTGATATTAAAATATTTGTGCACGTTTTATTAAATTATCAAATTTTTAACGACATATTTCTGACAGATTTTAAATTATGAGCTTATTTCTGTTATTTCAGACATGTAGGCCTACTACATATTTCGCTAAGTGAATATTTTGAGGACCGAATGTACAATTATTGACGGTACAAAGTCTCAAGTTT
This sequence comes from Ectobius pallidus, assembly GCA_964059195.1. Lineage (NCBI taxonomy): Eukaryota > Metazoa > Arthropoda > Insecta > Blattodea > Ectobiidae > Ectobius > Ectobius pallidus. Next base: position 43,886,450 of record CAXKWD010000011.1, read on the forward strand.
TCGGAACTGATTATGCAATATTAAAGCGACGTCTCACTTCATTAGCTTTCAATTTATTAATATCTGTTGCATTGACCTTTTTTTGCGTATTATTCATCTTCTGATGGAGTATTAACTTCCGGGTCTTTGTTAATAAGTTATTGTTCCTACATTTTATAAAATAAATGTGCGAGTATAGAATAGGGTCATGAAACTCCGAGTCGAAAGTTCAGGGGTTAGTAAACAGAATAAAATAACTAGAAGAGGAACAACAGCAAAAGCAAGAAGAAAAGAAGAATAAGAAAAGATGGAAATTTGTCTGTATGAATATGGCCTTCACTACAGACAGCTAAGCAAACTGAAACGTGGTTGAAGGCAAGTGTTGAAACCTGCCACTCAGCAGGGCCAAGCTGAGCTGTAACCATGGAAATGTTTCTAGCTTGTAGAAAACAAAATCTGGAAGCACGTGCAACGACATTCAGTTGTCAATTACCTTCTCTTTCTGTATGGGTTTATTAAAACCTCACAAGGGATGTATCTTAGCTCTTTATTTACTCAGAAACCACAGGATTTTTCACCTTGTAATTGGATCCCCTTAGTATACACAACGTCTTTATTATTGAATTATTTAAGATGTATTAAGGAATGACCGAAGTGTTCAGAGAGATTTTCTAAACTACTTGTCCTAAAAACTTTAAAGTTTGTAAACTGAATTAAAATATAAAACGAAATTAAATTTTTAAATTTCACTGTATTATCTCAATTTTAAAACATTAATGAAGGATACATAAAATCTGATTAATGCACTCTCGTAACTTTCCTTACTTCAAACATACATTTTTCTCACTTCATATTCCGATATAGAACGAGGCCACATTGCAAAGAGCGCTTATTCAGAGTGAGTGGCTTATAACTATCCTTCAGATAATCTTTTTCGAAAAAAAAAAAATTTCAAATAAAACTCTTAGGTCATCGTATAAGCACCACATGTATAAAATTTAAACAAAATCGTTTAAGCTGTTTTGGAGAAAATCGCCGCCAATCTTCGTGTCACGTCCCCAGAAGGTAATTAACCCAATAAAAAAAATTGTTTTCATACGATTTTCCGTTACAAGAGGCCGTAATGCAAAGAGCGTGTATTCAAACTGGGTGGCTTATAATTATCCTTCAAAATTTGTTTCCCGAAAAATGTTTCAAATAAAAGTTTTAGCTCTTGGTATAAGCACCCCGACTACGAAATTGAGATAACATCGTTCCAGCCGTTTTCGAGAAAATCGCGAAAACAAAATGTTCTTCGTGTAAAGTCCCCTAAAATATGTGAGAAAGTTTTCGCTAAATTTTGTGTCAGATTCTCAGAAGGTACCTAATCCAAATAAAAATCTTGTTTTCATAAGATTTCCTATTCCGGAACTAGGCTGTTCACACACACAGACAAGTTTCAGAAAAAAAAAAAATTAATCCAGGGAACCTCAAAACGTGTATTTATGTTGAAATCTCAACTTCGAATTTGTGGGTCTAAAACAATACTTCCCCTACCTCACAGTAAATAAGGGAAGTATATAGGCTATGGTTCCACGCAAATGCCCTTGCAAAGTTGTCCCGTAATAAGTCTAATAGTGGTTTCCGTTTTATTGGGTTTTAAAGTAATTAATGAAGTTAAATATAGGTAGAGGTAATCCCGAAATAAATCCCAGTTCCTCCAGTTTGGGGGGTGGTGTAGATCAGCTCCTCACTCATCGTAAAAATAAAGTAATTCTAAAAGACCAAGGTTACAGCTTCGGAAAGATTAGCAATTTTGTAAACGAACTGGCAAAGAGCAAGAAGGTACGGTCATGTGAAAAGAATGAACGATGGAAGATTTCCCAAGGTATGATGAACTGGGAACCTGATGGAAGACGAAGGAAAGGAATACCTAAGGTTACCTGGATGGATGGTGTAAGGGAAAGAATGGTAGCAAGAGAACAACGACAGACGAAAGTGGAGGAGCAAAATTAGTACGTATAATTAATATGTATTGTTTGGTTGATGGGAAACCACAACATTGTGGAAAAAACCCTAAGAAAAAAATTAAAATTAATTATCATTGCCAAATCTACGCGTAGTATAAAATACCTTACTGCGCGAAATATCCATCGAACAGAAGGAAGTAAAAACAAATATCTGCCATTTTATTTCAACAAAAATTTAGGGTGCTAGGAATGCTGTAAGAGAACTGTCCCCACTTGAATTCTTCCAGTATTTCAGAGGACTAACAACCGAGATGGATATATTATAGAAAAATCAGTTCCAGGAAAACATACTCTCTCCAATCCATACATTTCTATGATGCTACCACTCTGAATATTAATCTGTCGGGAACATAGAAGTTACTGAGAATTCAGAGAAGCTTTATCGATTCTGATAAAAACGAAATAAAACATTCAGGTGCACGGGCGGTTGTGATAGTAGCTGGTGTGAATATTATTATAAGTTAGAAGGGCGAGATATTTGTTTTAAGCTTAAAAAAAGGAGAGGAAATACTTTTAGAAGATTAATTCTGGAGAGAGTTAAACTGCGAATACATTTAAATTTGGTGATAGCAACGTCACTTCTGTCATACAGTCCTTAAACTTGTTGACTGCGTGCCACTGAACTTCACTGGTTAATTAGCACAAAATAAAAAAATCAACAATTTCTGACACAAAATGCCAAATATTTTACTCATTTCTTCCCTTAATGATCGCATTTGGGATGCCCAACTTCTTATTGTAAAATTGTCATATTTTATTTAAATAAATTCTGGAACATTTATAAGATTTTGTGAAAGTAATTTTGACATGTATGGACGGCTTAGTTACACATGACTTCCTACAATATGTAGCATTTTTTGTCTTTAATATAAAATCAATTAATAGGCCCATTAGACAGATATTTATTCTAAATCATCGAAAACATTTGACAGTAGCTTCTAATTTCTCTCTAGATATTGGAGTAGTAAATGAGAATCGGTGTTCATTAATAACCACTGAATTTGAATTACATCTCTTTCTCTGAATTTTACCTCTCCCTTTTAAGTACATTTACGCGACCTACGCCCGCAGGGTCACGTTGATATGCATTGAATTTGTGTTCAAAATGTCTACATGTATGTTCATGTTGTTTATAGTATATAAAAACGTGTCTAAGTGGAAAATGGTGACTTTATAAACACCCTATAGTTTACTTATGTGGAATCAATACACTATTAAACGTATATGTAGGATGTTTGATATATATATATATATGGAACTCATGCCTAAGACTATAGCTGGTGTGCCCGAATTTTGTCCCGCAAGAGTTCTTTTACATGCCTGAAAATTTAGAGACATAAGCCTGTCCCATAAATGCCATCGAGTTGGGCAAGGATCGAACCCGCGACCGTGAGCAAAGAAGGTGCCATATATAATACGCTGTGGCCATTACTGCTATAAATTGCTTTTTAAGATTCAAGTTTAAAAAAAAAAATATCTGAAATTGTAAGATTAAGGTAAATCCGGGGACAATCTGGGAACAAACTTTATCCGGGAACAGAAACAAATCCAGGGGCTGTCCCCAGGAAACAACATAACCTTTTCTTACAGGTCATTACGAATGAAGTAGGGATTGTACCAGCTGTGCCAATGAAGACACACACATTTCTTCTCTTTCATTTCCAATTATTTTCACTTCAATGTAAAGAAGTAATGTAATGAGAAGTTTTCACTGTTTCTGTTCTTGAAAGTGCAGTCACGTTTCATTCCGCTTTCTTGATGCACAAGGAAAATTTTAAGCAGCAAGGAACAATGGCTGGAAGAAGTAGCGGCACATATTCTTGTAAAATAAGTAAAAAAAAAACATTGCATATCAAAGAAGCCATCTTTTAGGTAATTTTTTAGTAATTAGTTTTAATCTACTTGTTATAAGAAAACACTATCTAGTCGTAGCCTTTATTCTTACTTACTTAAAGATCCCGCACGAAATCTGTGCCGATTGCCTATGTCTTTGGACTATGCTTTCGTGGGGACTGTAGCGTCGATTGGCCTGCTACCTATCTCTCTCGCACAACAATGCCTTCCTTTTTATTTGTAAAGGCCAAGCTATCTCTCTCTCTCACACAACAGCATGTCTCTCTCTAGCGAGTAACTGTCTCATCGGCACAGATATCGTGCGAGAACTTTACTTACTTACTTACTCACTCACTCACTCACTCACTCACTCACTCACTCACTCAACGGCAAGCGACATTTTCTAGCAAGAAAAGGAATATTATCCATTTTATGGAACCCGAAAGTTAGTTGCCGCGCTTACCTGAGCCCGCCATTCAACCCTATCCTGTGCTACCTCCATCCAATCATCCCTCGCAAAACCTACTTCCCTTAAATCTATCCTAATATTGTCCTCCCACCTACGTTAGGTCTTCCAAGTGGTCTTTTCCCTTCGGGTCTCCCAGTCAATATCTTTGAGATATGTCTTTGAAAGTCACAGCCTTTACTATATAAATCTTACGTAATTAGGCAAGTTGAGGAGCATTTTTGCAAAACTTGCTAACTTAAAAAATTCAGGAGACACACAAAAAACTAAATAGATAAGTAGTTCATAGGTGCTAATTAGAGGTGGGCAGAATCGAATGATTTTAAAAATCGAGTCATCTGTTCTCGAGTAATATAAAGAATCGAATAATCATTCGAATGATGAAGTTCTCGGATGACGCAGGATCCGAGTAGCCTACTCCCGATGGGAGATGTGAGAACTCGGGTCGGTATCCGAGAACTACCAAAAACTGACTCGATTTATAACTCAAATCCTTATCTGAATGTTCAGCTCTGCAACTTGGTAATGTTACAAGATCTACTGCTATTTGTTCGGGCAATAGGCTTGTCTCACCCATACAGTAAACAAAAAACCTACGCTACTTGTTGGGCAAGCGCAACGTTCAATAAATATCCCAATTCATCAATTAATTTTCACATCTTGAATTAAAAATTCAAACTAAACGGATAGTTTGTATTAATAGTACTTTCACTATAACTTACATTTCATGACAAATTGTCGGTTGTGTAGTACAGATCTTATTTACTATAAAATTACTGCATGTAAAAAAAAAAAAAAGATAAAAATAAAAATGGTTTCATTATGTTAGATTGAAAAACCGATTTATATACATCACAACAAACACTATTTCATAACTCATCGTCATTTTTGCTGTCCACGTGAGAACTGTTACTACATCTATCCAAATTGATCACAACTCTTACAATGATGTCGCCCGTGTCTAACTTATGTCCGTTGCGGAGGCCTCTTTCTGGAGTCTTTAAAAGTGCGCCTCACATTTTCTCCAATCTTTGATTGTAACACTGTCCAACAACCACAATATCGCTTGACTTGGCAATAACTGACATTCGTATGGAGCGAGTTAGAACGAGGGTGAGGTTCAGGTACAAGGAACATAAACAATTATAGAGAAAAAAGTGGAATGGAAAACTTGTCTACACGACCAGAAAGTCGCCTCTTCTTTCTGCCTCAACTGTAATTTATGCTGGATGTCCCGTTTTACTATTCGTGACCCACAGTAAATGGAATAATGAAAATATACAAAGCTTGTACAATGTTAAAAGTCTTTAAGTTCTGCCAAAATTCACCATGTAGTCATGCAATCGAAGAAAAAATTAATAAATATATTTTAACATTTCCTGTGTGAGGGCCGCATATGACCCGCGAGGCGTACTTTTCCTATCAAAGGGCTAGACAAAGAAATCTTTATCGTGACCTCTCCTCGGCCGTAAATTATAAGCCTACTATCGTTGCCCACGCTATAAAATGTTTCTGCTGTCTTCTATAGCAATCCCGCACGCTGACAAAATATTTGTGTTTCAGTTCAGTTAAAACTGGAAGATTCGTATCTGGAAGATTATCTAGCGCCCTTTACTACAGACACGTTTGCTTCCTTTACTAGGACAATTGCACTCATAAGACACGTGTTTGATATTGACCAATAACGTTTAGCAATTCCTCGGATATAGACCATTCACAATAGTTTATCTTATAATATCCTTCCTAGGATCGCGAGGATGCAATTTTATCTGATAAAACGTCAGTTCGATACTGGACACGTAAGACATAAACGTGCGGTGATTAATGCGTCACATGCTGCCAGTGAGCGGAATTAAAACACATTTTTTTATACAACATAACTTGTTTTGAAATTGAAATAATATAAATGTCAATTGGTTAAAAACAATTTCGATTCGATTTCGATTCGCAGAAGCCCTCCATCTTACGATGTGCACTATTGGTAGCTTTTGGAACTCGGATGAATTCATCGAATCGATTCGTGGCCTGTTCATTAATACAGTATGCCGTGATCTTACGGCTGACGGAGTATTGACAACAAAGCAAGTCATTATTTCCATATCCGTTATATTTTATACAAGGAATAGTCATAATAAATCCTAATCGATTGCTCGAACTTCGTTCTCGCAAATATATCGATAAACTCGCAATCTCGATAGGGATTACCTGTGATAAATCTGATTGTAGGGTACTAGTATAACTGTTTAGCCTTCTTGTTGTAAGCAAAGGCAGTTACTGCGCAGGGAAAACGGAGTGAGGGAGTAGAAATGGGATATGTGCATATTTTCACCCTTCCACAAACCCCTGGGGGGAGGTTAGTTCCTATAGGCCTACAGCTCGACTAACGAACCGGAAATTACATTGGAAGCAGTAATTGCTCTGAATTTATATTCTTCTGGATGATGAGGAAAATAAAACGTAGTAAGAGAACAGAGCTCAAGAACGTCATTAGAGTAGAGGACTTCGTGATAGTTGAGGTTTTGCGTAGATTCAATTGTATTGTCAACGTGTCTATCCCATCAATTCTGTTGCATGGAGTTCTAACGAAGGATGCCCATAATTTATAGAGGGAGATTGAGTTATTTTATTTGTATATTTCTTCTTCATCATTTTCCCCCCAATATTACTTTTCCGATTTTCCTTGCTTTAAACTGTTCTACCTCATCGTGTTGTTTATGTGATGCAAGATTCACATCTTACTTCTCATAGTAGTTAGTAGGCCTATTCCGTTGAAGTGCGTAAATTCCCTTATATTAGTCTTCGTCTTCATTTTATTGGTTTCTTTATAATACTGAGTTTATATTTCTCATTAATTTAAACCACCTGGCCTACATACTTAGAACAGAGATAACTCCTAATTTGTATGGTGTCTTTCAAACAGAATTTGTCTTAAAGTCTATTCTGGTATTACTATCAATTTCTACTTTTTAGAGAAATGTTTTCAAGTTTTCCATTGTAAAATTTTACCTTGTTACTGTCATTTCTACGTTTAAAATAGCTTTAGAAAAGGGGCATATTTCACAACCATGAATAATAAAAACGTAATATTCAATACATGCATTAAGGAATAATTTGATGGAAAAACGAAAATATTTTTTTCATGGTGTTTGGTAATTTGTGTAATAATATAATAAACTATTAACTCCTCATGACATGGTGGACATGCTTGTGGAAACCAGAAAAAAACTAACAAAGACAAGTCCAAAGCGATGGAAAAAAACTCAAAAGAGCAGAACCAGTGTGAATCGTCACGGGAAACAAGGATCTGGAAAATCTCGATCGGTTCAAATACTTAGGAAGTTTGCTGACGAATGACGCCTATTAATGGAAAGGGATGCATGTTAGTAATTTCTCAATAAATGTCTTAAATATTAGGCTAACCATAATTATAACACGGATTGGTATCGACCGCACATGCTCATAACATACACTTGAAATATTGCCCCCAAAATATCAAATTAAACAAACAAAAAACTATATTCTATTATTTACATACCTCAAAGTATTCACAAACGTAATTCCCACAATCCAAGCATAGTAAAAATTATCATAGATACATATAGACCTAACTAGAAGAAATAACATTTAGATTTTCCTAATAATCCCGGCAGAATCTTTCTGTCACATATCTAACTTTGTGGATGAATTTACATAGTCCACGCCAAGGTGTTCGTCCAGCAATACGTTCAGACGTGCCTCCCAACCTCTACGCGAGTTCAGAAATCAGTCCGGCAGCATCACAAATCTCCAGCGCTCTGTAACTTCACATTCTGACAAGACATGAACCCAAGTTTGATTTTCTCCGCGCATTGGGCAGATTATCACCCCCCTCTCATCCGAAATCCTTTTATATTTCCATTTTTTCCATACGTATCCAGGCCATTGGTGCTCCATCCTCCCAACCCAGTCTTTCTATATATAATTACTTCCCATCCCCAAGTCACATCTAATTCTACTAGTAAGTCTAATGGTACTTTACCATTACAGTCAGCCTCGATGTTCTGCCTCTCAGCATCCATTAGTCTCCCTTTAACCTTCCTCCAAATACTTTTTCTATTCTCACTTTTTTCTCTCATACCCACCCCACTCCTATACCCTCTACCAGGTGTAGGCACTTTGTTCTCTTGCGGAGCCTTGTATAGATGTCTCCTACTTCTTCCTCCAAGTATTCTGCTGTGACCTGGGCCAAGTTCAGCAAGTGCAGTAGTGAATTCATGCACAAGCAAAACCCGGCCAACGGATTCGAACACGGGAACTCCCGAATGAGAGTCCACGATGTTACCGCCTAGGCCAACTCACTTGGTGGTGACTTTTAGCAGGCCTGTAAATCTACAGACATGTGATTCGTGCATATATTGTTGATGCCACTTCTTAAATACTTTTTTCCAAAGAACTGCATCTACCTGCTGCCACCCTAATCCTCTTCGACATGTCACTCAGTGAATAGAAAGATAATTAGGCGTATTCACACGTGTCTGCAGACTAGTATAATGTTGCCAAATACGTACCACAGCAATATTTCACGTGAGAATTGATGAATGACAGCGGCAACACTGGGGAAATCCACGCGACTACAAGAGCACAGTTTGTTCTTTGTCGGTGTTGGTGTCGGTGCAGATTTTCGGATTAGGGTACAACGCTATTGTATTCTTTTGTAGCTAGACGATGGTTTGTGGAGAGGTCTTCTTAAAATATCACGAAAAGTACGCACAAATAAATGCTACTGACTAGGGCCTGGATTGAACCTACGAACTTTGGTAAAGAAAGCAAGTGCTTTAAAGACGGTTCCACCCAGCCCGACTTAATCATTGTGGAACTACGCATGAAGCTATCCATGTATCATTAGTTCGTTATCTTGGAAAATCGGTGTCATTAATTTTCTTTGGGTAACGCACTGAAATGGTTAGGTTTACTTCAAACGATTACAGGTCGAATTTACTATGATAATATCCTAAAACTTATGTGGAGTATCTATCTCCCAAGCATCCTATGCTGTAAAAACTCTAATTTGCACTCAGATTATGAAGGAAACAGAAATGATAGCGGTGGAGAATTTTCAGAACGTCATCTTTGAGTGACGGGCACAAGAGATTACAAAAACATTATTTATGTGTCCAGACTGGAATTATTTCAGGGAAGATATAAATCAGCATGAGAAGGATTTCACTCCACCGTGCAGTTCAGAGGTTCAAGAACCATGTCCTTCATGCTAGTTACGCGATACTGTTTCCAAGTGACTCAACAAGGACGAATTTAGTTTTTAACTAATTTCTTATGTCGACAGCTAGACTTCAAAATCCCATATACTATATATAGTAATTTATTTTAAAATTATTAGAGATTCTAGCTCCTAAACTATGCCACCACAGGTGTGGAAAAAGTCGTAAGCAAAAGGAAAATAAAAAGCCAGTCAAAAAGGAATAAAAATAAAACACAGGAAAGAAAAGCCTAGGAATTTTCACAGCAAAGGAAAAGCCTATAAGAAAGACTAATAAAAATATATTAGAAAACAATAATAATATGAACCTCTGTACAGGTAACGGTTATAAAAACCAAATAGTATTTGAACAACCACACATTAGCTTATAATTCAAGAAAATAAATAATATTAACATGAAATAGGAATGAACGAATGTATAAATGGATGAAAGAATGAATAGATTAAAGAATCAATTAATTAAAAAGAAACATACAAACAAAAAGAAAGAAATTGACGAAGAAAATTAAAGAAATACAAAAAGCAGACAGAAAGAAAAATGAAATGAAAATTGCGAGAAACGCTAAATGGAAGAAAACGAGAGTTTAAGGAAGAGAAACTTAACGATAAAAAAATAAAATGCATAACAAACCAGTAAGAATGGAATTAAGCCAGTATTTAGTAATGAAAGTGAAAGAATTAATTCAATTAACTATAATTAAAATGAGTTATAGGACGTATAACTACAATCACCAAAAAATTACGGAAATAAACAAACGAAGGAATAAAGAAGAATGAAGAGAAAAACAAAATCTAAGAAAGAATCACATTAAGTTCAACGAAAAATTAGTGAAAGAATCATTTAGAGAGGAAGAGAAAGAAAGATAGAAAAAGAAAGAAGGGAAGAAAGTAAGAAAAAGAAAGAAGGAAATAAATAAATAATAAATTAAATATTTAAAATTGTTGTGAATGAATCGGAGAAAGTGAAACTCATTAAAAGATCCAATTAATTTATTAGTGTATTAAATAATTACTGTTGAACATATTAAAAGAGACAAGGAACGAAAACTTTGAATGAATGAATTATGAATAAAAAAAATAAATGGAAAGAAGTTAAAGAATAATGGAATTATTTAAATAACTCACTTATTGATGAAATGACTCACGATAAATGAAGGAGTAATTGAAGAGAGATTGACAGGAAAATTAAGAAGAGAATTACATAAATAGGTAGGACAGGGTGTGAACTTCCTGGAACCACAAGAGTTTCCACGGCCTGTATACGGATCATGTTACCCTTTTACTTTACACAGTATATAATATGAATTCGCTGTTGGCAATTGAGCAGTCATTCAACAAGATCTTGAACGTTCTGAGTGCTCGACAGCTTTTTATATGTAAGGAATTTCACATGTACCAAAAGTTCAGCTTAAAAGAAGACATCCAGAAATATTCAGATACAGTATATATATTCGAACTTTTAATTTCGTGTTGAGCACCCATTCATCTGAACAGTAATACGTTTTAAATTGTAAACTGGTCGGATTTAGGAGGGTAGAAAAACAACCAGATTGATAAATACATTGTAATACTTTATTATGGTGAAGTACAGACCGCCCTGACTTTATAGAAATAAAAATATTGATTTTCTCTGTACAGTATATGTTAAATGTGTAGGCATAAAGAAATAAAGAAGTGATATAAATGGAGATATATCCCAGCTCTCCCCTAACATGTCATTAATAAGCATTTCTGTTTCTCGTAATCTTCCCCATCTTCATTTATTAGCCGATTTTAACGAACCCTCCATCTGGATGATACATTGGAGAAAACAAAAAGCTTGCTTTTTCCAATACGAACAACAGAGCAAATATCAAACAAGCAGATCCTCAGAGAGCGAAATATAGCCATGCTATCAATCCTGACAAGCAAGCCAAGACAAAGGCTTTCAAATGTTGTGTATTATACTTCCTGCCAAAAATACACACATAGATTCTAAACGAACATTGCCGTCGTATATAGTCTAAGTGATTAAACGCTGAGAATTACATTATATGCACATGTAGCCAATCTGCTGTAAGCAAACCTTGGCTCTTTGCAATCAACCGTGAATATTCTGGTAGAGGCTAAGTCTTGAAACCTGAAATGGAATATTATCTCTTTTATGGAACCAGAAGGTTCATTGCCGCGCTTACCTGAGCCCGCCATTCAATCCTATTCTGTGCTAACTCTATCCAACCATCCCTCGCAAATCCGACCTCCCTTAAATCTATCCTAATATTTTCCTCCCACCTGCGTCTAGGTCTTCTAAGTGGTACATTCCCTTCGGGTCTCCCCGTCAATATTTTTGAGATATGTTTTTCCTCTCCCATGTGCGCAACACGTCCAGTCCATTTCATCCTCCGAGATTTAATTACCCTTATTATATCCGGTGGCGACTACAGATCATCGTTATGCAGTTTTCTCCAACCCCCATTTTCATCTCTCTTAGGCCCAAATATTTTCCTAAGCAAACTGTTTTCGAACATTCTATTATGTTCTTTCCGAAACGTAAGCGACCATGTCTCACATCCATATAATACTCATACAACCGGCAGGATAATTGTCTTATAAATTTTTATTTTTATTTTTCTGGAAAGAAGACGAGAGGACAAGAGTTTCTAAACTGCATAAAAGCAGGCATTTCCTGATTTGAGTCTACACTTAACTTCGGCCTTAATATTATTTGTATCTGTAATTATTGTTCCCAGATATTTGAATTTATCCACTTGTTCGAACGATTTACCGGCTATTCTAATGCTTTGTAGAGCATTATTTTGACGTTTCATGACCACGTACTTAGTTTTTTCTGTATTAATTTCCAATCCAACATTCCTGCAGGCATCATTATTAAATATTTTCATAAATGGTTAATTAGCTTAATGACTATGCAACTACCACCGGGTGGTAAACCAATTGTAGTTAATAAGTATGCATGCAATTATTCACCATACGTAGCTGCTGGATGAATTAAGTCGAACGTCAGTATTAAGAAACAAAAAAAAAAGGATGTCAAGATGTACGTAAGACTGAAACGGTACAATTCAAGCAGCGGCTATGTTAAATTGGCCGTCGATCGTCCCTTCAGCGTCGTATTGTGATGCAGTTTTAACAATTACAGTTGCAATTTTATTTAAATCATTTGTTGATATAATTCAATTTTTCGTCCAATTTTATTGTACTCATAGGTCCTCCAAGATGCCATTTAAAAAAATTCAGGGCCGTTCAAACAGATATGACTGAAATACTGTTGAATGCTGTGAACTTTGAAGCTATAAAAAGAAAGTTAAATTTTCTTAACTAAACTGTACGACTTCCACATTAAATTTATGATTTTGCATTTGTATTTTGCTAACGCCTGCGTTTCCAAGAAAGCAACCTATTGATTACGCACGTCATGACGTCTGTGAACTCAGAAGCGTATGAAGAGATTAGAACGAACATCTGTCAAGAGGTTATATTATAAGAGAAGCCTGTGTGAAATAGAGTTCAAAATCCTTAACTATTTGACGTTATGCACAACTTTATGCGAACTCTCTAACTTTCTATTCAACTTTATCCACTTCCATTTTCAGTCATGGATCTTCTTGTGCATATTTGTGCATCCACCTTGTTGTGGAAAAGTACTTATAGCAGTCTAGAAATTCTCTAAATAATGCGAGGGATGAAGCATCCGTCATGGCAACTATTTCTTTCTCAAAGTAAGACCATGATACCATGAGACGACGACGTATATCACAGGAGAGTGTGGCATCTCTAGTATATGGGCACATTTGGTAAGATTGTGACGTACCGTTATACGAATAGAGGCGATGGTAATTTAGTTGTGAGTCAGCCACCGTGCAGATTGGATATGAACACCATTCTTACGTCAAAATAGACACTCCGAGGGAGAAATGCCAGAGAATACCACAAAGAGCAGATGGAAGCTTTGGGGAATAATGCCAGTCCGTACCGAAGTTTAAGGCATGATGGAGTGGGTATGTGTGCTTCCATTCTTCCAACTACCGCAATACATTAGAATGGCACGATGCAGTCGCGAATGGATGTTTGTGAGTGTCTGTTTACTTCACTATCCTTCATCTAGTATCCATGATCTGCATTATACATATATTCTGTACTCTGCCCTTTCATTTGTATACTTCAAATTTTTATAGTAGTCCCACGTTATCAAAAGAAAAAATATAGTTGCCATGGCTTATGCCCCATCCCTCGTATACACCTTGAAGTTAATCAGGCGAAATATTATAATCTAAGTTGTCAAAATACGGATTATAAGTTTGGGGAAGTTTTTAAGGGATAGAAAAAAATTGCAAGAGTAGTAAATGGAATTTATTCGTGATAGGGAAGCAGCAAATTAATTGTACAATTTAAAACAAAAGACTCCAGAAAAGGGTCATCTCTAATAATTTACCCACTGCACTGTGTATAACAGAGTGTAAATACGTATTGAAGCAGATATTCACTCCTCTTTTTTCCTAGTGCAGGTCACATGCACAGAAATACAGGAACTAGCAAGATAGAACATTTTCTTTTTGGAACAAATAAAAAACAAACCACTGCCTCCCTTCTGCTTGAAGCCAGAATGAACTGCGGTCTTGCGTAAGGGGAGAGGTAACAAATTCGCGGTTATAAAACTTCTCATAACTCACAGGCAGAATTAGGCCTATGTCATATCTCTCAACTCAATGCAACTACAATGCTTTCCACCACTATACGGAATAAAAAGGAAGTAAAATTGATTTGTACGGTTTATAATTATTATTATTGCATTTATTATTATTATTATCTTCGCACAACTAAATTTCTTTCTGAATTTCCCGTAAAAATGTTTGCATTTGTCAGTAGTAAGAGTGGAATAACTCAAGCACTACAGAATACAATTGAATGCAATTTACAGGACATAGCACTATTTACGGTGTTATAATGAACAACTCTACCACAGGATTGTTTTAAATTTACGGTATTTTACAAAATACGAGTTCTTAATAACTTACAGGGCAAGAGACTGAAACATTAATTTCAAATCATTTTTGGCTTCTGTGTGCCAGAGGACTTGAACGAATATGGTTCTGACAACTTGAATCAATTTAAAATATAATGTAGGTGTTTGAATTATTATCCCAACACTATTATGCTTATCGTTTTATTATCAGTAAGAAGTGGGATACTTATATCCCAAATTTCAAATGTACCGGTACGTAAAAACAAATGAAATTTACAAAATTGTATTTATATTCAAATAATGGTGTTATGCATAAATAAAAATAAACCCGCTTTTCTATTGCCTAAAACTAAAGTACCGGTAACAGAAAAATGAAACACTGTATAGAAACGTCTAAAAATTGAGGAACTGTGAAATGGTGCTTTGCTTTTTCTGATTGTGTTGGAATTTTCATTTGCAAATAATTTATATTGTAATTTGTATTATTATTATTATTATTATTATTATTATTATTATTATTATTATTATTATTATTATTATTATTATTATTATTATTTAAGAACTATCACAAAAACCTACTTTACATTTTTCACGTAGGCCTATTTTGATTTTTCATGTGGTCAACTTTAAAAATATAATGGTAGTACTGTTTTGCTGAACTGTTCGGGGGCTGAGCAAAAGTTATATTTCAGAGGCAGATCGGGCCTGCGGGCTTTAGATTGAAAAACCCTGATGGTACGAGTATGTGCATGATCGTTATAAACTACTTTTATGTGATTTTTCTCCTTAAATTTCATTAATTTTACTGGCTGAATAATAACCTCAGGTTTATGGAGTTCAGAAAACATATAAATAACTTTTAATAATAACTTTACCGCAGAATCTGAAAGAGATAAAAAACATAATTTAGAATTCTTATATATTGAGCAATTTATCAGAAACAAGATATACGAATACATAATCGTGCATTGTTGACAAATTGAAATTAATCGTCTGTACAACTGAAACGCTAGTTAAGTTATTTTTAGTGTTAACAATTATGTTTTGACCATAAAATATACTTAGAATAATTGTAAAATTGGTCACTTATCTTCCATATTACCTTCACGTTCTCTAGCTACAAAAATAACACACAACTTCACACAATGATCAGACCTATCTTCTTGTCGCTAAGGAGAGAACCGCAAGGATAAATATTTCCCACCTTCGTAACATAAATAAGTCAGAAATAAATATCATTTTAAACAAAAGGATATTTGTGACGGCTCCGAATTTCGGAACACTTCCTGTATTCTACAATGATGTACTAACCAATCTTGTACAATAATATACTATTGGAATCATACCTAAAGGCTAAATTGTATTCACTTAGTCGTGAGATGTACTAGCAGAGAGTTTTGTAAGAATGTGAATAGGACGAGAGTGTAATGGTATTGGGTTTTTGTGGAATGAAGAGGCGTGGGGAAAAAGCGGCACCTTTACGGGGAAGACGAGAGGTAAATTGATTTACTCTTGTATCACAGAGACGTTTAAATTCCAGATAATACAGACTACAGGGACCAGGATTCCAGGAGCTGGAACGAAGCGGTGTAGTCTTCCTCACACAAACTACAACCCAATTATCTCACTCAAATAAGAAAATTCATAATTCTGTATCGAGATAAAGACGCCTTCCCACAGCAGGCGTCAAGATCTCATTCCAGGGACCAGATTTTTGTGACATGTCTTCTCAAAGTTTATGTATTATAAATTATGTGTCATAATGTGCCATAGGCATTGCTTACTTATACGTAAATCCCGATCATGAACATCTGCTTACAGAAAAAGAAAAATTAAGTCACTTTGTCGTTATAGGATGTTTCTAAAATTATGCAAATCTTATTATAAAAACCGGATTACAATGACGTTCAAAATCGGGCATGATCGGATTAATATGGCTTTGGTATCGTAAAAGATTCCATGAGTATTTCTAGAAAATAAGGGAACAAATCATCACCTGAGTATTGGAGTGCAGAATGTCCATCAAAGTAAGTTTGAAAATACACAGGAAGAAGCTAGGGATACTGAAGAGACACATGTAACGCGTGACAGAACAAGATGTTATTTCGGTGTTTAGAGGTGGAATATTGGTTTCGCAGTATATGCATTTGATGGGTACCTAAAATAAGAGTTTAAAACATACGTTATCTCAATGCAAAAAGTGTCGGCCACGATGGTGTAGAATAGCGTCCCCGCCTCTAGATCCGAAGGTCCCGGGATAAAACCAGGTCGATGGATTTTTCAGGACTTAAAAATCCTGCGGAGTCCTCCGGGAAAGACTTTAAACTGGGGAGCCCGTGTCGTACATTTACGTCACGTAAAAGAACTCCAAGCTTAAATTAGAGTCTCTGGACAAAATTTCCCGGCCCAGTAAGTAATATATTAGTTTACTGAGGCGATGGGCTTACCACCTGTCCCACTGTCCTCTCACAGAAAATAAGCGTAACAAAATTAGTCTAGGTGGTGAAACTTCCAATTGGAGGGCCTATGCCCCACCGTAGGTTACAAGAAAATCAGATCAAATCATTGCAAAAATTGGACTTACTACACTTGAATACTCAGCTGTGCCTTGGCGATTTACGACGTTCTGAGCAAATGCGCAGAGAAACCAAACCACAGGTTACTATTAAGATTAGAATATAGTCATTTCTTATTTGAAGAGTTCTTTTTAAATATTAATTAAATGCTATCGTTAAATGTTTGCTGCATACAAGAATCTGTGCATTCCAACTATGACTTAAAAAATATAAATGTTAGCCATTCAAAGTTTTTTAAGTACTTTTAAACTTTAATCAATTAGATCAACATATGCTTTGTCTAGAGGCAACCATGTGTTTCGAAGAATAGCATAATTTTGAATCTTCAGGTTTATATATATGCATGCTTTTTCTTACACTTTGTCCTTATGGGAGTCTCTTTACGGGGGAAGTCCAAATAAATAATGAATACTGTGCTTCTCGCCATTTCATTCGAATTATGCTTTTCCATGTTCATGCGGAATTCTGTTAATCTGAAGAGTGTCAACCCCTAATGTTTCGTTTAACAACGTTTTGTCGCATATACTGTTTGCATCCGAGTTTTATTAGGCTGTAAATTCAATTTCTGTTACGAGGCCAAGGTTATGGCTTCTTCCACAGCTGATCTGTGTTACGGGATTGCCCAGACATTTCTAGCGGGAGTAAAGTACTTCTTACTTCTTGCATAATGTCGCTGCCGATGATTATATAGTCAACCCTCGATATAATGCCCCTCTTTACAGTGCCACCCTTGCACTGCAACTATAAACTGACCTTCTCCCATACGAAATACATAAGAAACCGCGTTATTGTGCCAATTCATTTAGTGCCAGTGAATATAAGACAAGATTTTTATAAAATGTAACCTGCAATACATTTTTTAAGTTGCAGAATTCTTTTAAATCTGGCGTGAATGTTAGGAAGATTATTTAAGAAACATACCGTACTGTATTTCCAAGAAGCGAGTGTAAATGTAGTGCGGTGGAATGAGGAAGCTATGTTAAGAAGTCGGACACTCAGCCTGCGTGAAAGTGGAGCAGGTAGAAAGAGCCCTTCATACAATGCGATATTCCAAACTTTCACTTCTTTTAATTCAGTATCCATTCGGCTGTTAATCACTACACTACAGTTGCTCAGTTGCAGTTATTCACTTACATGGACCCATAGGATTTTCAAACCCTTTGTGTACTGTAGCACTGGACATATACTGTAAAAAAATGAGTTGCTATATAGTAGGCTATTTTATTTTGTGATAATGTTCTCTATTTGCCTTTTATTTAATTTTTCTTTCATAATACACTACAATAAATTAATATGGCATTGTATTATATCATTTTTATTTTAAAAATCAAATTTCGTTTCAATGCCACCCTCGCTTTGTGCCAGTAAATGTTAGAGAACGGATGGTGGCATTATATCGAGGGTTGACTGTACTTCACACCGTAATTCTCGAAAAATAATTTATTTCATGTTATGACCATTTATCTTCATTATGAAGTTGAAAACAGTAGGGAAATTTAACTAAACAGTACTGGATTTAACTTCCCTGACTCCACTTGTGGCAATATCTGAATACAACATGAAAACTTAGAACATAAAGTCTGAGAACATTAATCGCCGATCCAGTAAACTTCCACGTCAGTATTATTATAATATATTATTATTTAATATTACTACTATCCTATTATTTTATTTAGCATTATTTGTTATGTCATTTATAATTATTACCATTATTGTTAATTATTATTAATATTCTTTCCCTTAACCTTTTTTTCCTACTCGTTTCAACGACGAATTCATATCACGCGTTGGTTTCTATTTGTACATCAATAGGCCGTGTAACTATTGATGTGAATTTGTTTTCTACTGTGGTAAATTTATATCACTCTTCCTAACCTGTCGCTAATCTAGGGTTATCAATAACTGCAGTAATATCACTATTCCTAATCTAACCTAAAGTTATCATTTGACCTAGCACTCCTGCAAAAATACCAAATAATTAATAAGCCTCATTAATTTACACAAGAGTATGAAAGTACTAAGACTTGCTTCAACTACTTACTCCGAACAGAAGGAAAACTGGACACAGAAACACGTGATCATAACATTAAACATCACTTACCTGTAAAAGAAAAAGACACACATTACATACTCCGAAATGAATAATTTGTAGTATTTAAATATGACTTTAGCTTATGAATCAGTGACAAATCCACAGTAAGAATAGGCATATATGTTATTTCAACCAATTACAAAACTAGATCGTCATAATTTTATCGTTTTATGTTAATTAAGGGAGATGGTTGACATTTAAACACTTTAGACTTCAGTTTTACCTACACTTTTGCAGAACGTACGTTTCACGGGCTTTGCCCACATTTTCAAGTAAAAGTTTGGGAAAAGATTTATAATAAAGAGTTTGAAGATAGGTTAATGATTTTTGAAATACCGCAAGAGGATAACTTGATCAAGAGGTTCGTAAAAACTACACCAGAGAGTACATCAGTATTCTTTAGTTCAATTCACTATTTTTGACAAGTTCTTCACTCTAGCTCCAATTCAGTCGACTGCTGAACAGATCGACGACATTTTCAAAGCATGTTCTTTGAACATATTATTTCTATTTTCTTCTATATCGGAAATACAAAAGATCAAATGAGATAATCTGTGATTTTATATCTGCACAATTTCATGATAAAATGTCTAGTTCCTTTCCTTTGTGATCGTAGAGTAATAAAACTAAAACTCACTTTTCACTGTCTCTATATTTCCGGGATTAATAACCGTTTCTTCCCACTTTCTTGGCATATGCCACAATTTTCACTCAACAAGAAGTGATGTTTGGCAGAGGTAGCTGTACAATTATTCAAGTTAAGAAAATGTTCCATAACCGCATTGGATACATTCCCCTGAACTGGTGTTATTCTATTCTGTTATTAAAAGAAAGAAGAAAAAAACTACTGAACTACGTACTTCATAATGCATTTTTATGACAATTTTATGCAAACTTTATACCGAAGGCAGTTTTAACCCTTAAAGAGATATTCTTATTTGAACACATACCAACGCTACACTGGGTAAATTTTCGCCCCTCAATTATTTATCATTAATTATCAGTCTTACAATATTACTACCTGGTGATTTTTGCCTGTTAGGGGGCTTGGTTGACCATGCACGGTTATTTCTACATTTCATTACATTTTTTGTGCGAGTTTCATGTATATCATACGATTTTATCCGATAGAACGTCAGCTCGTTACTAGACACGTAAGGCATCAACCTGCGGCGATTAATACGTCACATGCTGCCATGAGCACAATGAAAACGCATTATTTAATACAACATGACTCGTTTTGGAAATTGAAATAATATAAATGCCCGTTGATTAAAAACTCAATTTCGATTCGGTGCAAGCCAGTTCGTATGCTTTTATAGATTTTTTATGTAAGCAACGACCATGACGCCCTCAATGTGTAGCATTGGGAACTCTGATCGATTCGTGGACTGTTCATTCATCTAGTATGCCATGATCATGCGGTTGACATAATGATGACAACAAAGTAAGAAATTAATTATTTACAAAATCCGTTACATCTTATTCATGGAATAGTCTTAATAAACCCTAGCCGAGATTATGAGTTTCATAAGATAAATTTGCTTGAACTTCGTTCTCACAAATATATCGATAAATTCGTAATCTCTCGTGGGATTACCTATGACAATTTGATTCATTTTGTAAATAATATGCAACTGTAGAAATAATCAATAAAGAGCATATCAGATTACGCGGTTATAGAGCAAATCATTGCCGAGAAAAAAATGAATTCCACCCATTCCTCTGCATGTCCTCCCTTAAAGTCCCTCCCGGAGGAGTCCGTGGTCAGGATTTTTACGTCCTGAAAACTCCATCGACCCCGGCCGGGATTGATCCCGCAACCTTCGGGTCTAGAGGGCACGCTACCTCTTCATTACCGCGTTTACCTTATGGAACAACTGATTTATTTCAAATAGATCATCCAGTCTCAAACATTCTGTATTAACACGATAATTTGCCGTCGGATTGCGAAAGCAGGACAAAATAGAAAAGTGGACAGATATAAACACTTTCTCGTATGATTTACGGGCTGAAGAGGTAAAAATATTATTTATGTGACCGAGTCTGGATTATCTGCGCGCATGAATGAACCAGTACGAGGTGTATTTCATCTCCTCTCTCAAGTATAGGGAAGATGATGTATTTCCTTCACGTTAGTTAGACAGTATTGTTTCAAAGTGGATGGAGAGTCATTGAACAAGACGCGCATTCAGTTTTACCCTCTTCTTTTTTGTCGCATCACCAGCTGTAAGTGGAAATAAAATCTGTCATAGGTTTATAAAGGCAGAACTTCGAATACAGAGGAAAGAAAAATAACTAAAAATGATAAAGAATAAAAAGATAAACATAAATAAATTACTAAATACAGCCAGACTGAATTTAATGATATGAAAAGAGAAGCAAGTAATTGATAAAATAAAATTAAATTCATCTTTCACTATCTTTTTAACTAAATTCGTGGTACTACAGGTTGATCCATTTCAGATGTTTTATTTTTGTGACATCTCAAACGGATCGCCATGAATTTATTCAATTTATTCTATTTATTGAAAATATCGGAAGTTAAATCACAATTATTCTGTTGTACACTTTTAGAATTCTTTGCCCTGTTAATAACTGCCCGTGCAGTTTTACATTTGTTCCTGGAGTTATTTATAAGAACTTCATTGGAAGAAAACTTTGAATTCTTTAACTGAAGTTTTATATTTTTTCTTGACTTTCAGATATTCAGCCTTAGCAAAATTGTTGTCAGTATCGATTCTGCCGCAACATCTGATAAAAGTATGCCACTTCTGTATATTTTCTTTATTTGTTATAAGGTCAGCATTGTACGAAGGCAAGCCTTGCTTAAAGCTACGAGGGTGGATCGAAAAGTAACGTAAAAGTAAGTAATATATATCTATTACAAAAGTGTAATGGGTACAATTACAAACAAATGCGCACATGAAGGGACATCTTTTGTCTATTTTTCTATATAGTCGCCAAGTTTCTCAACACATTTCTCCCATCGTGATACCGGTTTCAAAATACCCTGTTCACAGAAGTCCGTTCGGTTGGAGTATAGCCATCTGCTGACTGCTGTTTTCACTTCTGCATCTGACGCAAAGTCTTTACCGGCCAGGAATTTCTTCATGCAACCAAACAAATGAAATTTATTCACTGGGAAGGGAATCGTCACCGGTGTTGAGTCGTGGTCCTACACTAAACGCGCGAAGCAAAGCAGGCCTCTATGGAGTGGAAACATGCTGCTTCCCCGGTAAAGAAAAAATTCAGCCTGCTCATAAAGTGCTTTTGACAGTATTCTGGGATATTAATGGTGTTTTATTGGTGGACTTTGCTGAACACGGGACACGGGACAGCAGTCCTCAGATGACTATACTCCAACCGAAGGGACTTCTATGAAACTGGTATCACGAAGGGAGAAATGCACTGAGAAATTTGGCGACTATATAGAAAAATAGACAAAAAAAGGTGTCCCTTCATGTGTGCATTTGTTTGTAATTGTACCTAATGTATCTATCATACTCGTAGATTTCGTTTTACTGTTCTTGATTTTAATATAATAAAAATAATAAAAAATAACAAATATCACTAGGAAATAAAAAAAGAAACGGTCAAAATAATTACTATAATTAAAATTAGAAATAGAATCCCAATCCACTCCGCATAGCATTGCCTTAAAATTATACAAATTTGATTCGTTAAAAGAACGTGACTTTCTTGAACCATCTTCCAAGATCGCCTTATGAATGGGATTATAATTAGATAATTGTATTAGTAGATCATCACGGTCTGAAAGGAATGTTTGTGAAACATCCATTTGTATAACGGCTACCTTGGACATAGATCCGCTGCGTCATCTACTACAGGCAGAAGACAGGATTGGGGGCATTTGGTAAGCATACCGACTCCCAAGGGCATTATTCTACTTCTTTACAAGTCTCTTCATTTGGTGATTTTTCAACCCAACATTATGTTAACCGACCTTAATACTACAATAGGACGCCTACCCTTAGCAAAACTCACTTCTACCTGATGTCAGCATATTGAATTATATGCATATCATTAATGTGAGCTCAATACTGTTCCAGTGTTCCAGAAAATCTCTCCGCTTTGGAAGCAATTACGCCCTTGTCGCGTGTAGGTATAAACTGAAGGCTGTTACCGAGAATCTCTGGTGACAAGTGACTTTTAACTGTATAAAACTTTTCCAATCTCGACGCTACTAAGACAGAAAATGCAAAACAAAACACCTTCATGATACCTTCAGAAGCAGCAAGTGTTTGGCAAAAGTTCATTGATGATTGCACTATAGTTCACAACTTGTCTCTTATACCAACTGAAAAATTTATTCGGCAAGATACCGGCTAACTATACTCACTACTAGAGATGAGACATTTAGAATCGTAATAAGATACCCAGTTAAATATAACGCGGTGTATTTCTAGGTCAACAGTATCAAGGCTTGTTATACGTCTGCTACTAGTGCAAGGTATTTGATGAATTTGCATCTTTTTTTATGTGACGGTTAAAAGATAGCTCGAATATATATAAATGGGTATCATTAAATAATTGATTAAATAAGGGCAATTTGTGTTTTGCATTTTTTGTTTTATTTTGCATTTTTCGTCATTTTTAAGAGATAGGTCACTTTTGTCAATTTTTAGGCCATTTTTGGCATTTTAGGTCATGTTTCAGTGGAGGTAGAGAGGAGCTATTTCATGTAAAAATCGTTAGTTTCAGACAACGGACAATCGTTTTTATTTCAGAATCTCCACCAAGTTTCGCAGTTAATTTTAATTCGGGATTATTGTAAACACCATAGCAGTTGCCTTGTAAGAGTAAAGATTTTTTTTTTAATTTTTAAATGGCACATATTGGCTAGGGGCAATTTGATGGGCATACCAGTTCAGAAAGAATTTCTTTTTCGCTAAGAGTGTCCAAGTAGCATAAATTTATTTACTTTCTAGTAACAAAGTAAGTGTGTTTTATATAGTAAATTCCTAAATAACGCACTGTCATCCATTAAATTAATTTTAGAAATTCATTAATAATTACTTAAAAAACTAATTATAAGTAATAACAATAAATTTATTGGTCATTCCTTTTAATTTTGTGTCATTTTTCACTATTTTTAGGTGATAAATAAATGCAATTTTATTTTGCATTTTTCACTATTTTATGGTCATTAAATGCCTTGCCCTAGTTATTACTTTCTTATATAAAAACAAATATGTCAGCTGTGAGATCACTATGAATAACAATCGGTGAATGGATTCTAGTTACCAGATTCTAACCAATGCTACCAATAGTTCGTGTGAGAAATAGTTAACCTAATTCAGATAAGCTAACATCAGAACAGAATAAAAACACTTATAAATTTATACTATTTCAATTTCGAAACAAAATTATGTAATACAATATAACGTATTAATCACTGCATATCGATACCTACAATGTCAGTAACGAGCTGATGTTTTATCGATAAAATCACATCCTTGTGTTCCTAGAAATCACATTATAAGATAAACAATCGTGACTGGTCGATATCCGAGGCTTTGCTAAACGTTATTGGTCAATATCAAACACGCGTCCTATGATTGGAATAGTCATTTAAACCAGTCTAATGAATGACATAACGTCACGGAAACAAATAAATTTATTCAGTAGACTGGTAGGTTTCCACTAATCACATTGAATCAACATTTTATCCTTCAATCCCACAAGAGGAATAGCTTTGCACCGTTCTCATTGTCCGTTCATTTGTTTAACCCTTCCCTACCCTACAGTGAAACATACGGTGTTTTATAATTCATACAAAATATATCTCTCAAGTGGCCTGGTAACTGCAGTGCTAACACATCCCCTCGAAAATTATTCAGACGTTAATTAGAACTGATGCAAAATCAATGAATATTCAGAAGGATAAAACTGGATTGTTCTCGCTAAAACGCTTTTCGAAATAGAATCTGCATACTAAAGCAATTTTCCGCCTTGTTTACGATATTATTGAAACTTTATATGAAGGCTGTGGAAGTAATTATGAGTATATTTAAGCTGAATAAAGGTTAACAAGAGATCCTGAAATACTATAGGTTTGTTCGCAAAGCAAATCAGTGACCGCTTGAGAATTTGTTGTACTGCGCATGTCCAGTCTGTAACTTACCCGTGATTTGCACTTTGCGAACAGTTACAAGAATTTGGAATCGATAGTTTCTGCTTTTAATCGATATGATATGCAAATAAAATATATATTTCCCTTTGACATGTTATAAATGCAATATACATCGACAATATAATCTATATTTTGGGAAACTTTTAATTATCTTCCATTATTCATACATATAAGTAGCCTATGTTTATAAATCTGGCTCAATGTTATAGGAGGGAGGAGTCAGGCGCGTGAAAATAGGTTACTGCGCATGTCTCTGATAACAATTCATGCTAGAGCCTGCAAACTTTTCTTATAGTACAGAAACTGTCCGTGAGAGCTTTGCGAACAGAAGATTGAAATCAGAATCACGGATTCTCGCTTTGCGAACGCGTGTGGAGAAAGAGCGCATGCGCGAACGATATGTTCCTGGTTTCTGACTGCTTTGCGAACAAACCTAATATGCAGGTTAAAAAAGAGACAATGCGGAGATAGCAGATCCTTCCTGCATTATATGTAAGCAGTTTATTTAATTTTAAAGTCGATAGATATTCCTGAACACCGAATATAATTCATTTGGCATTTAGTTGATTCCTGATAACTTATTTGTATATTATACTATTCCATTTATTCGCCGCGTGTTTGAAACTGACCAGCAATTCCGAGGATATAGACCATCACGATCGTTTATCTTATAATATGCTTCCTAGGGTCCCAAAGATGTCAGCTCGTTACTGACAAATAAGGCATCAACGTGCGGTGATTAATACGTGATATGCTGCCAGTGAACAGAATGAATCATTATTTTATACAAAATAACTTGATTGTCCAATAACTAAAACCACAATTTCGATTCAGTGCAAGCCAATTTTTGTGTTTTTGTAACGTCTTGGTGTAAGAAACTACGGCGACGATCTTCATCTTTTGGTATGCACTATTGCTAGCATTGGAAACTCGAATAGATTCATTGAGTCGATTCATGGACTGTTCATTCATTTCGTATGCCGTGATCTTAAGGCTAACAGAATATTGTAAATAAGGTAAGAAAATCATTATTTACAAAATATGTTATATTCTATTCATGTAATAGTCTTAATAAATCCTGCTCGAAATTACGAGTTTAAATCGATAAACTCTCTCGTGGGAATACCTATGTTAAAGAATTTCACTATTCTGACCTACCGAAGACTACGTAACTGAAGGGATCATTTACTAGGTGTATATTCTCTATGAAATCAGAATTTTAAGGAACAGAAATTTAAAGTGATTCACTGTAATAGGATTGAGACTTGACACTTTGTTTGGTTGCCTGTGAAATTTACCTTTTGTGGTTAGGTCCTTATTATTGTCATTTCAGTTGATAAAAAAAAAAAATACACTTATTTTAATCAACTAGTTAAATCTACTTCTATGTACAATACCAAGTGGCCTAGATTGAGATGCGGTGATGGTTCAACTAAACCTGAGATAACTTAAGCATTTGTTATCCTTTCACAAGTCACAAAACCTGAAATAGATCTATGAGAGAAACAGGGTTAAACATGAGAAGAAACAGAGAATTGATGAAATAAACATAAATATAAATCTAGAAACATATTAACATAAAAATGAATCGAAAATATGAGAAAGAAAGATAGAAACAGAAAAGAGAAAAGAAAAGGACATTAAAAGTAACACACACGATGCATACTTTAATGATAGAAGCACAGATTTATGGTGAAAAAAAGAAGCGAACAAAGTAACAGGGTGGATGTTATATAAACTTGTGGAATAAAGTAAGATAGAAAGAAAACCCATAACTGATACATACATATAAATAAAACAAGACACTGGAAGAAGCATGAAAAATGAAAGCGAGGAAGTAAAATTGATTCATTGGAATATAAGAAAGTCAGGGGAAATAAACTAGCAATTATTTTCTACAATCACTTCAATTATACAGTTTTTTTTTTTTTTTTTAATTTGAGAGTGGCTGCGGATTGTATTCAACTGCTTTTCATCGAAAAAGCGTTCCACAGAATTCCATGTCTTTTCAACCTTCTTAATCCGCTAAATTATTAATTCATTCAAATCAAGTCGCAATTTTCTGTATAGACTGTCAACGTGGTCTATTTCAATCCTTTCAATAAAATTAATGGTTGACAAAACGCTATGTTCTGTATTTGTAGTTCCACTTTCAGCTTTATTGAAGAGGTGTAGCTAAAGATTACATCACAAACTTCCCCTACACAGTTGTCATATCATGAAATGATGTAGCACCACGGCGTTTAGATTACTGGTAGTTTAGTTTTGTTTTGTTTTGTTTTGTTTAGTTGACTACACTAAACTGTATTCTGAATACGCGTAGGCCTAATCTAAGAAACATTCTAGCCATGGAAATTGTCGTGTTATCATCACAGAAAAAGTGTTAATTTTACCTTAAGGTTAGAACAAATGGATATCCTATTATCCTATTTTTTCTTCCTATAAATATTTAATGCACAGTAATATTCAAATAATTAACCATTAAGGATTAAAAGATTAATTTCGGTTTCAGGACCACCCGTTTGTCACCCTCATTAGGAGGAAACGGACTAGCGTAACTTTTCAATGTTAAATACAATGTAGGCCTACGTATTTCGAGTGGTGTTTACCACACTACCAACAATGTGCTTCTTGAATGACTTGTGACTATCAGCAGTTCGCTGTTGGAGTTGCATTTATTGTACCTTTTATTTTTCGTGACATTTATTAAATGCATAGTCCCAGCTAGGTTTCCCCCTCCACAAGACATTTGCTAATACTCTTCCGAAATTATTCCAAAGAAATTACATACCCAGTGGGCTTCAAAGGAATAAACCATTAAGTCAGCATTTCTTTATGTTAATTGATCTGAACCACTTTGTCTTGGTTTCCGCTTTCCAAAACAAAAGCAACGTTGCAATATTCTCTCATTGTTATCAGTGACCTCAGTTCTTCATTAGCTTTAATTAATACACACACGTGTTATTGTATACTGTAACTAGATCTTGGAACCCCGCGTTTCGCTCCACACGGAGTTGACGAGTAGATGTCTCAGTCGTCACAGGACATTCTTAGATTTTTATTGGCTGAGGTAACTAGCTGTTTGGTGTTCTAAATATAAAGAGCATGGGTTGAGCTGTCGGTAGACTTTTCCTCCCAACAAAAGGAAGCCGCCTGGCCATTCAATTAATAACTGGACTATACTAATCAATTAAATGCATATTTCCTGGGCCTCCCTCGATCTTTTTTCAACATTCCTGCAATGGCATTCGCTACTAAAGACATAATATAAAGGACAGCATCTTTGTACTTCGAGAATCAATCTTTCAGAGTATCCAGTGCATCACATAACACACTAGCTCCTATTCCTATTTACTAATATGCTGGCGCGGCGTCTGCTTAAGACTGAAGAAATGAGTTTGATCCATTCTCAGCATTCTCGAGTCGGTGAAATATTGAACCTCCTATATCTTTCTTGTCTACCCGACCTGTAGTCGTGTGCGTGTCTTAGTGTAGTGTACATTCCATTTCGGTATACCCTATACCACAAAGGGTTCCTAATCTTTTTCTACCAAAATATGAATGAGGAAATTACTGGCAGCATTTCAAAACATTGTCTGGCAATAACTTGGAAGTATCATTTCTTTGACTGTATTTTATAAAATCGGTGTTTTCTGCAGTAAGATTATGACGGATTTTCAAACCATAATTTAGACCATTGTCGACACAGGTGTTCCTACTTCTCCTTCCTAAAATTTGGAAAGCCTAACTGCAGCCTTCGCTTAAAGAATGACATATTATAGGCTACATGTGGTTCTTGTAAAGTAAACCATTGCTAATACATTTCCGGAATTATTTCAAAGAAATTTGAAATTATTCACACAGATCCGCTGTAACCTACTAAAATTCTGGATCTCTTAATTTTTTCTGGGAGGTATGTTTACTTTTTTCTAGGAAAAGAAACTCTGAACATTTCATTTTGGGCTCTACAAAGAAGCCGATTATGAAAACATATTTTCCTCATGTAGAAAAACAATTAAAATAAATTGCCATACTGATCTACTCTTCCAAAAATATATATTACAAATTCTCCTTCGATATGTTCATCCTAGCTGTCTGCGAGAAAACGTGTCATGTTTATCTTGAAATGACTTTTCAAATTATATAGATTTAAAAGTGATCTCAGAACTAACCTTTTGTTAGTTCTGTTAAATCAGTTGCAGTGGTGAGAAAGAGTAAAATATATCTGTTCTTGTTTCACCGTATACTATAATGATTCCAAAAACAAATTGCAGTAATCAATCTCTTACTATAGCTGAAATATTGTTTAATAATAATACAATAAATGGATCTTTGAATTGCTTGGATTATAAACGTCTGGAAAAACTAAGCTTTACCGTAGAAAAAATTCGAAAGCACAATTTTAATAGGTTCTTGTGATACCGGTATTGTTTTAATATAGAAATTTCTACGAAGCTTCGATTGATTCTCACCTTGTAATTCAGAAAATAGCTTCCTCTATTGCCCTGCAGTACCCTCCAAGTCGTCTTTAAAGCACAAGTTTGTTTTTTTTTACACGTAGTTAGAGGCTTCAAAATTTGTAGTTATCGTTAAACCAATATTATGTAAATAAAAATAAAAAATTTCTAAAACATTAACCCAAATATAGAACACCCAGGCTATTTGCATCTATTAACACCTATCTTAGATTCTTCACTTATTCTGGCTCTTCTATTACTGTGAAACAAAAGCTTAATTGTGATTACTAATATAAGAACAATAAAGAAGAATGGAATAAATCAGAGTAGTTGAGTTCTGGAACCGACCAATTAATTTATTTTCTTTAATTATACATAAAAATCTGTAAACGCATTGTGATACATTAACAACGAAGGTGAGTCTCTTAGACTCGTTAGTGTTATTCCTCCACATGCTGAATTTTTAATTCTTGGTTAGGTGAACGTAACAATGGAATTTTATATTTCAAATTATACTTACGGAAAAACGCCGCCAAACAAAAATAAAAAAAATAAACAGCAAAGAGTCTGAAAGACTCACTTTGGGTGTTTATGCAATACAATGCATCTGAATAATTTTATGTATAAAAACAAAATAAAAATGGTCACGTATTTCATGAATCAGTACAAAACAGGATGCTAGGAGAATTGCCGAATGGTAAAACGTCTGTGAAAATATTACTGACGATAAATGAAAAAAATATAACACCGTGAATGTGTGTGTGTTTTGTTGTACACATTTGACTATTAGACAACACCGTTAACGCTACAAGTTCGTCATTCTGACATGCTACAGTTGGCAGCACTGTACACTAAAAAATAATACTCTACGTGGCTTTGTCGTGGGCTACGAATTCCCGCCCAAGGGAACATCACAATTTAACAAAGTTGTTAACACAGTTCCTACAAAAACGGGACCCGGAGCCGAAAGTTCATGGATCAACGTAATTTATTACTTTCAAACAATTTCAAAATAACTAAATATAAAACGTTTGAAAACTAAAATCACTTTTCGGTAATTACGTAAAATTAAGTTTGTTTTTCTTAAATGTTTCAAATTATGTATTGAATTAGAAATATGGTAAAATGTGGTTAGTGGAGGGGGTTTTAAAACACGACAACTCAATATATTATTTTTTTAATAACAAAATTTTAGTGACTCCTTATTTAGCTCAAGAATCAGTAACTACTCTCGTATAAAAATAATGTGTTGAATTTAGGACAATCGCAAGTCTCTGTCGTCGTAATTTTATAGTTTTAATTTGATCACTTTAATTTTATCCGACCTACGAGCATTTGTTTTTATGTAAATTTATAACGAACTGAGCACTGAAACATCTACATACCTGTAGCTTCTTTGATAAAAAAAAAAAGACAATTGAAAACAGGAATTGGGAGTATATAGCCTATAAGCTGCATAACAGAAAGAGATATGGAAATAAGGTACAATTTCATGTGTTGTGAAGCATTATAAATCTCGTATAATAAATATTAGGGATACAATATTAATGATACTACATGCTTTGTTGTGGAAGTGCTATGCTCTGTAATTTTTTACGGAAGAAAACTGAATTCTTTATGATCCATGTGCACAGGTAATCAAATTCTCATAGAAGGCAATTCTAAACGTTTTGGAGAGGCAAATAAAGAATGTATTTAGCAATCATAGAAGAATATAATTTATTCTTTAAATAGTTAATTGCTAATAATTTATCGATCGAATCCAGACCTCTCCAGGGACGAAGTCAGGAATTTGGTTCGGGAGGGGCCTAGGGAGGAGTCTGGTGGTACTCCCCCGATTTATCTTTTGTAAAATTAAGCCTTCAAATTTCATTCGAACGTTGTTTTTTTTTTTCAGAAACAAAGAAAATAGGTTATTCTAAACACTACCGACACCAACTTTTTACTGTTCAAAAATAACATTTTGAAAAGGAAAAAGGTATTATGAAATTTGAAGGCTTCATTTTACAACAATTTTAGTCTCATATAAAATTTCATAAGGGTAATAATAACACTTACCTATTCAATGGCAATAGACAAATTATTCCTAAGCAGGCTATACGAATATGATCTATTTCATGAAACCCGGAGGTTCATTGCCGCGCTAACCCGAGCCTGCCATTCAACCCTATTCTTTGCTAACTCCATCCAACCATCCCTCGCAAATCTCTTTATTTATTAATACTAAACGAGAAGTACATTTTAATTTAGTAAAATTTTCGTTTTTTTTTTTTCATTTTGAGGTGTTTCGGGCAGTTCCATTGTGCCCCCTCCCTGGCCACGTCCCAAGACCTCTCGTTATATTGCATAAGACAATAAGTCAATCTAGAATTATGTACTTACATAGAAATCTTAACCCTAATCATAATTGCAACAACAACAATACTACAAAGATAAAGGTATTAAATCCAGGGCGTCTGATGATTATAAGTGATGCAAGTTTGTTAATGGATGGTAGTCGAATGCACAAGTTGGAAAAGAAAATTTATTCATGAAGTGGAAGTAGCGAATTCATTTCAGTATTTAAAACAAAAGACAGCAGTAAAGGCGCGGTTTCTGAATAATAATTTACAAGAGAAACACTGCATTGTGTAAGAAAGTGCGTTCAAGCTTTACTGAAGGGGATATTCCTCGCTTTCTTCAAGATTGGGTTACATAGACCGACTTAAAGGAACTAGCAAGATAAAACTTTTTCCTTTGTGAAGAACTCAAAAGCAAACCACTACCTTAGCATCTGCATGAAGCCAGAAAGAACTGCGGCCATACGTGAGGGGAGAGGTAACAAATTCAGGGCTGTTGAAACTTCTCATAACTTGCGACGAAAAAAGTGTTGCGGATATATCTTGACATAATACTGCTATAGCTTCATGCAACACCGGTGCACGGAGTAAAACGTGAACACAATGGATTTCAGGGTCGAGGCTATTATACAACAAAAAATACGGGTAATACTAGATAGTATCCCTTTCTTTGTCTTTATTCTTCTGTTTGTTATTGTGTAGAATTTATAAAACGAGATATGTTCGAAATGTTATTTTTAGACAGTCGAAGGCAAAAGAAGCACTTTTAACGGTAGATTACATTAATTAAAAAGAGAAAATTACGTCACTGAGTGGCATAGAATAAGACATCAGGTTTAACAACTATGGTTTCAGTCACATCGAAAATATTCTTTTAGTTAGAAATAATTGCATGTGACTACTCAATAGACTCAGTTCGGTAAAAATTGAGAATGTTAAAATAAAAAATGAGCTCCTCACGACTTGACTTACGTCAAATGCTTACGTTTCAAAACAGGTGTCAATCGAAAGTACCATCACTTAGAAATAGTGTCTTAAATGAACCACTTTTTTCATCAGTAAACACTCAGACCCTTCAGGCTTTGCTCCAGTTATATTATTATTATTATTATATAATCATCGTTAGTTTCTTCTCATTCAGATAGCCGCTAAAACAAAGGGTTGAAAACGCAAATCCCGCCGAAGGCAGTAGGTTTTTAGGCAAAAATCCCTTAAATGTGACTTCTCCGAGGGCATCTTAAGGGGGAACATAGACCATAATGGAAAATATACCATCATGGCTATAAGATACAATATTAAAATTCTTACAGGCCGAACTATCATAATCATGATCAGTAATTAGGTATTAAACATGGCGGTGCTAAAGTCAATCCTGAAAACGCTTATCGTGATAATTTTCACAGTTTTCAATATATTTTGACGAATCCTCTCTTGGTTTCGTTCCAAAAACTTAAAAGTACGTAATTTAGGCTATATCAGGTTCTAAATAATATTTTTTATCAATGCTATTATTTTAAATTTTCAGGACATTTTTTAAAATTAGAAATAGCTCTGCATTTTAGAGGAGTGGTTGTATGTGATATGTTCTATTTGAAACATAGGTGCATGCAAAATGGCATTAAATTATTTAAGGTATTTTAGAAGTTAAGGAAGAAAACAATAACTAGGAAGTTTTTAGTAATTAAAATCGCCATGGGCGTTTTTAAGAGGACAACAGGCTTTCAGATTAAAGATCACAACTCCGTACGAATGAGACATATATCTAGAAAAACCTTCAAACAGAAAATGAAGTGGAAAACATACTTAAAAATGCCCCTTCTCTACCATTAATTTTATTTGCGTTTTGTGATAATGATTTTCTTTAGACAATTTTTTTCAAAAATCTATGAAGCTTCCTGATTCAAAGTATAGGACATTTCCATTTATTACGGTGTTAATTTTGTCTAAACAATGTAATTTTTTTACAGGGAATCAAAATATTTTTATTTTTATAATATTATGTCCAAACTTAACACCATGCATAGCTACATGTGCTGGTTGTGTAGCAATTACCTAATACTGCTGTTAGGTAATTTTAAACTCGCTATATAAAAATCTTTTACGTCTTTTTGGTATTAAGGAACCCTGCACTAAAAATAACACGACTTTTTAAACTATATCTATTTTACTATAAATTTAAATTGTAAAATATTCTGAAACCAAAATTGAATCTCCCTGTAAGATTCCTCAATATCACGTACTTGGCACTAGTCCGCAGGCAAGGAATATAACCCGTGAAAATGTGCTGCTCTTCAGTTATCTCTGTGTCAACAGCACACAGTTCATAAATACACACTGTAAATGTTGTGCATATTTATCACCACAGATGGAAATAAAGCTATTAACCAGGCAGCGTTGTTTTATTCATGTGATATAAACTAAATGAAAATTCTCTTAGCTGATCAATTTAAAAATATCTTCCAAGGGAAAACTCTTGAATATGTATAAATAAAAAGAGCACTCGAACTTCTTTCATTAAGAATATAACTGAAACACTTAAAGTATTATTCGAAGTAGTAATGTTATATAGACTGTATATTGTATATTGTATAACACTAAGAACAAGAGTTTACAAATTTATCGATGGATTCGAGACTGTGCAGCAGGAGCGAATTTATCTGATGAAACTCGTCAACTCGAGTTGGAATTATTAAGTCTCTTCCATGAATAAAATTGTAACGGATTATACAAATAGTAATTACTTTCGTGCTTTGCTGTATAAAACCAAAACTAACAGCAGCGAGATCACGGCATACTATGAATCAACCATCCGTGAATCGATTCGAGTTACCATGTTAAGATCAGTGCTACCAATGGTGCATATAAGAAGTAGTTAACTTAATTCAGGTAAGCTAACAGCAGAAAAGAATAGAAGCACACCAACTGGTTTACACCGAATCGAATTGATTTTAATGAATGTACATTTCTATTATTTCAATTTCCAGACAAGTTATGTTGTATAAAATAATCTATTTTCGTGCTACTTAATGGCAGCATGTGACGTATTAATCGCTGCACACTGATGCTTACGTGTCCAGTAACGAGCAGACGATTTTACCTGACAAAATAGCATCCTCATATTAATAGCAAGCATTTTATAAGATAAACGCCCGTGATTGGTCTATATCCGAGGAATTGCTAAACGTTATTGGTCAATATCAAACACGCGGCGTATGAATGGAATAGTCATGATAAAATTTCAAATTACCTATTTGTTTAATAATTATGTACTTGAAGATCATTAATTCAGGTTTTGTGAAACTTTATTCAGTGTTGGTTATTTATTAGACTTAACAGAAACAATGCTCAAAATGTATTTAGCAGTTACGAATTTCGGTGGGATTCATGCTATGGTAGGTAGGTTAATGGTACATTGAATCACAACAAACATAGGACTTAGCACCTTATCCATTAATCTCAAAATGATAGTAATGGATCTATAATTTGAAAATTTAAGCTACGACATGAAGATATCTGAACTAATTATATTGCTGCTAAGATTGTAAAAATAATAGTCAACCAGGGCTGCAACTAATACGTAATCAAAAAAAGGTATGGCCGCTATCTAACCCGGGAAGATTATTAGTTCGATCGCCAGCTCGTATCCGTCCTTGAAAATAATGGCGACCCAGTTATGAATCGAATTGCCTTCTTCTGTGTCAGCAAAAATATATTTTTACCCAGCGCTACATCCATAGTACAATAAACCATTTCGTACAACGCTCACAACAAATGCAAATGCAGCATTTCGATTATATAGTGGGAGGATGGAACCCTACTCGTTCTTCGAGGCAAGTTCCAGGATGTTTTTCTTGGTTGTATGCAACGCAGTGTAACTGTCTCATCCACCACAGAGTTAATGTAGTGGAGAGGCAAGTCATTAGCGAGAATGGAGACCCTCCTTTGTCTTAATCTCGTTCCTACAACCATTGTCTGCCTCAACAGGTTTTCCCCGAGTCTTGAAGATATTGATTTCATAAAATGTGTCAGGTCCTCCGTAATGACAACAGTGAAGAACGAAATCACTAGTAGTCACTTTCAGGTCTGCGTAATTAATATCAAGTAATCTTCCCCAGAGTTCGTCATAAACACGCCGGAGCATCTCCTTGCAATAGACCGGGCTCAAATGGATGGAATGGGAAGGAATTATTAAGAGAATAGAATTATATATTTTAAATCTTATGTGTGCGGATTCAACTACCGGTACCTTAAGGGGGAACATACAGCTTTTGATGCTGGGAAATAGGTGAAGTTTCATTATTTTTTTGTCAGCAATGAATTGTTCCATAGCCTTGCAATCTGGCATGCTCTATGTTGACTAGTTCTACAATCGCATACTATTTTCAGAATTAATGTAACTATTACAGTTAGTGGATAATTATCAACACAAAATGTCACCCAAAATTTGTGCACTGAAGTTCCATTTCCCTGATAACTCTAACATTTATTAACATATTGCTGTGAAATTTTGCATGCAAATATATTTAATATTAGTGAACAACACTGTCTAGTATCATTAATGTAACCTTAATTGTTTATTTTTTAAAAATATTTCCGATGTAAAAATTTATAATTAACATGTGATGAATTATTTTTTAAAATATATTTATACTACAGACAATCCAAATATTTTAGATTATGTTATTCATATGATATTTAAAAATATATTTTAAAAAATAATCACCCTGCTTCTATGCAGCATATGTCCCCGAGCTTAGCATCTGGAAGCATCTTTTATCATTAAAAGTAGATAGTTAATTAGCTTCATATTTTCCAGTGGTATAATTATAGATTGAATGTTATTGATATGTTCCGCCTATATACCACTATATGTTACAACACTCAGCTGAAGTCTACATGAGGTAAGGAGCAATTAATTAACAACACGTGTTATTGAATTTGATTTTTGTTGTGTTTTTCTGAACGTATTTTATTACATTAGATTTAGTCTATCACATAATCATATAAAATAATTAAAATAACATTGAGCTCAATGTGTTGTCAAAATTAGATATTTACAATAATTAGTAAAAAAATTATGAAGTTAACCTTGTCACAATATTTAAAATATGAATTAAAATTAACATATATGAAATTTAAACTGATAAAATATTCTAATACTTGTCAATTGTTTAAAATATCACACAGATGTCTGTGTATGTCAAAAAATAATAATTGTCTTCTTGGATAAAATGCACATAGCTTCCTTCTTCTTGTATTAGTTGTGTGACTATTATTATTAGAGAGTCAATTATAACAATATCGTATTGTGAATAACTGCAATTTTGTGGTCCTTCTTCTTGGAATAGCTTAATGGATCTTGAGTAGTGTAGTGAACTTATCTCTTGTAATCTTCAGCTTACGTTGTTTTTTAATGTATTGAGATGCATTTCGACGTCATATGCGTCATCATCAGTCACGCCTAGAATATGAATATTTTGGATATCAAAAGAAGCTCAAGTAAAATTAATTATAGGATAAGACACTTCGTTAATAAAATAAATTTAAAATATGACTAATTTAAATGGGTTAAATATAGAACTGTAATGAAGAAATTGGTTGTATGCTAGCCAGTAGAAATTTAAAATATAAGTTATTTAATAAACGAATAATATGGTATTATTTGTTCATATTCGGTAATTGAAATTTATAAGAGAAGCTATTAATTAAGAAACTGTACTTAAAGGTTTAAGTTGACATAAGTATTGTAGAAGAATATCTATTAAGTTTTTAATAATTACAATATGTGACTTACCGATAGTCTTGAGAGCTAAACATTCTACAGTGAATGTTAGAGTGCTACTGAATATTGTGAGAGTTTACTCCTAGCTAGTTAGGTTAATGTATGTTTCAAAAAGTGCGTTCTGGTCTACTGTGTTTTCATTTATGATGTTGTTCTTATGTTTATAAATTTCTATTTGCTCTAGAGTATTGAGTTTAGGACTTTTATTATGTCTATGTAAAATTTGCAAAGAATTTTCTATGGTAGTAGGGCTATGTTGATTGTCTAGAAGATGCTTTGCATATGTGGATTTATTTCTGTTAAATCTAAAATCAGAAATATGTTCTTTATACCTTGTTTTGAAAGATCTTCCAGTCTGGCCGATATATACTTTATTACAGTCTTGACAATTTAGTTTATATATGCCACAGCTTTCATATTGATTGTTGCTATTATGATTGTTGATCTTATTATAGATTTTATGTTTTAAATTATTATTAGTTTTGAAGGCGATGTTTATGTTATTCTTCTTTAATTCTTTTGTAATTCTGTAAATCTTGTTATTTGTGAAATTGAAGGTTGCATATTTGTTGTGTTTATTAGTATTGGTTTCTTGGGTTGGTTGGAGTGTGGATATCGGATTATTTTGTTTGTTAATAATATTCTTATTCTTTTTTTATTAATTTGTAAACTAAATTGTCTTGGTACCCATTATTACGGGCTATTTGTAGAATGGTTTTTAATTCAGTTTCGTAATTCTTAGACAATTTAGTTTACAAATTAATTTCGTAATTCTTATGTCCCATAAGAATTACGAAACCGAATTAAAAACCATTCTACAAATAGCCCGTAATAATGGGTACCAAGACAATTTAGTTTACAAATTAATTTCGTAATTCTTATGTCCCATAAGAATTACGAAACCGAATTAAAAACCATTCTACAAATAGCCCGTAATAATGGGTACCAAGACAATTTAGTTTACAAATTAATTTCGTAATTCGTATGTCCCATAAGAATTACGAAACCGAATTAAAAACCATTCTACAAATAGCCCGTAATAATGGGTACCAAGACAATTTAGTTTACAAATTAATTTCGTAATTCTTATGTCCCATAAGAATTACGAAACCGAATTAAAAACCATTCTACAAATAGCCCGTAATAATGGGTACCAAGACAATTTAGTTTACAAATTAATTTCGTAATTCTTATGTCCCATAAGAATTACGAAACCGAATTAAAAACCATTCTACAAATAGCCCGTAATAATGGGTACCAAGACAATTTAGTTTACAAATTAATTTCGTAATTCTTATGTCCCATAAGAATTACGAAACCGAATTAATAACCATTCTACAAATAGCCCGTAATAATGGGTACCAAGACAATTTAGTTTACAAATTAATAAAAAAAGAATAAGAATATTATTAACGAACAAAATAATCCGATATCCACACTCCAACCAACCCAAGAAACCAATACTAATAAACACAACAAATATGCAACCTTCAATTTCACAAATAACAAGATTTACAGAATTACAAAAGAATTAAAGGAGAATAACATAAACATCGCCTTCATAACTAATAATAATTTAAAACATAAAATCTATAATAAGATCAACAATCATAATAGCAACAATCAATATGAAAGCTGTGGCATATATAAACTAAATTGTCAAGACTGTAATAAAGTATATATCGGCCAGACTGGAAGATCTTTCAAAACAAGGTATAAAGAACATATTTCTGATTTTAGATTTAACAGAAATAAATCCACATATGCAAAGCATCTTCTAGACAATCAACATAGCCCTACTACCATAGAAAATTCTTTGCAAATTTTACATAGACATAATGAAAGTCCTAAACTCAATACTCTAGAGCAAATAGAAATTTATAAACATAAGAACAACATCATAAATGAAAACACAGTAGACCAGAACGCACTTTTTGAAACATACATTAACCTAACTAGCTAGGAGTAAACTCTCACAATATTCAGTAGCACTCTAACATTCACTGTAGAATGTTTAGCTCTCAAGACTATCGGTAAGTCACATATTGTAATTATTAAAAACTTAATAGATATTCTTCTACAATACTTATGTCAACTTAAACCTTTAAGTACAGTTTCTTAATTAATAGCTTCTCTTATAAATTTCAATTACCGAATATGAACAAATAATTACCATATTATTCGTTTATTAAATAACTTATATTTTAAATTTCTACTGGCTAGCATACAACCAATTTCTTCATTACAGTTCTATATTTAACCCATTTAAATTAGTCATATTTTAAATTTATTTTATTAACGAAGTGTCTTATCCTATAATTAATTTTACTTGAGCTTCTTTTGATATCCAAAATATTCATATTCTAGGCGTGACTGATGATGACGCATATGACGTCGAAATGCATCTCAATACATTAAAAAACAACGTAAGCTGAAGATTACAAGAGATAAGTTCACTACACTACTCAAGATCCATTAAGCTATTCCAAGAAGAAGGACCACAAAATTGCAGTTATTCACAATACGATATTGTTATAATTGACTCTCTAATAATAATAGT
The DNA here is from genome assembly GCA_964059195.1 of Ectobius pallidus. Lineage (NCBI taxonomy): Eukaryota > Metazoa > Arthropoda > Insecta > Blattodea > Ectobiidae > Ectobius > Ectobius pallidus. Next base: position 43,926,920 of record CAXKWD010000011.1, read on the forward strand.
CACACAACTAATACAAGAAGAAGGAAGCTATGTGCATTTTATCCAAGAAGACAATTATTATTTTTTGACATACACAGACATCTGTGTGATATTTTAAACAATTGACAAGTATTAGAATATTTTATCAGTTTAAATTTCATATATGTTAATTTTAATTCATATTTTAAATATTGTGACAAGGTTAACTTCATAATTTTATTACTAATTATTGTAAATATCTAATTTTGACAACACATTGAGCTCAATGTTATTTTAATTATTTTATATGATTATGTGATAGACTAAATCTAATGTAATAAAATACGTTTAGAAGAACACAACAAAAATCAAATTCAATAACACGTGTTGTTAATTAATTGCTCCTTACCTCATGTAGACTTCAGCTGAGTGTTGTAATATATAGTGGTATATAGGCGGAACATATCAATAACATTCAATCAAAAGTAGAGTCATGGGTACACAACATAAGGCAAAAAGTTACTTCCTGAAATAACAAGACAAGGGTGGACAAGAAGATACGAAAAATAATAAATATTTAAACAGCGCGTATAAGTAATTTTTGTACGGACAGCCAAGCAAGAGTCTTAGTCTGGTAGTAAAATTCGTGGTTGAGATCATCCGTGTTCTAAATATGAAGATTACTAATTTCTTGAAAATCGTATAGACATGTTTATAGCGTCTTATCTGACACGTTTTGAATCTACTAATTTGAGGGTAAATTGCATTAAATTGAACAAAAACTAAACCACAAGATATGTGATCAATGATCATATTTTTTAAACATCTAAGTTAAACGACAGGAGGAAAGAGCTGGGCAGAAAGCGGAAGAGAGGCCGGGATATATATTGCAATATCACTTATTAATGTTGGTGAGGAAATTTCCTGAGGCAAGTCTTCCTCACACCAGTTCCCATAAATCGATCGTCGGGAGATTTGACGGGAAACCCTCTAATAGAGCTCAGCGGGTATAAAGAACGCCACGACATTGAAAAATGCTGTAGTCGGGGAACAACAATATATTCACGGAAAAAAAAAATAAATAAAAAATAAAAAAAAACTAGTAAAAGTCCACGCTGAACGGCGAAGGATTCAGTTCCATTGTATAATGGCCTTCGATCATTTTCTTATTCAGTATACTCCAAAGCAGCGGTACATCCCATTTTAGACAAGGCCTGTACATCCCATTTTAGACAAGGCCTGTACATCCCATTTTAGACAAGGCCTACCACCCAACTGATGCTAAATTAACAACAAATTACAGACCAATATCTATTTTATCTACATTATCTAAAATATTTGAGAAATTACTAATTACTAGAATACTGTCATTTTTAAATAGCAAAAGTTTATTATCAAGTGTTCAACATGGTTTTATGAAAGGTAAATCTACTGAAAGTGCTTGCATCGGTTTTATGAACTTTGTTTATCAATGCGTTGATCAGAAACAATGTGTTGCTGGTTTGTTCTTTGATTTGTCTAGTGCTTTTGACGTCATTGATCATAATTTTTTAAAACACAAATTATTCCATTTAGGAATCAGAGGCGTGGCTAGTGACCTTATCATGTCTTACATTTTAAATAGAGAATCTATTGTAAAATTTTCAAATCACCTCTCTGATAATTTTGTTTTGGACCATGGAGTCCCACAAGGATCTGTTCTTGGTCCCCTGCTTTTTTCTCTTTTTGTAAATGATTTAGAACTCAATATCACTGCTGATCATCTTACTATGTATGCCGATGATACGTCATTTGCAATAACTGCAGACAATATTGTTAACTTAAAATCTAAAATTTGTAACGCTGTACCTCAATTTAAACACTGGTGTAATATGAATAATCTAATTATTAATGTTGAAAAAACTGTCTGTTTGCTATTCCAAAATAGAAATATCACCCAACTGTCTGTTCAGTGCGACAATTTTATTTTAAATTCTTCAGATTCATGTAAATTTTTAGGTATTTATTTGGACTCTAATTTAACTTGGAATTTGCAGATTGATCACGTTTGTTGTAAATTAAACAAAGCAGGTTACGCTATTAGATGTTTGAAGAATTCTTTTAATATAAATTATTTACTAAGTGTGTACTTTGCTTCTGTACAATCTACGATTTTTTATAATATATTAGTATGGGGTTCTGCATCTAATATTCAGAGGGTTTTTATAATTCAAAAGAGAATTTTAAGAGTAATATTTAATCTTAAACCTAGAGATTCTTTACGTGAGTTTTTTAAATTACATAACATTCTAACTGTCACAAGCATTTTAATTTTTAAAGCTGGTGTGTTTTATAAGAAGAATCTCCAAAATTTTAGACTTAATATGGATATTCATAATTATGAGACCAGACAAAGAAATCATGTGCACATATCTCATTACTCAACTACCAAGTATACAAAATCTCCAGTTTGCCTCATTAGTAGGATAGTCAACAAACTTCCACACAACATTTCTAGTGTTAATAATCTTCATCTTTACAAGTTAAGACTAAAGACATTTTTATGTAAAAATTCGTTTTATGATTTAAATGAATTTTTTAGTTTTTAATTGTATTGTATTGTGTTTGTTATTTTAATGTTATTTATTGACGATTCTATCTGTACTGCATGTACGGCAAACAGATAATAAAAATTATTATTATTATTATTATTATTAATGCTTAGGTAGGCCTAATTCAACGGCACTGACAGATGGATGGGTTGGGAAGCATATGGTCAGGACGTCGATTCCCATGCCATGCAATGCTAGCATGGGATCTTATGGAATTCTTCGCTTTCCCTTATTCTGAATTCCATCGCCCACGGTCTTCCCAGTCTCCGTCCTCAAAGATCATTCTCTCATTGCCTCTTGCATTTCATGGACCCATAATTTCTATCACGTTCTTTGTTTCTTCTATTGGCAGGGCAGTAGAAAAGGGATCTCCGTGGTCATGTACCCTCTATTCTTCTTGCACGACCATACCACAGAAGCTGACCGTTCTCTACTTCTGTAAGGAGCGCCGTCGGATATTTAATTTCTTTCGTGATCCAGCTGAGCTGATCCCCTCTTAGTTTTTCTTTTCACTGAGTTGTCAGTACTCTGAATCATAATATGAATCGTTTATTACAGAAAGGATAAGTTTACAGTACCTGATTTTGAGAAAACTGTGAAAACCCGTGTATTCCTTCGTAGGTAATAATAACATAATTTTGTTGTCATTATTTTGAAAGTATAAAGGCAGACTGATTTAATTATTGTAACAGAACTGAATTCCACTTATAGTATACTAATTCCACTTATATATAACATAAAGTACCCTTTCTGCGCTCAACTTAAAAAAGGCGTCTTTTTACACGTTGAGAGTACTGGACTGAGGGTCTTTTCTGTTTCACAGACGTGTCCATCCTCAAGGATTATGAAAATGGTCTTAACTCAATTTCATGAAAAAGTGGACTCGTGTGATTTCTGCATAATCTATTCATATATTCTTAGCCTTCCTTTGATTAGCCAGAAGATTGAACGTAGTCGACTCCCTCGGCCGTTATTGATGGTCTTCTGGTCCAGAACAAAAAATGGGGCTGGAAAGGAAGAATCCGGAGAAAGCTGGTCACAAACACTGGGTCTTGGCTGGTGTTTGAAATATTTTCTTATATCTGAATTAACTGATGTAGGAATACTAGAGATGATAACGTAAACAGCAATGCGATACCGGATATCTTGATATATCCTGCAATAGATAGCGTGTGATCCATGCAACAGCCGAAATACATTCAAGCCTACGTACAGGTACGTATACATACAGATGTAAGCACACATAAGCTTTTGAACTCCCAGATATATTGCAATTCTAATTTATGAGGGAAAGTGACTTGCTTCAAACAGATTCCCAGCGTGTGAACATGTGACGCTCTGCTCACTGAAATACTGTCACTGTATTACAGCAGACATCAGTTACGCCTACGTGTCTGCAGCCTGCAGCGCTAAGCAACACTGTTGGTTATCCCTAGGATTACCAAAGGTGGGAAAAAGTCGGGTAGGCCATTAAACGTCTTAAGCCTAAATCTACCTCGCTAGATATGTTACGATCTGGGAATGAATAGAAAAGGCAGAATGTATTCTCGTTTCTCGGATGTTTTAGTCTACGGTTTACTTTATAAAATTAATATAGCTATAATTTAAAATAAGGGGTACGCCGTATCGTAGTGGTCGAGGCGCTGCGCTACAAACCGGAAGGTCGCGGGTTCGATTCGCGATGAGGTCGTTGGAGTTTCTCAATTGGCCTAATCCTTGTGGTGGCACTATAGCCCTGGGGTCGACTGAGCCTCTAACATAAATGAGTACCAGGAGTAATCCTGGGGGTAAAGGAGGCCGGTGCGTAAGGCTGACAACCTTACCACTTTCACGTGCCGAATATCCAAAATCTGGGAGCCTCTACCTCCTGGAACTCTCTGGGCCTCCATGGCCTGTATAGGGATCACTTTACTTTACTATAATTTAAAATCATTTCCTGCTAGAATTCTACATGTAATGCAAGGCACACGCCATAATATATTTACAAACATCTGAGCGAATTGTAGTGAAGCCCCTCTCTATTCAATGTCAAAAATGAAACAAGTTTATTAGGCCATGGTTTTTACAATAATTTGTTCAAACTTAACGTATTTCCCTTATATATGTTTCCGTCACGTGCTGTTTTAATAAGTGACTCCAATATGACAGATTTTAAAGAATTCACGCCTAAAAATCGCCCACTCTTGCTTAATGTCTAAAATTGGCGCAGTCTACGAAATCATTTAGGCCTACTTGTCTCTAACAAGTTTAAAACTGTTTGTAGAATATTTATGTTTTCTGTGTTTCAGAGTTCCAATGTAACATGCCTATAATTTAAGTCTTTTTTTGTGGGTAATTTTACTCAACTTTGGTGCAACATTCACAAGTTAGAATCATAATATTTTTTTATTTTTTATTTTTGTACTGTAACTATCAGTTTTCATGTTGGAATTAGATGATTTGTGTTTAATGTATTAAATTTTTTTTCTACTTACTGTACCCAGTTGACTGTTATAAATTCTTTACTTCATAGTTTCTTGCAGTAATAATTATATTTGGATTCATATATCTTTTTCATTCAAAGAGTGTTGACTTAAATCAAGTAGTTCTCCTTGACTCCGACTAATAAGAAATCTGATCAGCTTATTAATGAAAGTAACAGGAAGGATGAACATAGTTGGACGGCAGCTTCAAAACCAAAACTACATCTAGCAAGAACTTTCTATGAAGAAGGTTTCCACGTATACACTAGACAAGTTCCCAACATAGAATGTGTTTATAACATCGCAGAAACCAATGCCCGATATGGAACTTTTGTACTTCATTTGTCTAAAATCGCTCGAACAAAAATTGTATGTGTTGGAACAAATTTCTAAGAGAATGATGATGCATCACTTAAATGAAAAACAGAATTTAGTTTATAAAGTTATGTATAAAGTCGTGATTTCCATCACTATCAAATCCTACTGCATTCGTACACTATTAAATGGCCAAATGCCCACAGTTTAAAAAAACTCTACACATATTCACTATCAAAATGCAAACTTTTTACGTCACAAGAAGTGATACGAGGGAACTTAAAGGATGATTTTGGAGACAAAATGAGGCCAAATTATTTTTCTTCGCCATTTTAATCGCAAATGAGTTTTTTGATGGAACACATAAAACAATAATCATGTGAGATATCCATTGGTAATTTAGTAGAGTTTATCTCCATTTGCCGCACGCACACCCCAATATGCAGATCCTAAATACTTCTGAAAGTCTTCAAAATTCTCTCGGGGAATCGACCAATGGTGGCCGTAGCCTTCAACTTAGTTTTCGCGGTAGGCAATCTTGCAAAGTTTTGTCTTAATCAAATTGTGATGTTTTGTACATGTTTTTTCTTAAATGCAGCTTATATCTTTAATGCAGGCCGCATCATCAACTGCAAAACTGTCAATAACCTATATCTGAAACGTATACAATTTAATATAATTGAATAATATTTAGCTTATATAGTTTAAAATATTAGGCCTAATACTCCGAAGGAAAGGATGCAAACCGTATATACACTGAAAGTATAAAAATGGACGTAATTTGCATGACAGAACATCAAAATATACTTTAATAAGCCTAGAACACTAAAAAAGATGCCTTATGCATGAATTTGCCCAGAAATAGGACAAATCATGCGAGCTTGAAAGGAAAAGTTTATTTATTTCAATTGTATTTAAGTTTAATTTGGAGGCAATTTTTGTCTGCAATGTTTGTTAACGTTATAAAAATGTTCTTAGTAATGATAGGGTCTACAGAGCTGGTGAGAATTTGTCCCATATGTGGGGATAGTAAATAGTCAAAATATATTCTGGCGGATCGTAAGTAAATTGAACTTTATAGAAGCCGGGTTTTCCCTTATAATTACTAGTACCCAACACAGGAAGCATCCGGAAAGCTAAATGTAGCTGGGAAAGCTGTTTTGTAAAGCTTTTCTCTTGTCGATGTTCACAAAATATACGATCCTTGTAATCAGATGCTAAACTATTTGAATCAGTAGCCTACGCCTAAGCACGTAACTTAGCCCAGATTGGCAATCTGAAAGGTTGGTAGGCCTAAGAATTTTTCTAGTCTGTTAAGTCAAAAATTATGAAAAAGAGATAATAAAATTACACTGTGTAAAAAATGTCTCTTTTGAATTTTTTTTTTTTTTTTACTTATACTCTTTTGCCTTAACAGTTCAGAAGAAGACTGTCAATGCAAAAGAGCCTAAGTCAAAAAATTTAAAATGAGATAATGTGTAATAAAAATGTTTTAACTTATACTCTTTTGCCTTAGCCTAACAGTCTAGATTTGTTTGAAAGCCAATATTAAAGGAATGTTTAGGGGGTAGATTATTGAATAAGAGTAACAAGCTCGGAGACGTTTCTTGAGGGCGTGTGTTTGCAATGGGAGAGAATTCAGTTTAAGTTTCTCAGATTGCGAGCAAATACGAAAACAGGATAGTATATTAGTAGCATCTGCCGCCCCTGTCGATCCATTCCTAGCTGCTCTGCATTCGAATCAGCTTCTCTTCTAACATGACGTAAGCAGGGGGTGTCCATCTCAACCGCCCTTTTTGCTTATTCTCATAGATGACTTTTCAAAATCAACTTTGACTGCCATTCTTACAAGACGCGACATAAAAACAAGCATAGCATTGTCTATCTAAACACTCTACCCGTCTTTTCGAATCGTCTCCATAACTACTTACGTTCTAAAATATTTAATTCACTCCCTTATTATACCCAACACAGAAAACTGAAATTTCATTCAAGAATATGCTCAGATCCTTTTATTTAGCAGGCTGTTTTTATAATGTAAACGATTTTATTCTTTGTAATCTTGCACATTTCTTTCTTAAATGTATCGTTTCAATTAAATTTCATAAAAGCAAGAACAAGTTGCAGTTCATGCATTCCACGAGGGACGGACGGGACACTCAGAGTTAGAGAATTCAAAATTAATAGCCTATTTTTATTTAAATCCTTTATTTATTCCTAGAGTCCAAAGTTTTGTTATTTGGTAAATAAGAATAACGTGCAATTTTAATAATCAACCACCATTTCTGTCTGCAATTCAGAAAAATAATGACGTGACGGATGGGACAAAAATATTGAGCCTGAAGTGTTGCAGAGTATAGAACATGACGTTATTTCTCTGAGTTTATGTACGCATTTAAACTAAATGTAACTTACACATGAAATTAAAACCATAAGAATTACACTCAGCACGTTTTAATGTAGGATCATTAACAAATTTAAGATTCTTAAAAGATAAATGATATGGGACGGACGGGACATGTCCAACAACTGCATTCCATGAAATTATTTTCAACACCTTTGAGACAGAAAATCCTAAACAGAACTACATTAGAACAAAAATGACACTTCAGTGAAAGACCAGTGTATAAAAAATAGTCAACACACTAAATTACACAACAGAAAAACAGTATACTTTAAAGGACATCCAGTGCCAACCTGAAACCTACAATGTACCACTAACACCAAATGACTGCTATTTTCCTGAGTTGATGGTGATAAACTAAAGAAAAAAAAGAGTTGTAGAATGTTTCTTCCCCTTTACGTGCAATTTCAATATCTTAGGATTTCCCTACAGCTGCTCACAGCAGTGATTTCAAGATTTTTAAATTCCACTCACTCATGGAATGCATGATTTATTCACTGATTACTTTTGTATGTGTAGTAAACACGTAAATTTAAAATATTCGAATGTACACCCTATAATGATAATAATGTATAATTTTCAAAAAATGTGGCATGTTTAAAAATATTGTATTATTAAATGTATGTTTCATATTGTATTTTGAAGGGAACTTTAGTAAATTTTAAGAAATGTTTATAAGTATATGTATAAAGAAAAATACTGTACTACCTAACCAATAATTCTTCATTACAGACAGGATCAACAATTTTACTTCTAGGCTATAAGGCTATTTCCATTGAGACAGGCTTTTTGTTATTTTCCTTAATCATTATTTCCATGATCATTTTCCCCAAAATTTTAAATTCATATTACATCTGAATATCCAATTCATTTTACCAAAGCATCTATCCAAGTCCATATTCTTGAATTATCTTTCTAATGGTTCATGTCTCTTAATCAAGTTTCTTTCTCGTAGTCAAATATTTTTATATAGTTTTAGTAACTTATCGTGACATAATATTGGGTTTACGTATAAACTAATCCATCGAACTAGGGTTGCCAGACGTCCCGGTTTTGAAATAAATAATTCAATGCCCTGAGAAACGCTTTCAGCCCGCCCTTTTGTCCATTTTTTGTGTGTGTGAAATTTTCAAATATTTTACTGGGACAATTCAACCAAACAGGGCTATTTAAACATTTATTCACTAGAATTTTATGTTTTCAATAATGTTTTGTTATAAAAGTAGCCTAATATTCAGATGATCAAGCTGTAGCAGAATAATTGTTAATATATATTCATCTGCGCTGCAAGAAGAAAAAACCACGTGTGACTTTTTAAAAAATTCAAACAAATTCCTATAAATATATATTTCTTCTAGAGAACAAATAAAAATGAAAGTACAGTTTTTTTTAACCAAGCAATACAGAAGAGCCATGAAAAGTGTTATGTAATTACCGTACTAATTATATTTAAAATTCTGTAAGTTATAATTTAAACTGTTTTGATAAAATAAGAGGTAAACTCACAGATTCGTGAAAATGTGTTATCACTAGGGCCCGGATTTGAAGGTTTTAACCTATTTTTTCCCCAGCTTCCTAATTAGAACATTTTAACGTACTTTTCCATTTCATGACCCTTCCTTTCGAATAGGCCTATAGGAATCTTACGGAACCTAAAAAGGGCTAAATCGGACTAAAGGGCCTAAAAGGGGCTAATGAGGAGCTTTTTCTAAAATAAATTTTCCAATTACTCTAATGCAAAGGAAAATAAATATGTGAATTTGTGCACTAAGAAAAGACATAATAAAAATAAATTTATACAATGCACTGAAATTAACAATTTATAGGCTATGTCGTTTTTTTGCTTGTCTTTGTAACTCGACAATATGCCGCAGGAAATGAAACTTGAGCCGTCTGCAAAACTTTGAAATCTGCAGCTAGTCCATTGTCGTTTCAACTTTAAAATAACATGTTGCTAACCAACGACAGAGAAGTATATTAAAGGAACAAATTTGTGACCATCGAGTCTACTTATTTTTGTAGATCGGAAGTGAACTGAGTGGTGTATTGAATAATTGTATTATTCAAGGGTAAATATATCAATTCATTATGCTACTTTTCGAGTGCCGATATAAGGAATAGTTACTTACTTATTTTGTAAAACAACTATAATAGGCCTAACTGTGTCAACATTATAATACAATAATCGGTGTTAATATTAGTGTTCTCTGTATGTTTTACTAAGACGGCTAAAATCGTTTGTTCCACGAAAATAAAAGGCTAAAAAACCTTTTATAAATGCTTAAAAATCCAATCCCTAGTTATCACCCTACATATATTTGGCCAATTTTTTACATATATTGAAAATTATTTGACGAATATGAAGCGAATAGGACATGTAAAAATAAGCACGAGAAATATAATGTAACATAGTGTTATATAATGCCGGATTATAAATAAAACACAAAAAAGAATGTCACCCTTAAAGGTAATAGTAAAAATTACTGCTGGAAATATTTCTGAGTGATTATTTTTCTCTGTACAGTATTTGTTAATATCACACAAACAACATATAACAAATCATTGATTTAATATTAATAGTTTATTTTTAAAATACTTATACTGTATGTATTCCAAAGATTGTAGATGATGCTGTTCATATTATGTTTACGATATTATAGAATATCAATATTTTCTTATCAATATTATACTGTTATCGATATTTGCAACCGATATTGATAAAGATTATCAATATCGATATTTTTCTTCAGGTATCCCATCCCTATCCCAAATAGCTCCTCCTTTCTGCCGCCCTTTTATTTTTGATTAGATCCCAAACTAGCATGTGACAAATAAAATAGTGTGGAGAAGTGGGATTCGGTACAGGTCTACATAAAATACGATTCAATATAACATAACTTATCTAACTATCTTAAAAAATCACTGCCGGAAGTTTCCAACTCCAAGCAACGCAACGTTTTCAACTCTATGATGCTTGAAAATAAAGATTTGTAAAAATTGTACGTGCTACAACCGAGGTTACAATAGAAACGGTACGTGACATGGATATCAAAACTGGGTCTTTTCTTCCTGTTGGACAATAGAAATGTGACAGAAAATAAGAAAACAAATAGTGTAGGCAGTGCTGACCAATGCTTGCATGATGCGATTTACTGGACAAGGAAATAACGCAGAGCAATTCTACAGGATGCACGAGAAATAAGTACATGAACTTTAAGTCGCTAGAATTTAAAATGTGTTATGACTGAAATCCTACTTCTACATTTACATATTTAGCTCTTTCATATCTTTAATTACATCGTTAATCCAACTAGTTTGGGTCTTCCATAAGCTCTTGTTGATAAATGGTTCTAATTGTATATTTTCTTTACTAATCTGTCCCTTTCCATTCTATTGGAATGGCCAAACCATCTTAATATTTGGGATTTTATGAAGTTTATAATGTTTTTATTCTGTATTTTTTATTCGTCATTAGCTTTTCTTTTACTGTTTCCTTTATGATCCATGTTTCACAGCCACTTTCTTATTACTGACTATCAGTTCGTTTTAACTAAAATTTACCTAGATACATAATGTTGGTGTAATTCTTTTTTCTTAACGTTTCTCCATTGTGGGATGTATTGCACCTACTAAGACAGAAAACTATAAAACGAATGATATTTCATTATTTTGGCATAACGTATTTTATTTAAATTCCATTCAAATATATAATATTTTCTAAACGTGTATAAACTTGTTTTTGGACGGAAATTAGTACTTATCACCTCAATGCATACCCAAATATAGCTGATACAAGAAATTCTTAAAATAAGTGAAGATTACACAAAATGCACTGGCAATAATATTAACGATGTAAGTGTAGGCCTACGATTCGCTGACATGTTTGTTAGGCCATATAGGTTATGAGTTAAATTCTATCTGAAAACAGCCTGTCAATAATTAGGTCCATTACTTGCACATAAGTGAGGAGAGTTTAAACTGAAAATATAATGTAGATATTGGTAGCCATACATTTCGATAGAATACACAATATTATAACAACAGTAGTTGCGTTTAATTATTCAACGGCTACGTTTTTTAATATTTTATTCATATTTATTTACAGTAGCATCGTTATAAAGAAATGAATTAATCAAGGCGAGGTAACAATATCGACAATTTGATAGTTTATGTTTGGGATAAAGTGGGCCATGCAATATTACTGTAGCACCATATTAGGCCCATTATATTAAGTATTAATTAATGTTTTTATGCTGTCAAGTGGACAAATAATAAAGTTTATATAAGAAACCAGCTGGGTAAAACTTCTGGAAATGAAAGCATACTCTTTAATTAGTGATTTAGCTTATTATTTCTACTGACAGATACTGATACATATGAGCTTGCCTTGTTTACCTTAGTTACGAATTTGAAGGTCTGTGGAAGCTCGGTCGCTGATTGGCTGTCGTCTAGACGACAGCCAATTAAAACGCTTCTGGGCCCTGGCATCGCATTTCATATAACAGATGTGTAAATTTTCATATTGGTATGTTTTTATAGCAATTTACTTTTGAACAGTGAATGATTTGCATAATATGCTTTATTTCCTTGAACAATCTTGTACATTCACATTCCGCTGTAGCAAGTTTAAAGCACACGGTCTATTCAAGAAATAAGTGTAGATATTTCCTTTGATAATCATACATCGATAAGAGAACAATATGAGTAAGTATTCTCACTTTTATATCGCACGTGTGGGCGTGTCCTTTCAGGTACCAAATAACACTACACCATTTAGGCACGTAATTTCTAGAAACTTGGGACTAGAATGTTTTTACTCATGTTGATTTTGAATAAGCCATGGATATAGCTGTAAAATCACAGTGGCCTCAGATGTTATTTTGGGCTGTCGTTTTCATTTAGGATAATCCTGATTTCGAAATATACACAATTGTAGCCTCGCTACTTCTTGAAATTATATTTTGTCTTCCATTTTTTATACCCTCAATATAAAGAAGAATGCTACACAGACGACGTAATGGCTTTCCAACCACATATAAAACACCACACATAATTCGGTGATTATATAGGCCTACTAGAGAATGCACCATCTCCGCCTTATGTTTGTGTCCGGTTTTCGTACTTTTTAGAATGAATTACTAACAACTGTAAATCATTTGAAAACTAAATATCCTTCATAAAGTAAGTATTCCGAACACATTCGATTTCCTACCCTGCATTAGGATGTAAGGACAAGAAGATCAAATTTATTGCTGAGAGAAAATTATATTTTCCACGTAAAATATTTCTTCAAGAAAAAAAGGAACACTGAACCTCTTCATTTTGTTTTACTAATTCTAGTATTTTATTTTCTCTTCTGATAATGGTGAAATAGCAAAAAAAAAATTAATCTCACGGCTAAAAGAGTAAGCGATACTGATAAAGAAAAAGATTTATTCTGCATAAGCAACAGAGAAAACGTTAGGCTCTGAGTTTTTGAAAATGTTTCATACAAATTTATATTTATTTTATATGGATGGCAATGGCACACGAATAAGCCTGTACGATATTTTTACTAATAACAGGTCAACATTTTTAACCTTACCACTAGCATAGAATAGGGAGGATCTTTATGAATTCATTTCTGTTTAGGTGAGTCTGAGTCTGTAAAAGAGAAAGAAAATGTCGAGTTGGCATAATGTGTGTCACAGTTTACGAGAATCATGAACCGCAATTTACATAACATAAAAATAAGCCTGGGCAGCAATTTACGTTCATTCTGACAGTAAGCCTCATTTTAACATTCCCGAAATAAACTAACATTCTGAGACCTATAGCAAAATTGATTGATTCAGGGCTGCAGTCACCAAACAGAGTTATGTAGCCACTCATATTTCTTAAATTTTATTAATGATGTCTACCTATTGACAAAGAACATAGTGTCTTCTAACTTTTTTTACACAGAATGAAGTTGAAACTCATGTTGTCGAAGCACGAGATTTTAATTTATTTAAGAAAGAATGAAAATGCAATGAGGTTCCAAACGAAAAAAATCGAGCTCTTTTTTTGGGAGCGCGAATGTACGATGCAGGGGACGAAAGCAGCTTCAGGACTTCTTTTTCACGTTTGTACTGTAGGCCTACTCTACATTACCGGCTGCCATAATAACCGAGATTCATTGTCTCGCAAAATACTTTCATATTTAATTTCGCTGTAACTTTAATAATTTTGTTGTACAATTCTGCAACACCTCAAATTATATTATATTATTTAGTGAATAAAAAGCGGAGTTATTATCATCCTACTTACTTGAAACTTCTACTTCCAATAACAACATGCTTTAAATTCCTTTCCCTTTCATGACAATTTGATTTCCATGACTATTCCATTCATAGGCCTAATAAGAAGAGACTGTGAGATCAATTCTGCCCCCTGAAAGCTTGTTCTTGTTTCCCGGAATGGCACTCCTCATCAATGATACGCCCTACAATATCCCAGTTAGGCATCCCCTGTCTGTTATTATATTTGTCAGTTTCAATGCGGCCACTCTCTTTAATACAATATCCGCGCTATATATCCCCAGCATATGAAACGCAATTGTATTATTAAGTTCAATTATTGGCGAAGTCGCAATGTAGGGGGTCCTTTCTCGCGAGGTGAGCAGGCTTCCACGGATGGGTGATTTTTTATTTATTAGTATTATTATTATTATTATTTTTTCCTTCTTTTCAGCAAAGCAGGTTAACCAACATGTGGCAGTTTGGTTATGAACGATGGTATTATTGTTAGTGACAGGTTCTGTTGGGTTATGAACTGTGATATTAATTTATTAGGGCATTCTGAATTCTCCCGTTTCGTAAATGTGTCATATTGTATCTCTTCCGCGAGGTTGGTTGTGTTTGTGAACCTGTTTCCCAGAATTCTGCGTGTTCTGCTGGGGTGACGTCACACCTCTAAAGACCAATCACGAATTTCTTCATCATACCTACGGAGATAAAATATGGCAGATTTGACGCTACTTTTCACTAGATCGTGCTATAAAAGAAAATGTATCGTTAAGGACGGGTGGGTCGTACCAAATCATTCGTCGAGACATCTCCTCTCCAGAGAACTATCTATAGCAAAATATGTGCGATATTAGGTGTTTTCTGAAAAGAAATTTGGTTTTAAAAGTGGGTCCCTTGCATTGCGATTTTATCTCTAACTGCCACAAACCTACCTCTACATGTCACTAAGTGCCACTTATATAGAATCTGTAAATATAGCCTGCGCGGGGAAAATGAGTCCGGTAGCATTGGCGCACGAATAAAGCAGTTGTCCAACCTCTACGTAAATAAACAATGAGGGAGTGTTGGTATGCAAGCCCACAATCGTAACAACCGTATGGAAGGTGAAACCTACGAATCCAATTTTTCTGGGCAACACAAGAAGGACTTTAGGAGTACAGAATGGTCAGGGAACGTAAGAACGTATGTGCAAAATACCTTTCATTCCGAATTTCGTGGTTGCTACTTGCAAGTGGCAGAACCCTTGATAACACACACTCAGAAGGGCCGGTCCTGGGATCTGAACCCACGACCCACCAGAAAAGAATCTTTGTGTCTAGCCATATCTCCTTAACCATTACAATTTTAATCTTTACTAAACGAAACAACGTTAAAAATGTGTCCTTAGGTGCAAGGATTATAATTAGGTGCGAAATTAGATGTATATAAGAACACATCCTGTAATTCTCAAATCTTAAAACACGTAATTCATGATCATAACTAGGGTTCGGATGTTTATGACCTAAAAAAGTGGAAAATATGACTGAAAATATGCCCTTAAAAATGACGAAATATAACCCAAAAATCTTAAATACGACCTGATAAAATAACGTATTTTCAAAAATAAATGTTCCCATTTAAATCGTTTAAAGACACTAAATTCTTAAATCACATGAATTCAATCGGATAATCACTTTTTAACAATTTTGACTCTATACAGTTTTACTTGTAATGAACTTCTTTTTTTAAAGAATTTGGTCCTGTTTGCTCGCGTCATCAGCTCGTAATATTTTGTAGATCTTGCGTGTCCCTATAGAATATGAACAATTAAATTAATTTTAAAATTTAAGTTACCTACTAAGTCGCGGCCCTGTAAGGCCCGGGCGGCGTAGGTCGCTTAAATCCTAAAAGGGAGAGGTAAAACTAAGATAAAGAATGAAAGAAAGAAAGTTACTTATTAATTTGGAATAAAAATTAAATTAATGAAATAAATTTCAAATTTAACTCGATAATTGTGCTCCTTTACCGAATTTATAACTGAAATATGACACTGAATTATAAATATGGCCAAAATATGACAAAGACAAAAAAGCTCAAAATATGACTTTATGTGCAAAATAAAAACGGTCCGATTAGGATAACAAGCGTTCAAATCGTGTTCAATTTGTGTTTGCGGTGAGAACGGAGGTCAGGATAAAAATATGACATGTCATGAACATCCGAACCCTAATAATAACATATAACTGACGACCATCTTGTGTGGGTAAACAGGTTGACCAACACGACAAACTTCGCAGGATATATAATATGGCACGTTTTAGAAACGCGTGAATTCGGTATGCCCTACCAAACTAATAGGCCTACCCCTGTTCATAACCTAACCTAACCGCCACTAAAATAGAATCTACCTGCCACTACTTACCTTAATGCAAGCAGGACGGTTGGTATCCTGCTTTGCAGTTGGCATCCTGTTTCGCTTAGAACCATAATATGGCTGGCGGGTTTTATGTTTAATCAAAATGAACTGATTGAAATGGGTGAAAATACCATATCAATTTCTAAAAACTACCAATTTCACTCTTCAATCAATTCCTTTAACAAAAGTAAGTATATTTAATCAAGTGTTCAGTTTCAGAAAGGAAAAATTGCTATGGTTGCACCGAATCTTTGGCGTTAAGTAAAAATATCTAGTGTTTAAAGAACTTATGTCAATACCTGTTCAGTGTTCCTTCACTCGGAGCTGCTGTTCTATTGCTGAGGTTATGGTAGAAATTGCTGAGGTTATGGTAGAAATAACTGATGTTGTGGCTGTTGTTACTGAATTATCTGCACAATTCATACCATCACATGAAGGAGGTTGAAAACGCTTCGGGGATAGCACCATTGATGGGTGCATCATACGGACGTGTCGGGGTAAATTAAATGAATTACTTCCTTTATAGGAAACAGGTTTGGAACAAACCTTGCATTTTGCTGTTCCATTACCTAGATCTTCGAAAAAATCCCAAACACTGTTTGAACCGGTAGCCATAATACCATAGAATCACACCGAAACCTTCTCTGTTTTATATAATTACAATGCATATCCATTAGTTATATCAGTACTCATAGGCTTAAGTCCACTTGCTCGTAGACCACGAAACACATTTGTCGCAAATATTTAATGTTGCAATCTACTAACCTTTTCATTCGCCAGAGGAGTTAGGTTAGGAACGGTACGGCAGACCATATTGATTTTATTGATTTTTACGTTTCTCCAAGAATATTCTTTTCTCGCAAATAAATACGAGTAACTACACTTCTCCAAGAGCGAATCACCACTTCACTAAGAAAATACAGACAGAAAAAAGTATTTAACGGTAAGAGTAAAGAAACGCGTGATCTATGCCGGAATAATCATCGGTCACTGAAGTGATCGATGCAACTAGCACGCAGTTGACTTGGACGTCAGAAGGGAGCAGGCATATACAGATTGAAAAGCTTCCACATGAAATTTCAACGACAGAGTGCAGCATGGTTAAGCGTTTTTTTTTTTTCCTGACGTGGTACGTGTGTATTATAGTGACCATGAAATGTATTGTAGGAATCCAGACATGGAGAGGTGTATTGAATCATATTTTCTCATACCCGCTGTCACTCTCTCTCCCGCTCACTCTTCCTTCTCTGATTGTCTCTCCCTCATCTTTCTCGAGACTCGGGAGTCAATATCCGAAAAGGAAAAAAATAATCACAAACAAGAAGTCTGAAATGTACTCTTGTAATATATAGACTTCGCGAAGGAAATAATTATCCATTCTTTTTTTTCTCTCTCTCTCTCTCTCTCTCTCTCTCTCTCTCTCTCTCTAACTCTCCCCCCCCCCCACACACACACACACACAAAATCTCTCTCTTTCCCCGCTGTATGTCTCTCTCTCTCCCCCACACAAAATATTAATTTTTATCTCCCATTTCTCGAAATTTAAAAGCCAATACCCGTACTGCAGGAACTAAATCTATGTATCGCATATATTTAGATTGACTTTGGAGGGGATTCTTTGTGAGTGATCAGCACGACGCAAGGGCATAATCCAAAATTAACACAAACATACATAGACAACGGACGGGAACATTCAGGGTAGGTGCTAAATTTTATACTTTGGAATTTCCTTTTGCGAGAAGTGAATGTCCCCCCTATTCTGCCCAGAAAATGTGCAGCATTCAGATTATTCGGCAGCGAGTTAAAAACAGCGATCTAACGTGAGTCCGCGATATTATTTTCTCAGCCGCCTCGCTTAAACACTAGGCCTATATTATTATATAGCAGAAAAGATGTTTGACGCTTTATAATGCGAAGATATTTTTTCTACTGACGTCGCTAGTGCTTGTTTGATCCTTTCGGCAGAACCGTTGAGATAGGACGTACAGTCAGTAGCAAAACAGATACAGCCTACATTCCACTTACCTTGAGCAGTAAGTAGTAAGAGACCACCGGAGTGGTCTTGTGGTTAGCCTCGCTGACTACGGATCCGTCTGCCGGGTAGGGAGGTCTGGAACGGGGTGCACTCAGCCTCGTGATTAAAATTGAGGAGCTACTTGATAAAGAAGTCATGGAAACCACCATTAACGGCCATGGGTGTGGCATGCTGACCACATGCCCCCAATCCTGCCATCTGCCTATGGTAAATGAAGCAGCGGTCGGGTGGTAGGCCTTGTCCCTTCAGAGATGTAGCGCCACGGAGTTTTTTAGTAAGTAGTAATAAAACTGTGTAAAATTTTAATCTATTTTAGATGAACTACAAAGTACTTTAGCGAGATAACACGACATATTTTATACATTATGTATCATAGTATATAATGTACACAGAGGACCGTAAAAACAGACTCAAAATTTATATGATTATATTTCAATTGCAGTCCAGATAATTAGTCCAGTCTTTGTAGATTGTAAAAGTACATTAACATTTCTTTATTAAAACTGTAATAGGATTGTTTTTATTTTGTTTGTTATGCCAGTGCAAAACCGCACGTTTTTGCCAATGGGCAATTACGACCATTATGCTGTTGGATGAATTTATTGGGATTGGCCATTATATTCTCTATCATTTCTTGGTACATATGCCTTACGGCGGGTTTTATAGTATACCCCGAATCTGTAGAACACTTTTGTAAAAAGGTATTGTTAGAATCCTTCTGAAAACTGAGAAAGCCAAGTCACTCTCTCATAGCTTAGATAGCACTTTTCCGAAGAGTCCTCTGGTTAAAGAGGTTTTAATAGTAGCGTTCTGAAAATTGCAAAAGCCGTAACTCCGTCGCTCACACATAATATTTCAATGAAAGAGCAAGACTTTCTAGTTAGAAGTAATAAAATTACAACGCGATACAAAACGCTATATTACGAATAATCTTTGATAGGTGGTTCGCTCCCGTTTAATATTATTGCACATAAAGGCACACAATCATGACTGTTTTATTGTTCACATTGCAATGTAATGCAGGACTATAATCCTCCTCTGTTTGTGCAGATTGTCATAAATGCTCATTATGATTATTTTGCATTTGTACTCATCAAAAAGGATTTCTAGTTATTTCATGTAGGTCTATTACTGTCTTTGTGCATTATTATTGTTATTATTATTATTATTGTTATTATTATTATCATCATCATCATCATTATCATTGTAAATATTATTATATTTATTTACCTATTACCCAGTATTCAGGCACAAATACAGGCATTTGGCAATTTACAAATAAAGCATTAAAAAGAAAAAGAAAATAGAACATATTTACGATCACTTTTACGTTTGAAAATTCATTCAAAGTACAGGTGGGTTTTGTTCTTAACCATTTGTAGAGTATAACATATGGGACCTGCATATAAATATGAATGCACTGTTTTACTTAATCTTAATTTTGGAGTGGTAAGAGAAGAATTTCGTCCTGTATAGTATCCATGTACATCTTTTCGAAGATTAGACTATCGTCATTAACGTTGGTGTGAATATGTGTTGTTATTACTCGTATTATTATTATTACTATTATTATTATTATTATTATTATTATTGATGAATTTCCAGAAAAAGAGGGGACCTTACTCTGCCTAAGTATATTAGTTTTATAGTTTAACAATTACATACGATTTACATGAGATGGGCATTATGATGAAAGCTTATTGAAGATGAGGTGGATGTTAGAAAATGTTAGATAATAAGAATAACATTTCTGAGTATATGAAACAAAGGTCTTGCCAGTTCATTGTTAGAAAAGTTCACGTAATACTGTAGTTTATTTTGATCTTCCAAATTCAGGACAGTAAAAAAAACAACTGCTGTACTTATATGTTATCCGTCCACATTGATAGAATGACATATGAGTTAATAGTCATACGTAATATAACGTGAGGTCCTGATTTATCGATAAGTTCGTTGCTCTTGTACTTATCTTGAGATACTCCAGACCTCGATCTAAATTAATTTAATGAATAAATACAACCGCGAGAATTAATAAAACACATTGATATTTGTGTCAATGTAATCGAGATGGGATCGATCGCTTCGCCTTCGGCAATACTCTCGTTGCACAAAGACTTTTCATTAGATGTTTTTAATGTTTAGATTGCTCTAAGTCATATATAGGCATTTATTGGTTCGGGAACCACAAGTGGTTCTTGACCTTCCCGCATAAGACACAAGATGGCATTGCGGAATTATCTGCACATTGTGGATATATTCCCATGCATGAGTCATGATTTTAACTAAATAACTGCACGCGTAAAAGAATAATTAAAAATAAAATATTGTTTGTTGTATCTGTTTACTGTAGTGCAAATTATAAAGTGAAATAACTGTCTCCCTAATCGCCACTGCACTTATTATTTGTTTGTGTCTCCATCTACCGGTACTTTTCGAACTATGTGTAGTTGATCAACTTTGCGGGTTGCGTATCATTGGATAGGGGTTTGCCCATGGTTGCTCTAAGTGATCGCTCTTTGACATTAAAACTGATGAAAAATCGAATGTAAACTTATACACATCTGACTTGGGCCAAAATCGACAGAATATCGTATAATATTTGACCACTCTTCACCAAGGAGATCGAAGCATATAAGGGACTTTTAGAATATCCTGGTTCGAACGATCACATTTTTATGCCTAACCGGCAGAGAACGGAAGGAAGATCACCTCCCATAAAAGGGGACAAATTGAATAGCACGTTATGCGAACGCTGTAAATTGCTGTCAATTGGCCAAAACAAAGGGATATTGCTTTTACCATACGTAAAAGGATGTACATAGTTCTATGCCAGCAAACCACGTGAACAAATATGTGGCAATTACTTAGGAAAGTAATTAGCGGTACACGTGCAACTAGGAAAGTTTATAAATATCTCAAAGTGAACAAGTTTCATCTATTCACCTATATAGGGGAAGCTCCCGGACATATACGAGATACAAAATATGTGACTCTGCCAGAGAACCCTAACATAAGTCGGAAAATTAATTTTCTGAGTTAAATGGATTCAACTTCAGCTTAAAATTCTGAGCATTCTAAGAAAAAATGTTACCACTAGCTCAAAAATTGATGTTTTTATGTCCTCCGGCAAAATAGGCCTGAATAACATTAAAAATTACAAATAATAGTAGAAGTTGTATAAATTACATTACAAAACTTGGTAAATGCAACGAATTTTAGTTAATTGAAAATTAATGAAGTGAAACGTCGCTTTAGTATTATACAATCAGTTCCTAAAACACTATGCTACATGCTGTAAACCATTATATCGTTGGTTCTCAAAACATTCACGTAGCCAAATTTGTTTAAATGTCTGAATTAACAGAGAAATGCACAATGTTCAAAATCTGTTAGAAATATGCCGTTAGAAAGAAACAATATTTGCATATATATTTCAATGTCAAGTCAAAATGATGCATTATCGCAAAACTAACAAAATATGCAACAGTCTTGTACATATTTTATTTCATGTCTTGTACATATTTTAAAGCATACCACTATTATAAATATAATTTTTTCATAAACTTCCGGGCCGTAATCTTCAACTATCATCAAATAACCACAACAACAAAATAAACAAGCGAACAAACAAAAGGCGACATTCTCTTGTATGAGTAGGAATGCTTTTAAAAATCGATTCAGATTGGCCGGTCAATGGATGTGAAATAGCGACCTAGCAGATGTGAGTCTACAACGCATACCCTCCAGTCACCGCGTTCGAGTGATATAATTCCATCTTAGGCCTATGTTGCTGTCATCGGGGTAAAGTGAGGCTGCATAAAGTTGAAGATTTTAATCTGAATAAGATTTTTAATTAAGCTCTTTAATCTTTCCCGCGCTTCATTAAAAATCGTTATTATGATTTGGGGCGACACAATATCACTTTTCAAGTTTATATGCTGTTTAAAGCTAAACTTTCCTCGTCGTAGAGGACTGTCACATAATTTCTCAAAGACTTAAAATATTATGACCCAACTTGATTTCAGTTGAAGCATAAAATTCGTCTCCAATCCAGCATTGACGACCTGAGTAACGCTTTATTTATTGAGCTTGAGGAAATCATAGATCGTCACAAGGCTGTAACTCCCGCCTTATGAACCATTTCTTCCGATCGTTTCCTTTTTATGTGAGCCAGGAAGGGCTTACTACTTTGAATGAAGGTTGTGTTTACTTCATTATGAAGCACTTCACACTTCGTGTATTGATTTGCTTCATAGTTTTGCATTTAAGGTGCGATTTGCCACGTGGGCATAAAATAATTGCCCGTGATTTGTTTTAATTTTTAGTGGACTAGAACTACTTTTTTATGTTATTACACCATTTCGGTATCATTACTATCAGTGATATAAGAAAGTAAAGTGGGATGGAGCATAAGTAATGGCAACTATTTTTCTCTTAAAATAAGATGTTGTGTGTTACAGGAGAGTGTGACATCTCTAGTATATGGACACAGCATCGTGACGTACGGTTATACGAAAAGAGGCGATGGTGGGTGGCTTATAACCCTTCAGAGAATTTTTTCGAAAAAATTAAAAACTAAAGTTCTAGTTCTTAGTATAAGCACCCCATGTACAAAATTTAAACGAAATCGTTTGAGACGTTTTCCAGAAAATAGCAAACCATTTTCTTCCGTGTCCCTTAAAAAAAAAAATAAAGTCGTCACAAATTTCGTCACATCTTCAGAAAGTACCTAACCCAAATACCCTTTCTTTTCATACAATTTTGTGTTCTGGAGCTAGACTGTTCACAGACACAAACGCGCAGACATATTTCTGAAAATAGTATTTTTGGATTCAAGGGACCTCAAAAGTGCATTTATGTTAAAACCTCAACTTCGAATTTGGGGGACGAACATAATATTTCCTCTACCTGTAGTACCTTTGGTACGGGCAGAGGAAGTGATAATAAGTACAGTATTTAGCTAAACAAAGAATCAAGTTCCGGCCTACAAGTAACAACTTATGAACACGAAAAGGAAAATATTTTTAGTACACGCTCTGTAAAATAAGCTGCTTGTCGGACAGTTAGCATATCAGCCTAGGCCGATAAAATAATCTTTACCGGCCTAGGATGGTAAAGTTGTTTTGGCAAAGAAAAATCCAGTTGGCAGTGACAGGTCATACCAATTGTAACAGGGTTTGAAACAAAGTACTTGACCATAAACAACAAATATAAGGCAACATTGTTTCTTTACGTTAATCAGAAATTTTACCAGTTTTTTTAACAAAACCCTTAATAATATAACAACAAATATAGGCCTAGGCCAACACAGCTATATTATTCATAAGAAACCCCCAACCGCAATACTAGATTCGCCCGCTAAAGCATTATTTTGCGTACTTGATACATAAATATCTATTTTTTCAGTAAAATCATTCATATCATTTCAGTCTGGTAAAATATTAGCATAATATTTAAATAGCAGATTGAAGTAAACGAAAAATTTGAAGAACTCCTGCTTAAAAACGTCCCTTGTGCAGGCCTCAAGAAAACCAGACCTTACACAAACAGAAATGCACACGTATTCAACCAAACGTCTTCAATCATCGACATTTCTCGTTAATTCGAGAGTCTGGAAGCTGTTCTATATACTCGGTAATATTCAGGACAAATTAACGCTACTTATTTTTTTATACCCCTGAAGTACTACATAATTGTCTCTGAAATTGTTGGCAGTCCCTACTTCGGAAACGAAAGTTTTCTAAGCTATGCAAACGTTCGTTATTATAGAGGGAACTTATGCATCAACGGTTCATGATAATATAAGCTTCTTAGCTTTGTAAATGCTATCAATTTGTCCGTACGTCACTTCCAATAAACGAACCTTACCTGATAGAATGTTCTTTCCTTTCGAATTCCAGTTCAGCAATCTAGTGTCACGTGCAGTATATGGAGAGGAAGATTCTTGTCTTCATTTTTCCTTGTATGACGAAATATATAAAAATAAGTAGTGGAAAATACGTTGTGCAGACTTTCTCATTATGTATAACTCAAGTGTTAAGATTTGTGCAGATAAAAGCTTTTAAGGTAAACGAGGGACAGGTGGTAAGCCCATTGCCCCCTTAACTCCCCCACTGGAAACTAAGGTATTACTTGGAAGTGAAAGGGCCGATAAATTTTGTCCAGAGGCTCTAATTTAGGCTTGGAGTTCTTTTACGCGCCGCCAATCTACGACACGGGCCCCCAGCTTAAAGTCCCTCGCGGAGGACTCCGTGCCCAGGATTTTTAGGTCCTGAAAAACCCATCGACAGCGGCCGGGAATTAATTTCACAATTGAAATTTAATACCGAAAGCTGCTGCTTCGATAGTTCAAAATATCATGTCTTCTGCCACTATTTCGCTCATAAATCGCGAAAAACGCTAAAATTAAAAATCCGGCTTCGAGGTGCGTTCGGAAAACCTTCAGTCCATCTATGTTAGGAGTTTCAGATTTCTGCGTCCCCTAGTTTTGACTGGGCATGGCACACGGACAAACAAATAGGAGACAAACACTTTATCCTATTATTAAGATTTCTCCAGAGCCTTATCGACCTGATACAGATATTCCCAAATCTACTGTGTAGCGAAGGATGCCTCTGACTCTAATGCATAAGATGAATTTCTTCAATCAAATAAGACTGAAAAACTATCATTAAATCATTTTCCTGTTTATACTATCTTATGAATCTGTAATTCATTAGAAAGGCATGTGTTATATACTGACTGGTCTTAAACTTCGATTAATCCAGTAAGAGCTGACTGATATTTGGAGACATGACTGTTTTGGACTTAAAAATATCTAAAGGGGAGAGTAGACTGTATCACTGTAGGATTATCCTTGGCATGAAACTGTTCATAGTCCAGCTATGGTACTATAGATATAGCTCATAAATGACCCTTAAGCAGAACTGGATGGAAGCATGGTTGAGTTGAACAGTGCAGAGATTTAACATTTGAATGGACGGCTTTTTAATGCCATAGGAATGATACTAATTTCAGTCATTACAGTGGCGGCAATTAAAATTGCGGATGGGACTGTGGGGTGACGCCCTTTAAGAAAACTTCCTGTATTCGTTTTTATTATGTGTTTCATTATTAAGTAAAGTCCAGCGTTAGGTCACATTGAATTAAAGTTAAATGAATATTGGCCGTACTTTAGCTGTGTTTTTAACATCGCTTGGCGTACGAGGACAAAAAACAAACCTACCTCAAGTTGAGTGTACAGATTTCAGAAACGTCAGTATTTATCGTTGTTTCAACATGTGAAGGGCTTGGAGAGATAGACAGTCGAAGGTAAAAGAAGCGCGTTTTAATGGTCTATGGTATGAATCAAAAGGAGAAAATGTTCAATAACAATAATAAAATAGGAAGATTATGCTTAACTTTGTGGAGATTAGGTATTTGGAAGTTGAGGAATACCAGAGGAAATGTAGCGATAGAAATATGTCCATTATGCGGGGGAAAAAGATGGTATAAAAATATAACATTCCAGGGTATATGTACACTTCATTGTCACCTGAGAAGAGCTGAATCGAATTCGAGACTGAAAAGAATGGAAAATAGGCCTATTAAAAACAGGTAATCACTAACTTAAACGAACACATGACTTTTCCTTTCCTTCTCCTTTTTCTTTTTCTTCTTAATAGGCTTTACCTCCCATTTCAAAGAACTTACATACCAATGTCTAAACATCTATATTTTCAGGTTTGTTTAAAATACCTTTTTAAATCAAATGAATCAGAATGCATGTTCAAATTTTCCGCCCGTTTTAATGGTTGGGAATTTATAAAGAATTTCATGTTGAGCATTTGAACCCTCCAACAATGGACTACAGTAATGCAATTATTTCAGCGTTCTGCGGCACCGCAATTCTGTGAATTACAGCCAGTTCAATAGTAGTTTGACTTGCATAATGAAGTCTTGAGTTTATTGAAAGTGTTAAAATGGATATTTCTTTGGAAGAAATGAGCAGTAGCTTAAAAAAGGGAGACCAAACGTTTAGCAGCACAGAAGAGAAAAATTGATTATGGTGATCCTGATCTTAAAGTAGGTCTAAATAATATAAAACAGATGCCATGCTCACATAATAGTAAGACTTTGAGTTGCAAGAAAGTAAAATTGAGTGATGTGATGAAAATGGTAATAAGTTGTAGATTGGAGATGACCATCTCTTACTTTCAATGCCATTTTGCATGAAGAAAATTCCGTTTTCACGAAAATAGCTCTTACGATATACTCAGCGCAGGGAAAATCACACCAAAATGAGGTGCTATTACAATTTATGTCAGCATGTGATCCGGAGAGGCGGCGATCAAGGGATGACCAAAAAGAAAGACTGCTTTTGTTAAATACTACTTACCTACTTCTACTATTACACTTGATTGGGTGATGTTTGACAGGATTTCTTCTGTTTTGATATGGGTTTATCGAAGGCAAGGGTTTTACTTAGTGAAGTGAATAGTAAATAGTGAAGAAATTCATAAGGGGTAAAAAAAAGTAGTGACAAAATATCAAAGAAATTTGCTGTGAAGAAAGATGTTGTCAGAAATTTTATCTCACGTTTGCGTGACCACGAATCACATTATGGGAGAATCACACGTAAACGAATTTGCCTTGCAGGACATTTCAAAATATTTAATTTTGTTATCACTGATTATTAGTTCAAATTTAATATAAGATTTTTAGTATTTTTTTCCAAAAATAGATATGTCCAAAGTTTTACAACAAAACTAAATATGTCCAAGCGCTTTTTTAAATTATTGTAGCACTATTTGACTCAACGCTTTGAAAACTCACAAATAACTATAAGCAATTTCTTCTTTGATACAGTAAGATAAAAAGTAAAAAGAAATCTTATTTCAGGATATATAAGTTTTTCGCTCTTCCGGAAAAAAATTAATTTGCTAGACATGTTTAGTTTTGAGAAAAATGCTTTTCAAATATTCTCAATTGAGAAAATAATTAACAATTAATTCATTAAATAATTAAAAGTGTCAATGGTATTACAGGTGGCACACCCTTTATAGAATCGTATGAGTCCACGGTGTTGACTCGGTTAACTCTCTGGGTCCTTTCATTTATCAGTATTTGAAATTGATTCAACCCCACGATATAGGCCTAGTAATTCACCAAATTTCTAACTATAAAATTTCCCGATATACGCCACTGGTAAATTTAATGGCATGTATATTAAAATATGTTGATTTTATTACAGATGTAATTGGAGGTACTGGTTACACTAAAACGATTCCAGGTATTTTTGTTCATCAGGCTGACGTATATAATTTGATTAGTTGCTATATACAGAAATGTTTTCTAGGCAGCAGTTTTAATGTAGCTGCATGAAAAATTAAAACCATCGCCACCACTGGCTTTGAGGGAAACTGGAGGGGTAATTCTGTGAGGCAGCCTGGCCTTGGATTAACTCAAATACCAACAATCACGCGTATTTCTCCAGGCTCCCATATTTCCAAATATTAAAATACATGTTTTCTTGCGAATGTGAAGTAAAAAGAGAACTTATCTGTTGACCTCATAAAATGACCGAGAAATAAAAACAATTGTTCTGCATGGGAATCACGACGGAATGAATATGAATATAGATATGAAAGCTGCATAAAAATATTACGTAGCCCCACTGATTTCATTATTGCCAAACTACGGCCCAGTGGCCGATTCCGGCCCGAATGCTGCGTTTGTTTGGCCCGCTTACGAACTTCAAAAAGTATAAATAAAAAGATTTATTATTGATTTTGAACGATGAGTTAAATTAACCGTTCAGATTTTTAAACAAAAGATTCCCATGAAGCAAGGTGAAGAAAGCGCGCTCTCAACATTGTAGGTCATTCGCAGTTCGCAGTAGTTGTAGTAATAATAGTAATAGCAGTAGTAGCAGTAGTGATGTAGCAATGGCATACTTATTTTCAGAAAATACAGTACAGTGTGTTGCAAAATGACAACAGATTTATAAGAATAATATTGTAAATAAATGCAGTTGCAAAGGTAAATGTTACTTACTCTCTCAGCGTTTTGAGTACGCTGTTTCCCCTCAGGAAAAAATTAGGGGTACGGCTTATACCCGCATTCCCCCGATTTGAGCTCTGGCTATGAATGATGTTGTGTTGCCAGTAAAGTAAGTAAAGGAATAGTTATGCTAAGAGTGCTTAAAAATGGTATTTCAATTAAGTCCCTGCAAAAGAGAGCAGTGAAGCTTCGCCACTGTAAACTTTTTTTTTATTTCTTATTTTTTTCAAATTCACATTCTTAGTTTGCCGTCACTGTTGGTCTTAAATTGTCTTAGTTACGCGAAGAGTGAGTTAACATTAATTATTCGTATATTCAGTGTTGAAGTTTTCATAATTATTCTACTCGTAAAAGAATGAACTTGCATATTCCTAAATATAAATATAGCAAAACTGTTAAAAGCTATGAAATCGTAGGTCTGAACCTTTTTATTACTCTTTTGGAAAATATTAAGGATATGCCATTTAACGTATTTAAGAGGACAATCCGATCAGCTTTGACGGCAAACCCTTTGCATAGTGTACAGTAATTTTATAATTCTAATGGTTAGTAACAATATGAATTATGACGTTGCTATACATTGCACAAATTTCACGGCAATAAACAAATATTATTATTATTATTATTATTATTATTAAGGGATAATATGAGTTGACCTCACTCTGAGAACAATTACTTATTGGCTGCACAACATAATTAATTCTATACGTAATTAGCTTATCCCAGGTGACCTGAGAATAAGCACCTCACTGAATGGGAACAAATACCTGTATAACAACAGTAAACACAATAACCACGTTTCTCGGAAGCCTAAATGTGACTTATTAACCCGTGAGCGTGTCCTATACATGCAATGTAATTTCGAACAAGACATTACTGCACACAGAGCTCACTGCTTGAGGCTAATCAATTTCCACGCAATATTTACTCTACTACAGTCGTTTTAAATTATGATGGCACAATGGCTGTTATGGAGAAACCGTGCGCCGCTTCTAGGCTCTAACTCCTGTCGGTTAGGCTCCTAACTCCTTTCTCATTATTGGATATTATCATTGTTAATAAGTTTAATATTATTATCTTCGCAGATATTATTATTATTATTATTATTATTATTATAATTATTATTATTATTATTATTACTATCATCATCATTATCATTATTATAGAGATAGGGGATACGACCTCCAGACATGGAGGGTAGCAGCGAATATATTGAATAAGCAGTCGCGGACAGGCGACATGAGGTGGTACTCCATGTACCATGTACCATAAAAAATATATATATATATATATGTTGTTAAGAAACGCTTACTTCATTTATGGATCCTGTCAGTGTAAAATTTTTCGGAGGTAAAATACTTCCTCGTTCGGATCTCCGGGTAGGGACTACAATGAGAGTGTTTAAAAATAATAGGAACTATAGATTTGGAACGTGGAATGTTAGGAGCTTGTATAGGCCTGGGGCGATTTAAATCAGTAACCAGAGAATTATAGAAATACAGGTTAGATGTAGTAGTAGTAGGCCTACAGGAAGTTAGATAGGAGGGTGAAGGTTCAATTCATACAGACTCGTATACCTATTTCTATAGGAAAGGGAATCATTCTAACAGAAGTAGAAACAGCTATGAGTAAACTAAAAAAACACAAATCTCCAAGCGTTGACCTAATTCCAGCAGAATTAATTAAGGCAGGTGGAGATAGATTAAACTCATTGTTACGATTTGGAGAAAGAAATAATTGCCAAATGAATGGAAAGAATCTATTATTATACCGATCCATAAAAACGGAGATAGGGCCGAATGTAATATCTATCGAGGAATTTCTCTCTCATCAACATCATCAAAAATTTTGCCTAATATGATAATATTATAGGAGAAATATCAACAGTCCAACAGTCTAAGAGACAATAATCTATGGTACATGAATGCATATGCATATATCTATTTTGTCTATTATACTTGTGTCAAGATTATGTACATATGCGGATGAAATCATTAGAGATCACCAACGTGGATTTATGCGAAATAGATCTAATACTGTGTATTCGCCAAATCTTGGAGAAAAAGAGGGAATATAATACGTCACCAGTTATACATAGATTTAAAAAACGGATGGGGATACAAAAGAAGATAATTAGGCTGATCAAAATGTGTCTAAATAACCTATAGCAGGGTAGGGAAACTTATATCAGATAGGTTTGCCATTAGAAGGGGACTGAAGCAAAGAGATGCGCTATCGCCATTAATTTTTAATTACGCTTTGGAATATGCCAATAGGAAAGTTCAGGAAAACAAGGTAGGCCTAGAATTAAATGGCAATTACCGGATGTTAGCTTATGCAGATGACGTTTGTCTGTAGGGCGATGATATAAACACAATCGAGAGAAACTCAAAAAGTCTTTTCGATGCCTGCAGGAATGTTGGATTTTAAATTAATACAGAAAAAAACTAAGTATATGGTCATGAAACGTCAAAATAATGCACTACAAAATATTAGAATAGCCGGTAAATCGTTCGAATAAATGGAGAAATTCAGATATCACGGAGCAATAATTCCAGCTATACAAATAATATTAAGGTAGAAGTTAAGTGTCGACTGAAATAAGGAAATGCTTGTTTTTATGCAGTTCAGAACCTCTTATCTTCTCGTCTTCTGTCCATAAATCTAAAAATAAAGTTATAAGACAATTATCCTGACGGTAGTACGCGTAAAATATGGATTTGAAATATAGTCGCTTACTCTTCGGGAAGAACATAATCTGAGGGTGTTCGAAAACAGGGCGCTTAGGAAAATATTCGGACCAAAGAGAGATGGAAATGGGGACTGGGGAAAAATGCTTAACGTCTAGCGTCATAACCTGTATGGCTACTTGTCACCGGATAAAGTAAGGGTAAGCAAATCACGGAGGGTGAAATGGGCTAGACATGTTGCGCGCATGGGGGAGGAAAGATATGTAAAAAATATTGACTGGGTGACCCGACGGGGATAGACCACTTGGAAGGCCTAAAGGTAGGTGGGAGGACAATATTAGGATAGATTTAAGGGAAGTAGTATTTGCGAGGGATTGTTGGATGGAGTTAGCACAGAATAGGGTTGAATGGTGGGCTTAGGTAAGCGCGGCAATGAATCTCCAGGTTCCCTTAAAATAGATAATATTCCTTTAGCTTGCTTAGGAATTGTATATTGGCATTGAGTAAGTAGAGTAAGTATTACTATAGAGAGAAAATCCTTTGAGGAAAGTTGCCTTCATTGAAGGATACCGTTTGCGTACAGCCATTAATCATAGTTGCTCTTTTTTGAAATCGAGGTAATTTTTTTTAAACTTTATTTTCCAATTCTTTTTTGACATTGAGGTGAATTTTTTAAACTTTATGTTCCTATATGTTTTGTTTTTTCAGTTTATATTTTCAAGCTACTTCTGAAAAGTTTTCTTTTTTCGTGAAAAATTTGAGATTATAAACGGCAGTGTACTACTTGGAGGGAGTCCTGAATTATAGTTAATTCTTGTAGTGTGCTTGAAGATATTATACCGAAACGTTTAAAAAATTAACACAAAGTGCTGTCTTTATTACTATTTCTATTACAAATATCATTCGGTGGTAATACATTCTTTTGAGGAGACAGATTTAAGAACTTCTAAACTATAACCAGCGGCCTTTTCGAGTCAAAGCAATATCTTCTACAAATCCATCCATTGTAAGAACCAACCCTGTAAACAAAAACCAATACGACTGTCTCACTCTTAGGTAATGTGTAATGAGTGAGACAGACTTATTATATTTGTTTACTTTTACTCCCCTTATTAGAAAGGATGGACTACAGATTGCCGTCCAAGCATGGGGATTACAACTTGCTCTGTTCTGTACAGGAAAATAAGTCCTTGCCAGGAGGTTCTGTGCTTCGTGCAGGAAGTGTAAAGGATTCGATCAAATATCACTACAACGGGAGAGCTTCAGAATTGTAATTACACATTTAATTTTGTTAATTAGTGTTACAATCTAATGTTATTGTTCTATCTTTCGTATTTAAATTTTATTCTTAAAATGTACAAAATGTATTTACTTCAATGAATTACTTTTTTTTATGTGGTAACCACCATAATCCCTAAGCGCCCGAGAGGGCATTACAGAATTATAACACCCACACGGCTCAATGTCTCGAGTTGTGGAAAATAGAGAAAGCTGGAGGAGATATGAAACTAACTGCTCACACAAAGGTGGACATAATATTGTATAGTAGTGTCATTAATTAGGGTTTGGAAGTTAATGAAAACTTTTAACTGATTGTTTAACATTATAGAGCGTTTCACTTCATTAGATTTCAAATTAGCCCTACTAAAATTGATTATTACATAGCCTAGTTTTAAACAAAGTTTTGTAGAATTAAGAATCTATATGTGTATTTCCGCCATTGTACTAGTGATTTTAAAACACTGGTCAAGACGTTGTGTTGCTGAATACGAAAAATCTTCACTTTATTAGTTTTCAATTTACAAAATTTGTTAAAGTTATGTGATGTAATCTACACAACTTATACTATTTTTTTTAAATTTATGATGTTATTAAGCTAACAAGATAATGCAAAGAATAACGTTACTTAAATAATATAGCATAACTAATTGGTTCAGGAGCATATTTTACCAATTTTAGAGCATATTTGCATGAACATTTCGTTTTCTGATAGAGCATTAACTTCTGGGCCTTGCATATTACTCATAAATCCTAAAATAAATTATTGCAAACCGCGGCGATTTTCAAGTACGAAAGGAAAGATGAGTCAGGTAACAAGGATAGCGCCTGCTACAAGTGATTAGGTTACCCCGCTGAACAAACCATTTGAAAAACAGGATGTGTGCCAGACCCTGTGAGATAAATCAGAACTTCCTCGGAAACGGAATCCATTAATTTATTATGTATGCCTGTATCAAAACATCCATTCCACGAAATGAACGGCGATTTAGCCATGGGAACGTCTCATTTTCAGATGTAATTAGATGACCATTTCTATGTAACAAGTGAGATTTGGCTGCATTTTAACATCTGACTAATCAGAGTTTTCTGATCGCCAGTTTGCTCGAGACCATCTCCTCGTGGAATATTAAAAACAAAACAATGGTTATTGTTATCAATTGAGAACAATTGGATCTATTAAAATACATACACCCCTGATTTAAGATGTATGGCATGACACAGTTGGAAAGGTACTGCACTAAAAACTGGAAGGTGCAGGGTTTGAATCCCGATGAGATCATGTTGAATTTGCACATAGATCCCACTTTTCACTCTGAAAATCCTGTTAAAATGTGTCGTGAAAATATTAGTACTTCTTATTCGTACAGTCACCCAAAGAATAATCAGAACGACTGACGAGGTAGGAATTTGTGGAAGTCTTTTCGAAAGGAAGATTTCATTACAAGAAAGCTTTTAAGAGTGATATTGTTCATCGACCAGCATCACTGTCTTATAGTCTTCTCACTGTTTAATGTAATGAGGTTCTGGGATCGATTCCCGATCTGGCAAAGCGAAATTTTATCTTTCATAGATAAGATATAGGAAAATAAGAGTACCTAAATCAGGTCTTCATTACTGAAACCTCCACTCGGAAGGCCCTATATTACGTGCGTGGAGTCGACATGATGCCATCCATTCATCCTTGTTAATTTAGATTAGCAGTGGGTAAGGCTCTCTTCGTCCTATTCTCTAATATATATTTTTGTCTCTTTTTTTTGTCCCACTTTTCTCTCTTGCACTTAAAGTTTTACTACTAACATGTACTTCCCAAAAAATATCCAAAAGAAAAAAATTACTAAAGCTAATTCCGAATCCAAGCACAGCTTACTGGAGACAGAAACATTGACACACTTCTGTATGTTTAAAATAAAAGATTCTACTATTTGTAGTTATAATAATGATGTACAAAACGCAAATCATTTGCCACTAAATTGTGCTTTGCTAGACAAAGGAAGAGACTTGCTTATAGGACCTAAACCGAAAACAAAAACTGGCCGTTTAACAAGGGGTAATAAATTAGTAAATATCAAAACTTTTTATTGGAGCAGCTTTTTATGAGCAGATTGCACATATATATTATACTTTGCGCCATGGAACTTTCTCCACATCGGCTACAAGCTGGAGTGGGTGCTAGAAACAGCAGTTATGTTGGCAGCATGAGCTTGTATCAAAACAAATCCTAATTCGTAACCCACACACCGATTTTCTGCGAATGCTATAGTACAACTTGTCTTATTACATTGGGATTGTCTGAAGACCATATTTTTAGGTGATTTTTTTAAGGATTTACATAGTCGCATTAGTGAAACCATGTTTTGTTTAAAACTCCAACTCCTCTGTCTGCCGTTTTCTGTGTCCAAGGTTGCAGGTTCGATCTCGACCCAGGTCGATGGCATTTATGTGTGCTTAAATGTGCTTACATTTATGTGTGATTAGATTTACTGGCACGTGAAAGAACTCCTGCGGGACAAAATTCCGGCACATCGGCGACGGTCACAGGCCTAAGTTGCAGTACAGCCCCGTCGTTAAATAACCATACACCAACCAACCCTCTGTCTGCCGTCTGCTGCCAACTGAAAGCAGCAGGCATGGGCTCAGCGTGGTGCGGGGAGAGTTGTCTTGCACACTGTATAATATATAATTGCTCGAAAATATCGTACAGTTTAATAGCGTTCTTGTACTATTGTTATATGAACACATAATTATTAATTGCATTAAGTGTTATTTTATAGTCCACAGTTGAGGGGACATGTTCACTCTCCACATGCAGCGGACCCGGGTTCGATTCCTGAAAAAGAAAAGCTTCCTAGGTGGGGTCTTTTCCGTTGTTTCCCTCATTTGTGAGAAGAATGTTGGGAAATTTTAGGGCCTCATGGTCCCGGGATATCGTCTGACAGTCATTATTATCGTCATCACATCCGCACCTTGTTTCGGTATGAGTGTGTGCACGATTGGAAAGTCTCGTCCTACGCACCCGTGTTGTCTCAGAGGTGGCGCCGACTTTGGGACTCACCCAGGGACTGGTCAAAAAAGTATGTATGTGATCCACAGACACCTCCTCTCTCGACAGGTCGCGGTCCTTTGTGGCCAGGGTGGCATGGGCCGCTTAAACTTCTCTACAACGGGAGAGGTTAAATTAAGAGAAAGCAAAAGTTTTACGCTAGTCTATTATCTTGGCGCATGAGGTCAGTAACGAATAAAAAAACTTCCTTTTTTTATAAGAGAAAATGATGACTGTAAAATTTCTTTGGTGACGTATTATCAAGCTCTGTACCAAGAAGTGAAGAGATATCGCAGAAACAGCCTAGGAAATATTTCATAAGCTTTGACGTTTTCCTTAAGGAATGACATTTTATGTTGATGGAGTAATCATCTAGACATAGAATATCTGACACATGCGATCTGTAATTACTTGCTTTACCCAAAGCGCATACACATCTACAGTACTAACGAACTAGTCTGATTGTATTTACAACTCTAGCACTATAATAATTTCCTGTGACAAATTAGATGCATTATTACGGGGTACCAATTAAAAATCTAGCTTCTTATATTTTAGCCTAGGAGATATTCTGATCAAACAACATATAAATCATGATTATACAGTGATTTCGGTATCGGGACCACAAATTTGTTACCCACATAGGAAACGATAGAAATGTTGGTGCGGAAGAGATGAAATTAAATACGTTCCATATCTTTTCAGACCGGAAATTTATATTTGACCTCAATAAATATTTTAAATTCCGTCACAAATTTAGGAGAGGAAACTTTGACACTGCTAGTAGTTCTGTGAACAGTAGAGATCGCGTCCAAAAAAAATCTTAGATCTGCTATTCATCGTAGTATTTTTAACGTTTAGCCATAATGAATAGAATGAGAAAGTGTGATGACTTCGCCGCGAATACAATGGTGGGTATAGGGAGAGCGGCGGTCCACCGAAACACTGGCAGCACCTTCGTTTGCGTTTCAACTTCTCAATGCTGCGTCATGATAGTTTGGCATCTTATGATTAAACTCGCAATCTTTATTTAACCCTTGGTCCTATTTCTGTGAAATTTGTGCAGAAATAATCTGCACAACACAGTCCTTCTGATGGTTAAAACAGAGACTTAAAAAATGCGGACATAAATGTTTTTATTTCATTATATAAGCATCACCAATTACACAAAATTCATGGAGGGTGAAACGGAATTTGACTATGCGACAATTTTTTTCATTTTTGTGTCCCGTAAAAACTTCAAGCGAGAAAGTTTTAGGGAAATATTTCAACTTTATTTTAAATTCAGTATCACCTTTATATCTTGAATGGTTTACGAGTAATTGAGTGGTAATTATTCCGGGCGCTCAGCTCTCTGAATGATGTGGGACGATCGTGAAATGTTGAGGGTGAAGCAAATTTGACTATGCGACATTTATTATTTTATTTTTGTGTCAAGAAAGAGATTAAGGGTGTAAGGTTTAGTGAAATATTTGGATCTTATTATAAATTGAGTACCACCTATATATCTATAATGGTTAACGAGTAATAGTAATTACTCTAAAGCTAAAGCTATCAGAATGGTATTGAGGTATTAGCAGGCATTTTTTCCATAAAATACCAGCAATAACGTAAAAAAATTTACATAATTTATTCGTGGTCTCAATAATAATACTATATTAACTGACTACTTGTACCCATACTGCAAGATTGACCCGCTGAGGAAAAGGAGTGAATGAAGCTTTTTTCTAACTTAGTAAGTCTGCACTACTTTTATTTATGCATTTATTGGATTATTTATTTATCATATTTTCTGTTCACTTATGTTAGTAATTTTTATGTATAATTATCATAGCAAATGTCTTATTAGTTTAATATCTTGTTCCTTTTTTTAATAATATAATTTAACAATATAAGACGTACATCAGTTACAGCGAACGTGAATGGTCGAGGGTTTGAGCAAATAGCGGGCTGTAGTTAAGGCAAGAGGATTTAATTTTTTTATGAAAAAATCAGGGAAAATGCTTTGAAATCTTGTGTGATATATGTAGAATGCGTTGCATCACAATCTTTGCGTATGTGCGTCTTTATCGGATGTTGAAACGCCAATTTTAAAGATCACGCGCCCTATTTTTGTAGTGCTGCTTATGAAATTTTCCGTGCCCTGCAATTCACAAATCATCCCTTAGTTTATATTATCTCTGTTCACATAATTTGTACACATATCTACACTTTTGACCGTGTTTCACCTACATAACTTACCCCATACAGCCAGGAGAAAATTAATATTATTATAAATAATATTACTATTAATACAATAATAATACAAATTAATACTCAGTAATATTCTATACAATGTAATATTAATATTAATTTATAAAATATCCCTTAGCTGTTTTCTACCCTAATTATACGTTGTTATTTCTATACAAATGTACATTCTTTAACAAATTCTCATCAAAGTTTACTAACATACCATCTACCCTATTTTCGAGGCAACAAAATATTAGATCAAATCATCCCTTAGCTGTTTCATACCTATATTATATAATTGTTCATTGCTTGTGAATATCTTCGATTTTTTTAAAGATGTGGAACGAAATGTTACGGTCAAGCTTCTTGGAATCTGAGAAATTACTGTTACACACGACCACGTTTATTTATGGAGATGAGATCTTCCAAGACGTGTAAAGCAGCCCGAAGATTGTCAGAAGTATCTAACAATTCAATTTAGATAAGGTGAGTCATTTTGAAATAGATTAATGTATTATTTTGTTTAATAATGTTTGCAATTTTTTCTATACCGCCCGTATTAATCTTGCTCCCGCGAATCTCAAGCAGAGTAACTGCTACCTAGCGGCGGAACCAGTGAACTACCTCAGTCATCACACTTTCTCCTCTATTCATTATGGTTTAGCCAATGCTGTCACTCACTGTAAAGATAACATTGTTTCCAGGGGAACTGTTTGTCTAGAATCATTGAAAGAAGCCTGAACATTACATGAAATGGAACCAGTGAAATCTTGAAAAGGAATAAAAAATAAAAATCCTTACACATACGTACTCCTTAATTACTTCAAAGAACATTATGCCAAATTGGAAGAAAATCGAAAAAAATATTTAGTAGTGACTGCATGAAAACAAATTTACAAACAGTCAAAATACCGGTAAACGAATAGAGTAATGTAAAAAATGTACAGGAACAAAGTTTTTTTTTTCTTTACTCTGGAGTGGAAGTAGTCTTCACATTTCATAGTATGAACCTTTCGGATAGAATCGACGAAATAAGATTAACATTAAATGAAACGGAGCCAATAAAACGAGCACCATTTTGAAATGGACTCAAAAAAATAAAACCCTTACACATACATTTTTTAAATGACTTCAAGGAATATTCACGCCAATATAAAATAGACAAAGCTTTCTTTGTGACTGTTTAACAAACAAATTTACAAACTGACGAAATGCCGAATCCTCGAGTTCAAATAGGACCTCTCTTCGCTCGGTCAGTTATTCTATTTGTTTAATGTTCAAGGTTTATTTTTAGCTTTTATAGAGTCTCTATGTTGGCCTATACATATAAGTTTCTTGCAATACACAAACTGCAATTGTTTGTTGACTACTGCCTTCGTGTCTCCAAATTGATTTTGATTTGTTTCAGAATCCCGTCGTTATTCGAATTCCGCCTGAAGCTATTGTTCCTGGCATAGGCGTACCGAGGGGGGGTTTTTGGGGGTTTGAACCCCCCCCCCCCCCCATTGATTAAAAAAAGGAAAATTGTATAATTTGTTTAAGTCTGCCCATAAATTACTTGATACAAGTATAAAGCGTGGGAAGCTTAAAACTCGTTATTTTGCATCTTAATTTTTTTAATTTTCCGGGGGAGGACCCCCGGACCCCCCTCTCCTTACCCCCCAGACCCAGCGGATGTTATAACCCCCCCATATGGTCGGCCTGGTTACGCCTATGGTTCCTGGATACTGTAGTAAGAACGTCAGTAATGAGCAATAGGGGATCTGCTTCCTCTGGATCTAGCGGGTCAGACACTAATCACTAATAACTCATTTCAAGCAATCGTGAAACAGTTGGAAAATCGCAGATTAATATGGCAAAATAAATAGCCCATAAGTCATAAATGCAAGAAGAAGAAGAAGAAGAAGACGGAAAAGAAGATGATGATGACGCAATAAAATAAACATTTCTTTCATAGTTCCAGTCTTGAGAACGCATTCATGATTGTGAATTAACCACGTTCCTCAGTGACAAGACATACATGCTAATTTGGTTGCTTGTTTGACTAGCACGCACGACTTCCCGAGGTCAATTAATTGCACGACTTCGCAGGCAATGTAATCATAATCTCAGGATCCGCTCCATTTCATTTCCCCACATTAGAGATCCACCTCACTAGATTTCGCATATCCAGTAGACCTCCTGAAGCGTTTTCAACAAACGAACAATACATCAATAGCAGTACAAATTTCCAACAGTTGGAACGTAAAGTGAAGTTGTGGAATTCGAAGCATGATCGACAAGATCAAGGGATCTTATACAAGAAAATAACTCAACTTTGACTTAAGGTGATAGTGAAAACGTCTCAGTTAAATCGAGGCATGTATAATAATAATAATAATAATAATAATAATAATAATAATAATAATAATAATAATAATAATATTTTATTTTAGCTGGCAGAATTAAGGTCGTTGGACCTTATCTTCCACTCAACTAGGAAAAAATGAAATACAAATAACTTACAAATTCGTTAAAACTTAATTCGTAACTTATTATAAAAATATATAAAGTATTGGGATAAATTATTATTTAAGAAACAAACACCTTAGAAATAATTGTTTATACGATTTCTATTTAAAAAATACAAGAAAATCTACATCAAGGGGACCGAGGAAATCCACTATTGCAGGCATTTAAGATTATGAAACAAATCTTTTAGAATAATTATTATTTGAAGTCTATTTCACGATAATATATAGATATCTAAATTTATATCTCAATTATTAAGAACATATTAAAAATAAACTAAAAAATGTATGTCAATATTCAGTAATTTAGCCTAGAACGACGAAATTGTCCGTCAGGCTCTGAGCCGTGTGGGAAACAATTCCACAGTCCAGAGGAAATAATGGCGAAAGATAATGAATTCAGAGTTGTTCTGTGTTTAGGGATTGGCAAAAGTGAAGTGTCCATTTGTGATGCCCTGATAACTAATCTATGGTTGCGGGAAGGAAGATATTCCGGAGATGACCAAATATGTTTTGACCAAAAATTTACATTTTGTAAACAATTTTTTCCAAAATGTTAGTGACCGA
Organism: Ectobius pallidus; assembly: GCA_964059195.1. Lineage (NCBI taxonomy): Eukaryota > Metazoa > Arthropoda > Insecta > Blattodea > Ectobiidae > Ectobius > Ectobius pallidus. The sequence continues at coordinate 43,967,707 of CAXKWD010000011.1, forward strand.
AGAACCGTTAACATGAAAAAATACAATACTATTGAGCCCATAAGCATAATCTGGGGAGATTGAAAAGTTTTAATGAAAAAACACTTAATATTAAAATGATCCCACGACCCATGGAACAATTCAATCTAAGCAGCAATGTGACTTGGATTACAGGAAAGGGGTTGCGGTAAAATTATTCGCCAGTTTTGAATCTATCATTAACGACCGTAAGTGTCGGCATGCTGACCACATGGCCCAAAACTTGCCATCTGTCTTTGGGAGAAGACAGCTTACACAGAAATGTTCTCAATTGATCTCAAACTTGGGGCCCACTGATGATTTCTCTTGATGAATGCCTTACTATCAGTGTATAAATTCATCTCTGAAAGGATTAAAACGCGTCTCTCTGAACGCAGCGTCAACACGAGATCCGAAGTTCTCAAAACCTGCTGATTCTTAGTAGCCCACTTTTTGAATGAACGAGCATATTCTTGCAAGTAGGTGCCATTCTCACTAATTTGTTCTACTTACAATGTTGAATTTCCATTACTAGGATATAGTTTGATATAGTCTTAATTATAGTTTTCACCAACATAATCTACATCTATATAATATAATCATGTTTCTCTTTTTACTATCATTATTTTTATTCTTAATTAGATTATTTGGTAAGGTTTGAATGTATCCACCTCTGGTTAGTGGAAGAGAAGGCCTTAAGGCCTTAACTACACCGGAGGGAAATGTAAATAAATAAATAAATTTTACCCCATCCTGCTGTCCCCCCCCCTCTCGATTCACGTTCTAGTCCTGTAGTACAGTTTAATTCTCATTTCCTCTCTTTTGCTTCTTATATTTATTCGTTTGAGCTGAGATGTTAGTTTCTTGGCAAATGTGCATGTCGTGCCAGGTCAACCCTGTTCCTTTCATTCCTTCTTGGCTTTTGATGGACTAACGCCTTATCATCCGTCATAGTTACATGTCTAAGAGGATATTATGTCATGTCATGCTCGGATTAGAATATCTCCATAGTGCATTAGGAATGGGGTCAGCTATCATCCCCTACATGTAGGCCACACAATATACAACTAGAGAGAGAGAGAGAGAGAGAGAGAGAGAGAGAGAGAGAGAGAGAGAGAGAGAAGAACTCAACATCCGAATACATAATGGTTTTAATATTCTGATTTAATTTTCAGTAAGTAATCCCTCCTGCTATTCTCAACTGAAAAAGACTCCATTTGCTAACCTGGAGTTCTTGCTCTCTGTCAACTTGTTCCTCTATTTCTCTTTCTCTTTCTCACTACAATCTGTTCTTTTTCATTTAACGCTTTTACATTTTCTTCCCTTAAGAACCATTACATCATACACTGCTAACGATATATATATATATATATATATATATATATATATATATATATATATATATATAATCTAACAAAACGAAAACGAAACAATTAAAGTGTATGCCATCATAACATTTTTTGTTACGATATCTGTTTGTTTTCTTTTGGAAAGTACATGCCCTAATTGTACACCTTACGAAAAAAGGCTGAATGACTGAATTTGTTTAAGCTTACTAAGGCACAGCGCACGATTCAAAAACATCTACTATTTCTATCCAGAAAAACTACAATAATTTCGTTATACGCATAAGTAGATGTGTCCGTACAGTAGTTTTATGCACGCCAGCGGTGCTATGTTCGCAGGTTCAACCGCGCAGGATGCAATTGTTCAATTTTAATTAATTTATATTAAGTAATGGAAGGGTTGAGATATTAATTGTAAATTCCCATTTTCCAGTTCATCAAATATGCGTAATTTTCCTTTTATTTCATTCTGTGTACAGACAGTTAATAATTATAATAATTATACTAAACTTCAAGCATAATAGGCCTACTTAATTATCTGCAACTATGGCGCAAATACAGTACCACGTTGAAAATAATTCTTATTCCATGTTTTCCTTGCTGCCTAACTTCTTAGCACCATATTTTCCAGTGCACTACACTGTAAACCATTTAGTGTACCTAGGTATTATCATCTAAATTAAACTAAACTAAAATCCATGGTGCTTGAGAGATACTACGCCTGTCATTCGGCCGTTGCGTTATATACCCTAGGGAGATGGCAGGATTTGGGGGACATGTACAGACTCCCACGGCCATTATTGATGTATAATATTCTACATACAAAATTACATCAAGAAGTTGTTTACCTCAGTGCCACAAAATATCTATGAAATAGGGCACGGCATTTGATCATTTTTGCATCTTTTTTATATGAAGGTTGAAACAACGCTCGATTGTACACAAATGCGTATCATGAATTTATCGATTAAATAAGGGCAATTCATTTTTCGTCTTTATCAAAAGATACTTTTTTTTGCATCTATAGACCATTTGCGGCATTTTTATAGTTTTTTTATAATAGTTTATAATAGTTTGAATTTTTCGTTACTTTTTCTGCTTAAATTCCTATTATAATGTTACTGTGAAATTGCATGCCGCCTGGCGGTCCGGGTTCAATTCCCAACCGGTCGAAAATTTCCTTCCGCAGTTCAGGACTGGGTGTCCTTTTATTCTCATACCGCGAGAGGCAATGACAATTCTTCGCTGTATCACTCTTGTCTGAATCACCTCGGACGAGTCATGGTTATCATCCCACGGCTTCGTCCCGGGTATGAACCTGCCTTCGGGCAGAACACTGTTCATCATTATTGTGAAACTGTCTTATCCGAGCACTCCCGAAGTTTTCCGAATGGGAATCCCGTATAGGCCAATAAGCACTGTTTATCAAGTGCATGTACTGCATATACAATTGTATTTTAGTAGGTTATACGTAATAAGATAGGTTTGTTCTGTAGAATCATGTTTTTATGTGGACAAACTAACAAGGTATATTCTTCAACATTATCCCCAAATGACTAAAAATGATGTAATTGGTCACTAAATGGACGGTGGAGGTGAGGTAATGTTTGATGATCGCAGATGGTGGCGACATTGATAATTTATAGGTTACACGAACAGACAGTAATGATCTATATCAAACGAAATTTATTTCAAAATACTGGAGATTAAATAATGTATGACTTTATGCCACGGCAATGCCATGTAAATAATCCAATGTTATTAATTACCGGGCTTCATTCAAGCGTTAACTCGCTCATTCTCTTGGAAATTGTTCATTATAAATCAGCAACCTTCATCCACGTGCTTTTGCGATGAACAGTACATTTATAATTTATTCTTTGAATTCGTACTTTTTCTGCTGTGGCGAAGGGGATGCATTCGCTCTACTCGCGCGGGCCCGAGGCGGGTTTCTCAGAAAAACTTCCATCGGCTACCCCTCTTTCCATTACCCTTAAAAGTATTATGGCTGGATCTCAATGATCATTCATTCACACGGTCGATTATAATAGGACAAGAAGGTGTAGCGCTATATAGTATTAATGTTATTAATTCAGTATATTATTTTCAATTTTTTTAGTGTTACTTATATTTATATTTATACAAATACTAATGCATATGTACACAAGTAAAGTAAAGCAGAACAAATACAAATTTCAAAAATAACTACAACTGCTATTTAAAAAAGGAAAAGAAAGATAGGCTAATCTTACATAATTAATAATTATTCTAGCACAAAAAATATTAACATTTAGAAATACATCCGAATGAGCAAGACTGCTCGTGCTCGGGTGCAGTTTCAAAAGACAGAATATTTCGAAATATTAATTTAATTATTAGGCCCGGGCGGCGTGGGTCGCTTAAATGCCCCTAAAAGGGAAAGGTAAAACTAAGGTAAAGAAATAATTTAATTATTAAATTAACAGTTTGATAATTAATTTAAAAGATTTATTAAATAAACTACTTTACTTGCGTTATTTTCACAGACCTATAGGACCTATGCAACTTGCCGAAGAACCGCACTTTTAAATAAAAATCACAATTCATCAATTTAATTTTCACATCTTATATTTGAATTTAAAAATTAAAACTTAAAGGACAGTTTGTACTATCTCTCTCTATAACTTGCATTTGATTATAAATTTTCAATAGTGTAGTACAGATCTTATTTACTATAAAATTACTGTACTTTAAGTTGTAAAACAAAGAAAAATTGGTTCATTATGTGAGATTGTAAAAACGATGTGTACATCACAATAAACACTATTTTATAACTCGTAATTTTCAATGTCCATGTCGGAACTGTTACTACAACTCTTTGAGTTATGTTGTCCCTGCCTATCTCCTTTGTGGAGGCCTATTCCTGGCGTCTCTCAGAGTGTAACACATACATTTTCTCCAACCTTCGATTGTAACACTGTCCAATAACCACAACATCGCTTGACTTGGCAATAACTGACATTCGTACAGACTGAAGTAGAACGTGGGCGAAGTTCAGGTACATGGAACAAGCAGTTAAGTTAGGAAAACATTTTAATGGCAACCCCATTTTCGTGTAATGTAGTTAATATTTGGGAAATTAATATAAAATTAATAGTAGAATGGAATAGGCCTATGTCATTTCATAACGTCAGTCTAGACTATGAAGCGACATTGTGCTAATTCTCTTCACTGTCGGGTCAAGCAAAACATGCAGTAAATGAGAGAATTGCTGACTACTGATGCTGATGGCAGACTTATTACGTTTGTTGAATACGTAGTAGTACAGTAAACATTTTACACAAGGATGGTGTAGATTTGACCTATGAAAACTAATTAGTTAAGTAATAATCATAAATTTATTTAACTCCTTCCATTTAGGAGCATAAATACAGCACATAATTCGTAATCGTTGGATTCTCTTTTGGTCAACTTCTGAAACAACAGTAACAGTAACCGTAGTGTAGTGTACCTTCGAATAAAAGTCTTCTCTACATCTTTAACCTATGTTTTTCAGTTGTTTCCAAGGAAATAAAACCCACGGAATTTCAATTGTGTGAGTCAACTAATAAACATTTCCAAGAGCTTGTCATCCCATCTGGACTACAATCATAATCTACAAAAAGCTAAGTATAGAAGTTCTCACACATTGATGTGAAAAAGTAGAAACAAACTATCCGAAAGGAGAAAAGTTACTACCGCTACACAACACCATTCGCTTATTCTTTCTGCCTCTACTTTACCATACCATATGTTTCATTAAATAGATTTAAAAGTGTTATAAGTGTTTTCCGAAACTCCTTTTTATAATATTAATGACTTTATTATTGTAATGGATGCATTCTGATGTTTTATGTTTTATATTGTAAATATTGTTTATTACGAGGGAGAATCTAATGAAAACAGCAATTAATTTTGTTCCATTATTTTACTGCAGGAAGAATGTTTGCTTGTATATAATTTTCTACATAGTCCCCTCCCAGTTCAATGCACTTACGCCATTGGATAGGAAGAGCTTCGATACCGCATGAGAAAAAATGTTTTGGTTGACGTTGTAGCTACTCCTGCACCATCGATTAGACGTCTTCATCAGATTTGATCTTCTGTCCTCCAAGGAGATGCTTTAACGGACCAAAGATTTGGAAATCTGATAGTGACAAAGCGAATGGAGATGCTGAGAGCAGGTGTTTTGCTTCAACATGATAACGCCCGTCCTCATGCTGCTCGTGCAACCATGAAGACCATCGACGACATATCCTTCAAGTGCCTCCCACATCTGCCATACTTGCCAGGTTTGGCACCAGCAGATTTCCACATCTTTAGTCCACTAAAGGAGCTCCTTGGAGGGCAGAAGTTCAAATCTGATGAATACATCCAATCGGCAGTGCCTGAGTGCCTACAATGTCATCCAGAATAATGTTTCTCATGCGGTATCGAAGCACTTCCTATCTGATGGCATAAGTGCATTGAACTGGGAGGGGACTACGTAGAAAAATAATGTACAAGCAAATATTCTTTCTGCAAAAAAATAGTGAAAAAATTAATTGTGGTTTTCATTTGATTCTCCCTGGTATTTATCTAGACTAAACATGTAGTTTTTATTAGTGTCGGGTTATACTTTAGTCTTTAGCATCATTCACGATGCTCACGACATAAATGTAAATTTAAATAAATTGATGTTCGGAACCTACTCCAATGCAGTGGCTTACAGCTTGAAAACATTTAGCACTCGCAAACGCTGCTGGATCCATTATGAACTCTCTTCTTCGCTCCCTTTTATCACAAACGATTACAAGGCTAAGATACAATGTCTTCATTGCTTCATCTCTTGCTCCTATGACTTTAATATCAAATTTTTCATAACACCAAAAACCGCTTAGAAATACAAAGAAGATTGGGTATCACCCCTTTCCCTTCATATCTTTAATATTACTTCCTAGCTTCAATAAACTTCTTCCATGTTCAATATTAGCAGACCTATGTAGTTATAGATTAATAAAGGCTTTCATGTTAGTAAGTAAAGTGACAGGAATAGACATATTTAAGCCCATATATCCCTATTCTGGCTTCTCAGACCACCAGTTCCCCAACTCAAATTAATAATAATAACAATAATGATAAAATTGATGATAATGATAATAATGTTATATTTTGCCTATAATAGTGTAATAATAATAATAATAATAATAATAATAATAATAATAATAATAATAATAATAATGTTTATTTAACCATTAAGCATACAATGCAATAGGTTTCTTCAGCTAGTCATTAAACAGAATCTGTCTGCAATTATTCTTGTACAGTATAACAGTTTAGTTGATCGAAAATAGGCCTACTTTTAACTCTGTATTTAAAACCATTCAAATTGTCAATTCGTCTTACATTTAAAGGTAACTTATTATACAGTTTCACACCAATACATAAGTGGGTTAGTTAGTTAGTATATCGTTAATTAACGACGGGGATTTACTGCAACTTAGGCCTTTGACCGTCGCCGGTGTGCCGGAATTTTGTCCCGCAGGAGTTAATTTACATGCCTATAAATCTACAGACATGGGCCTGTTACATTCATGCAGACATAAATGCCAACGACCTGGGCCGGGATCGAATCCGCAACCTTGGGCACAGAAAGCCAGCGCGATACTAACTGCGCCACCCAGGCCGACAATATAGCCTATAAGTGGGAATCAAGAGATTTCTACAATCGGAATTTTGGAGGCACAAAATTATTTCTCCCCCGTGTATCATGGGAGTGTATATCAGAGAAAAGCTCGTTTATATGATGCATATGTACAAAAAGTAAACTTGCTAAAACATACAGAGGTGTTACAGTTAAAATTCGAAATTCATTGAAAATGGTTGACAGTGTTGACGAGAATCACAATTTTCATTATTCGGACAGCTTTTTTTTTTTTTAGTAGAAAAACACTCTTGACTCCTACACTGTTTCCCCATAACAATATACCGTAGTTCAAATGGCAAAGTAAAAAGCTGTAATAAACGTTTCATAAAGTGCCAATAGACAAACAGTGTTTTAATTTTCTCAAGAGAAACAAAACTCCAGACAGTTTCTCACAAATTGCTGCAGTGTGTTGTTTCCAGGAAAGCTTAATGTCTAATCAGATTCCAATAAGTTTAATGGCTTCATCTGAGTTTTCATTGTTTCCCAGAGTAAATATGATTGTGTTTTTTTCTTCTTCTTCTTATTCATACATAAACCGTCTGCACTATTCCAATCTGACAATTGATTTAAAGTAATGGACCAGTCAAAAGTATTTCCAAAGAAGGTTTTAAGCAAGGTTGTATTGTCTGCATAAGAAATTACTTTCCCTGGAATTGCAAGCGGCAATGTAAAGGATGCATGGCATTTTCTTCCGCTCGACTAGGTCGAAAACAAAATACTTATTACATTAGGTCGAGGTAGAAAGAATAGGCGGATTTCATAAAACAACTCCACCGACCACCCCTCTTTCCTTTCCACAGGTACTTATGGCTGCGTCTCAATGAACTTTCACTCCCACACTGCAGCTTATAGTAGCGTTATGGTGATATAGTGTTAATGTTATTACTTTAGTAACATTATTTTCAAATTAAATTAATTAATTAACGATCCGACAATACATTTAAAATAACTACTATATTAAATAATCTTCTTTAATTGCGTTATTTTCATAAACTTATGCAACTTGTCGGACAACCGCAACATTCGTTAAAAAAATATCATAACTCGTTAAATTATTTTCATACGCTACTTCTGTTTAAAGAAAATTAAAATGAGATAAATTAAAACTAGACGGATGGTTTTTATTTAACAATACTCTCATTATGCGTACGATAATAAATTGACGTTCGTGTAGTACAGAACATAATTCCTATTCAATTATTATGCTGTAATTTGAAAAACAAAGGTTAATTGGTTCATTATGTCAGATTGTACGTGTACATCACAACAAACACGACGCGACTTCATACCTCCACGTTGTCAGTGTCCGCGTCGGAATTGTTACTACAGCTCTCTAAATGTATTACGATTCTTACAATAACATCGTCTACGTCTACGTCTATTGATGTCTATTGCCTGAAGTTAAGTGTAGGCTCAAATCAGGAAATGCTGGTTTTTATGCAGTTCAGAAACTCTGATCTTCTCGTCTTCTGTCCAGAAATCTAAAAATAAAGATTTATAAGACTATTATCCTGCCGGTTGCATTATATGGATGTGAGACATGGTCACTTACTCTTCGGGAAGAACATAATCTGAGTGTGTTCGAAAACAGGGTGCTTAGGAAAATATTTGGGCCCAAGAGATATGAAAATGGGGACTGGAGAGAATTGCATAACAACGAGCTTCAGGACCTGTACACGTCACCGGATATAGTAAGGGTAATTAAATCACGGGGGATGAAATGGGATGGACGTGTTGCACGCATGGGGGAGAAAATACATATCTCAAAAGTATTGACGGGGAGACCCGAAGGGAAAAGGCCACGTGGAAGACCTAAAAGTAGGTGGGAGGACAATATTAGAATAGATTTAAGGGAGGTAGGGTTTGCGAGGGATGATTGGATGGAGTTAGCACAGAATAGGGTTCAATGGCGGGCTCAGGTAAGCGCAGCAATGAACCTTCGGGATCCATAAAATAGATAATATTCCTTTAGCTTGCTAGACATTGCTACTAATTAATAGCGAAATGCGTAGGCCTAAATAACTTTGACGAGGGCAGGAGAATAGAGTAGAGTGAAATGATATTTAGGGAACACAGAACCCCGATTATAGAAGAGAAAAACCAGCTTCGTTCAGAGCGAATGAGGCTCTCTTATTACCAGGATTTGAAATCGATTCCCCGGTCATCGCAAACCGGCCTGCTCCGTTAGGTAGGACTACTAATATGTAATATCCCTAGTCATGTGTGATAGAAAATAGTGGTATAATGCAATCAGATACTGGTAACAAAGTCATCATTAAATTCCGCTTCCACTACTATCAAGTCGAATATGATTAAGTAGGTAAGCTATTTCAAAAACTGACAGAGGGCAGTGAAAATCCCAGCGTGAAAGCTAATGTGAGGCAAAGTGGCGAAGAACACAAAATTGGATAAATGGGAAAATACGGCCCTTGAAAACTCAGGAGTTCGTGTGTTGGCGACAGTGTGTTTACAGTGGAGGGGAGGCAGAATTCACGTGAGTAACAGACACTTGATGCGAACAGAAAATGCTGTTCCTACTACAATGACACTATCCTACAGTTAAACCTACTAAGGTAACAAACCCACTTGTTTTTGACATTCAGTAGAGTGTGCTACAAGTTCTGTACTGTCCCTTTAGTGAATGAATGAATGAAGTGCTTTTATTGTTAACAAGAATACCTATCTTTTTACATTATTCGTTGCATGAGCCCTTAGGCTGTCCATGCTTTAACTGCACACAAGCAAAAATATAACCTAAAATTAAAACTAATAACCACACAGACGAACAGATAAAACTAGTAAACACACAAACAAAACTCCACAAATATTCCCCACAAAAATTGCAAATACACCAACAATACCTTTAAACACACCAACAGAATTATCAAAAAAATATATTTACACACTATCCTATATACAGCGGAATACTCCCCTCACTCCCTCGGTCCCACACCTTCGGCCAGTTCCATCCTAAGCTGTCTCACTTTCGACATAAATTTCCCCATCCCTACAAAAAAATTAGTGTTAAGCAGCAGATCGTATGTTAACAGCTGACCCCTACAAGAAGCAGTGAAAGACTCTGGTAGATGCCGTTGCCTCAGTGTTTCCGTGACTCTACACTCTGCCAGATTATGGTGTGAAGTTTATCCTGCCCCACAAAGAGAGCATATTCTCTCCCCCTTCTTATTTCTAATTTTAATTGCTCGCCAAGCTCCTACACGGAACCAGGCTAAACTAGGTCTTCCCTCTTTATTGGCCCCATACAAGTAAGAATGAAAGGGTAAATAGTATACTTGGTGTTCAATAATTAGCCCAAATGTATTTTCTATACTATATCCTTCTTGAAATGAGGTAGTACGATTGAAGCATAGCAGTTACTAGTTATTCATACTAAGGACAGAGGAGAGAGAATAGGAACACTCGAGAATAGGGGAAAGGAATTGAAAATATTACCTTATATACGGCGAGGGAGATAAAAGGAAAGGGACAGTGGTTGCAGTGAGAGAGCTAAGACTTTTGAAAAAAGAGAGAGAGAATAATTGCACTAATAAGAGAAAGCTAGAAATAAAAATAAAAAAATTGAAAAAATAATAAATAGGAAAATAAATTATACACAAAGCAAGAATTAAGCAAGATTGAAAAAGACATACAAAGCAAGAATGAAAAAACTGGAACAAAACGGAGACAAAGAAATAAAAGTAAATAAAAATAAAGGAATGAAGAAGAGAAAAATAATAAAAGAAAAGGAGTAATCGCTCAAAGTAAAACAATTTTGAGAAACAAATCAAATTATCGGAAAAAATACCGAAGAAAAGCAAACAGAATTATTTATTTATTACATCACCCGGTCTTGACTGAGAAAGAAAATCTAGAAAGCAAAGATTCAAAGATTACAGAATAAACTTTTACACGTTGACATTATAAATGTTGAACAACAGTGTTGAGTTAATTAAGTTAAATTAATATAAAGTGATTGCAGTAGTCGACACAAACTTTTAATGAACAAAATCAATTAACAAAAGCTATGTAAGAATCAACTTAGTGAAACAATGAGAAAAAGAGAAGAAATAAAAGTAAAAATAAGGAAAATTATAGAAGTGATAGGTCTGAAATATCAAAAAAAGATTGAGAGTTAAACTAGAAGGTGCAAGGACGAATATTAAATATATATATATATAGCCTATAACTCATGGCAGATGCGAACAAGGATTAAATAGAAGAACTGTAAGAAAAGCTATATAAGACTACAGAGAAATAGGCACAAAAGTTTGTTGGAGAGAAAAAAAGAATAACGTTCGTTGCTCATATTAAGAAAATAATAATAAAAAAGAAGCAGTTGGGGATGCAAAACGAAGATACTTCTACACATTTTCATATGGTACATGGTGTATGGTGTTCAATAACAAGTTATTACCTTCCTAACATATCTACTAGAAGAAATTCCGAATTCTAGTTTTAAAATAATGTTTTGCTATTTTATTTTAATTTTAAAAGCTTTATATTCTTATACCGGTACCTACAAACTCGAATCTTGTACAGTAATGTCAGTGTCAAAAATCCTTGGTAGCGATGTTGGCCTATAAATTTCAAACAATTAAAGCCAAAATATTCGAGTAAGTTCACTTTTTTACAAAAAAAGGTTTAATATCTTGTTAAGAGAAACGGAGAATGAAATTCAGCTGTGAATTGATTTTCCGAACACACGGTTATTTTTAATTGGTTGCAGATCAGCCATTGGGCGTCGTGTTACAATGCGGTTTCTAACAATTAAATATAAATGCTTGAAAATGTAATATATAACAATATTTAAATTCCGATTAATTTGTAATTTTTTAAATTAATCTTATAAGAGATTAAGAGCGGAATGTTATTAGAAGGTCCGGATGGTAATTCTCTATCACAAGAGGAAATATGCACGCAAATATGCTCTAAAATTTGAAAAATATCCTCCGAAACTAATGGAATATGCTATACCATTTAAGTAATTTTAATACTTTGCGTTCTCCTGTTAGCCGAATTACATTATAAATTACAAAAAAATAGAGTTGTCTAAATTATATTACAGAACTTTTATAAAAAAAGGTCAATACAACAATGATTGTAGATTGAAAACTAATTAACTGAAACGATGCTTTAATATCAAACAACGAGTTCCGAAAACGTGCTGTGTTCTTTCAATTATTGTACCGACGGTTCTCAGAACATTCACATTCATAAATATGACGTACATTTTTGAGTTAACACTATAAGCACTATATTCTAATCCTGTAAGAAATATGCCGTTAAAAATGAGAATATGCTCAAATATTTAAATATCAAGCAAATATGATGAATTATCGCAATCTTAACAAAATACGTAACAATTTTCAAAACGAAGCCATAAAGTGGCGTAGCCAGAAAATAATTTCGGGGAGGAGCCCCCGGCAAGTTTTTAAATATTGAACTAATGAAAGCCGCATTTTACGCCATTTTAGCACTGAAAAAGTACTTAGAAAATTTGTTTACTATACTCTAAGTCTAAGACATGCCAACTTAAACAATAAATCGTTATCTAAGTTATAGCACTTATTACTATTTAAGAGAAAAGTTAAGTAAAACATGACAGCAGAAATAACAGACCTACATTTACAAATTCAGTATTTTATTATTAAATAAAATAATTAAATATTTGAGAAAATGGAGCTTAAATAACTACATAACTAATCTGATTTAAAATAGAAATTTAGGTTCCCCCATTCCCTACGACAATTTTTTATTATTTCTTTCAGGTCTTGTACACATTTTAACACTAGCATGTAATAGAGTGCATTATTTAACTATGATTTTTTTAATTCACTGCCTAATTCTGAGTGAAATATGTGGATATTCCGTTGTTTAAATAAATGAATGCACACTGAAGTGGTTTTCCGTCGCAAAGTATTCACCCAATTTGTAAACCCCTGGTGCTGTGTAAGCGATAGCGGTGATGAATGTGCGACTGCAGCAGCAGCAGCTTCAATGCAATGTGGCCATAAAAGTGCACAAGCATAGCACTGTGACAAATAAATCCAAGTCCGTTGCCACTATTGTTATTCCTGGGGTAATATTTCCAGTTTGAATTGTCAGGAAAGCAACACGGGATAAGAGTTTCCCATCTCCATGTCAAGCATTTGTCAAGGAGCACCTCTCGATCATTTTGAGCACCAACAAATCCTAATTCTCGCAAACTGAAAATTTTAATGTTGTATTTATTGGGATATCGGTGACTATTCAGATTATCAATCAGTGGCCAATCCAGCATAAGTACGTGGAATTTCAATCAGTCACAAGTGTCTATCGTCATAGTTTTATAGTTTTATTTTTAAAATTTTCATTTTATCGCACCGACATTCAGGTGGTTTATAAAAACCTGATGAGCATGATGGAAAGGCAGAGTCAGACTGAAAAATTTAATGCCATAGCCGGGGATGATTTGAACCAGGATCTTCGGCTCTCCCTCCGTCGCTCGACCATTGAGCTACCATGGCAATCTGCCGGTACAACATTAAATTCTTCAACTGACTCACGTGTTCCGGTATACCACCAGGCGTTCTCAGTCTGAGATAACAATCCAGTAGCGACTCACAACTTATGAAGCTCGGGCCTTAAAGTACTTACAGGTTCCTGATCACACTTGGTCCTAATCGCATCATTTGATTCGACGACCTTCCCTACAGTCGAGATTGGCATCAAGCGATTTTCATCTGTTTTTTCATCTGAAGAAATTCCTTGGTGGAAAACATTTCAACGACGATGATGATGTGAAAGAAGTGCAGACTTGGCTTTCATCACAGTCTGTATCAATTCTTTGACGAAGTCATACAAACACTGGTGACCCGTTGCGACAAGTGCCTGAATAACGGCGGTGACTATGTGGAGAATTAGTGTAAGGTGTGAGGTAATGAATGATCATAAAGTATTTCTAAAATAATGTTATTTTAAGTATCGGTACTTCAAAAACAAGTCTCGTATGTCCCCTCCTAAGGCGCGTTAATTGCCAACATAACAGAACGTTCTAATCCTGGTATTAATTCAGACAACTCTCACTACCAGCCACGGACGGATCCAGAACTTATTGAAGACAGCGACATAAACGAAAATTACTGGGGGTACGTAGGGGCATGCAATATCCCTAATGAACAGGGGATCCTCCCATGAAATGATATAAAAAATGAAGTGCAAAATGATGAGTTTTTAAATTCACTGAATGATTACTCCAAATTTCTCAGCAGACTAGAACTCTTCTTGCGCCGAGTTTTATTGGGAATTTGGTCGGTTTTTACATACCGTAAATACTGTATTAAACACTTCACCCTTCGTTTAAAGTAAATGTTGGTCTGAAAAGTTATAAGAAATCAATTAAATGTTTATAACAATTATAAAGAACAAAAGGAATTCCTACAACATGTAGAATATAAATACTATTCAGCTTGCTTTTTACAATCCTTAGGTTGAAATAGGGCGAGATCACAAAAAGCTTTTATTTTATGTTATATTTAATTAAATTTGAATGTTATTTTATTAGGTAATCATTTCTGACGAATACAAAGAAAGTCACGTCAACGAAAAAGGAAAACCAAGTAGGGGGCCGCGCCTCTAAGACCCTCTCCCTGGATCCGTCATTGCTATCAGCCAAGATTCGAACCACAATTTTGGGCCTAACAGTAGGTATCCTAGCCACTCTATTACTTAGAGCGTTATATAAATCTCAAAGAAATGAAACTGGGTTAGAAAGCTACCAAGTCTTTGGACGTTAATGCAATACGTGATAAGTGAAGGATTGATAGAAGGTATAGAGTCGTACATGCACCATTTATTTCAAAGGCAATTTATTTGCAGCTGGGTGGAATTGGCTGATCAGGGGCTGTCAATCACGCTGGTTGACGGGAATATTCCCGCCCGCACTTGACACTTGACTTCTCTCTGCGTCCAAATCGATATCAATCGCGCGTTAATGGCTCAAGGAAATTCCCTTCTCTATCGCGAGAACTCAAGGGCGAAACTTGATCAACGCGGGAACTGCAATTTCCAGTCTACGGTTATATCTCGTGTCTCCTAAACAGCCTTCTAGCGATATCGTGACGAACCACGAGATAAGTTAAAAACGCGCAAGCTATGATTTTAAGTCCCACCAATAAATCTGACTTCTTCTCTTCTTCATGCCTCGTCTCCTATCGAGGTTGGCTAGCAATTTGGTGATTTTCTCTCTCTTGGATGGTGCAGTTTCAAACAAGGAAGATGATTTTCGTCGAAACCAATTTTTTTTCCATTTTCATCCATGGCGTTCTTCTTCGACCCTGGACCTCTTCTCCCAATAATTTTACCTCGTAATATTAATGTTAGAAACCTTATCTTCTTTCACTGATACAGTCAAAATTTTGTAATATTCGTTTCTTTACATTTTTAAAACGTCCATTTGTTTGCAACTTTATCTGTAATTTTAATTTCAATTTTCAACATTATCCTATAAGACCACATGTCAAAAGCCTTTAAGCTCTAACATAAGCTTCTGTAAGAGTTCAAGACTACGGAAAAGGCCCTGGAAAAGCATTTTAACAGGCAGGTTATGAAACAACTGCTAAGTTTCTTTAGACTAAGGGCATATTTTATCGTCATGTAGGCCTAACTTATCTCAAGGAAGGTCTGTTTGCGTATTTCATAGTTTCACCAAGGTGCAGAGCTCTTAACGTTGTTGTTTACAATGCACGCTTGTCATAGAATTTATTAACATCGCTGTACTCAACTTTATCCTTGATGGACTGGTTTAAGGTATAAATTATTATAAATTGTATAATATTAAAAATAACTTGAGGTATGTATCTTCCATCGAGTAATCGTTATATTATTGTTCTTTTATTTTGAAATTATTCTTATATTTGAAACTTATCTACAATTTAATAACAGGGTGCATACAATATTTTTACAAGGGCAACAGCAAATTTTGCTCCCTTGTAAGTGAAAATTCCGTTCCTTTTTAAGCTATTTAAAAATTATTTGTGTGTACTTGTATTTAAATCTCCACCTTGAAATATTTATGATATAATGCTGTACTAAAATGCTATTTAAGGCCATATTTTCAAAATATTATCTTCTGCCTCACCTAGATTGATTCACATTTGATTCATTTATACACCTATAGCGCACTCATCAAAAGGTATTTCCGATTCGTATTTGTTTCCCCATATAGAAAAAAGTCTCAGCGTTAACTTATTAGATAAAAATATATATATATTCTGTCAATTGACGAAGAAGTTACTTACATATTTTGTTTTCACAACTTCCTCTGTACGTTTAAATTGATCTGTTTTCTTCAGTATTTCACGAAGATGTATAAACAACTAAGGATTGGAGGTCTATTAAAATAAATTATCTTGATCGTGTAGTAACGCTCGAAATTACCACAGAAGTCGCTATTTTATGGAGAATAATAAAAATGTTGAACGGAAGGAAAGAATAGGACGCAATATAAGTTTTACGTCTTAAACTGCAGACACTTAAAGGACTCTTAAGCACCAGATAACATTCACTCTACTCAACAGCACTGTTTCCTTTCTTCCAGCCGTTGTAATAGCTACAGAATTCAATTACAAAACAAACATGATGACTGAAAGACTCCTGTAAAGGACTTGCCAATCCTAGAATCTCAAAAATATTACAGATGTTTGGAGTTCAAGGATGGAAAAATAACAACCTGAAAGTCCCTAAGAACGATTAGAAGACTTCTTCTGTCTTTCAAAGTTATATCATTAGGCCTATACGCTTTGCCATTCTTCTAAAAAATTAAAAAAAAAAAACTTTTACTGAATCCAAATAAGCATGTTGGAGTGATCCGCTCTAACGTTATGAATAGCTCACATAAGGCAAACGTTCCTATTTTCGAAGGAGTCCTGATTTCGCGGTATCTTATTTTATTTAGGGCCCATTACAAAATTAAGAACACCAATAGAACGGAAAAATCCGTAAGATAGGAAGCTGTCCTCTCTGACCTGTAAGATTAACTACTGTCCCAGCGTCCCAATTTTACAATAAAGAAAATAGTAAGATGCAATCAACCCTCGATATAATGCCCCTCTTTACATTGCCACCCTCGCACTGTGCCAATAAATGTAAGTGAACGGATCTTCTCCCATATAAAATACATAAGAAGCCTCGTTACTGTGCCAATTAATTTAGTGCCAGTGAATATAAGACACGATTTTTACTAAATATGGCTAACAGTGATTTTTCTTTCAATTGCAGAATTATTTTATAACTGGCGTGAATGTTAGGAAGCTATTTAACAAACACACTGTACTGTATTTCCAAGAAGTGAGTGTTCCCCTGCCACTAACTGTAAATGTAGTGCGGTGTAATGAGGAAGCTATGTTAAGAAGTCGGACAGAGAGCTGCGTGAGGGTGGAGGAGGTAGTTAAGAGCCCTTCATACAATGAGACATACCAAACTTTCACTTCTTTTAGTCCAGTGTCCATTCAGATCTAAACACTACGCTACAGTTACTCAGTTACAGTTAATCACTTACATGGACAAACATGATTTTCAAACCCTTTGTGTACTGTAGCACTGGACATATACTGTAATAAATTGAGTTCCTGTACAGTATTTTATTTTGTGCTAAAGTTCTCTATTTGCCTTTTATTTAATTTTATTTCATAATACAGTACAGTAAATTAATACAGCACTGTATTATGGCGTTTTTATTTTAAAAACTAAATTTCGTTTTAGTGCCACCCTCGCTTTGTGCCACTAAATGTTAGAGAACGGATGGTGGCATTATATCGAGGGTTGACTATACTAGGAAATTAGTACTTCATTTTTCACTGAATACTGATTAAATATTCAAATTGGAGATAAGAGTACTTCGGATCGTGGACCATTAGCTTTAGAAATATGTATTTTTAGACAATCGAAGGTAAAAAACACAGTAACGATTGATTATATTAATTAAAACGAGAAAATTATGTTATTTAGTAGTGTAAAATTATAAGACTCCTAGGTTACCAACTAGGGTTTCAGTCACAAATAATTGCGTATGCTTAATAAACTGACTCGGTGTGAAAAAATTTAGAATATTAAAATTCATTACGCCTTCTTAAATGTTAAATTTACGAGGAAATGAAGAAGCGCAAGGCAAACATTTCAGTAGATTTCGAAGTTAACAAAACCGCGCTAAGTCTTCATAATACGTGCAAGGCAGTAGAGGTGTAACTTTTAACAACGCCACTTCTATGGGACGTACATTGCCTTGACCTGAGAGTATTCGGTTTTATTTCTTCGCCATGTTCTAATGCACCTGTTTTGCATTTTAATTACCTCCATTAGTGGCATTATACTGTTTACAACGTCTGGGACCTCTCTTTGACCATTTTCTTCACATAACGGTCAGTACAGGTGCTTCCAAGACCAAAAGGAATTACGAATGAATTTAATGAACACGTAAATATTTTCCTATATTTTGTTTCAAGTATCATGATAGTAGCCATAAGCATTATTCCAAAATTCTTTGGGAACTTAAAATCACTTAAAAATCTAACCAACCTCATTAACACATTATTCTTGTGGCATTATAAGGATCACTAATACCCTGAGAAATTATAACTAGAATTCAGATTTCGTAAGGACGAAAACAAAAAAAATATATGTATAATATGTGACAATATTATATTACATAATACTATTATGTACGTACGTCAAGTGAACAGATTCGGAACCTAAGAAAACAAATGGGCAGAAGCCCTGAAAGCAAAATAAAATGAAAAGCTGTTTTTACCTTTCTGTAGCCAAGGCAGAGAACATTTACAAACGCTGACCTGTAAATCAATAAATTAAAGAGTACATGTAAGAATGAACAAAAACAATTAAATAAATAAATAATAAACAAATAAGCCAAAAACACAATTGTAATTATTAATTTAACAAGTATGAATATATGATCAATATTAACATAAATTTGAACACGGCTCCTCATCCGAATGTAGGCCTACTATATAGTGATACCTATTAAGGGCCTGTATATCAACAAATCCGTTTTAATTTGTCAATGTTTTCTACTAACTAATAAAGAAATATAATACGTATAATAAAAAATGCACGATTACGTAAGCAAAACAAAGAAAAATGAACATTTAAAGGATCACACAATCCTAGCAATTTCTACTACCTAGTACTAACAAGCTACTGAACTGCAGTATATCCTAAGTAACAACAGAGAAATTAGAAACAGTAATGTAGTTAAACGGCCGTTTGCTTTGCTCCAATTTTAAGAGAAAACACCACTAAAATTTGGACAAAATATTGATAAAATCTTTTATATTCAAAATCCATTTTCCATTCCTTAATAACAGTTTGACACAAAGCAGTCGTGAGTACGTTGGTCTCTTCGAATAGTGAAATGGAAAGTGGTGACCGTGGAAAAAATTAAAGCTATTAGTCAACTCAACATTTTACTAATTAGGAGAACTTAAATGCAGTGAAATAGTTTGGGGGTACTATGAACAAAAAAGTTGTAAGTCGTAAAATATTATAAACGGTGAGGTTGTTCGGTCCAAGTTAAACCATAACCATAATCACGGAAAAGATATAGCAAAAATTACTCGAAAAATGGAAATTTTGCCTGCAAGAGAAAATCTATATTAGACGCCTTAGCCGCGGTAGCCATGGTGAAGGAGACTGTGGGTTCGAGTTCCGTGCATGGGTGTTTGTGTAATATAAACTATACTATAATAATGTACTATATACTGTAATTATACTATAATAATGAAAAAATGTAAACGAGGAAAACAAACCGGTAAAAAAATATAAAATAATCAGGGAAATTGGCCTATGGCCGGCTAAATTTATAAAAAAAATAAAAGACATATGTGAAAGGCCTTCTTAAATAAATTAGACATGAGGTCTGTGTGCAATTTACATGCTATATTTTATTACTTGATTTGTTTGTGTGTGTGTAGTTTACGCTTCAAAATGTTGTATGCGCAAATTATACGTGTGCAGACAACATGCCCTTAGGGTGGTGTACCCTAAATATGTGTGCAGTCTACCGCATCCGGGTTATTTAACGATGGGGATGTACTGCAACTCAGGCCTGCCAGAAAGTTGTCTCGCAGGAGTTCTTGTACATGCCTGTAAATTGACATCATGGGCCTGTCACATTTATGGACACATAAATGCCATCGACCTGGACCTGGATCAAACTCACATTGAGTACAGAAAGTCAGCGCCATATTCATTGCGCTGCTCAGATCAAATACTAATTTTATTTACTTGTGTACAAATAGAAGTTGATATTTTAATAAATGTTGGAATAAGAACTGTTGTTGCAATTTTTGTTTAACAAAAGAGCTGTGCATGTATATAATTAAATTGTATGGCAGAAAAATTCTACATGTTCCCGATAGAAACAGTTAATAGTTTCAAACTCCCAATTATACCTGTTAACCAATTATAGCAGGTAGTCCAGCGATTAATATTCTGTGTATGTATTATATTAAAATACTATTTCCGTATTGTAACATATAACTCAGGATATTTAGGAATGCCGCTGGACAAACAGCGCAGCTGTCGATGTTTACGTCCGCATATAGGCCCTTGCAAGGAGTGAGAGGTTGAAGGGAGAAGTAAGTACAATCTTTGACAGAATGCCATGCACAGTAGTGTGCCTTGTTCTAAAAATGTTTGCAGTATTGGAATATATATGTTAATCCTGAAGTGGACCTACTGATTCTTTGAGTTACATATACCAACACTTGCCAGGTGCTGTCCGCAGCACGACACAATGACAGCTCCTTGGGTTATAGGCGACTGATATTTCGCGCAGAGTGTACTGCACAGTGCAATGACATCACTATTGAGGAAGATACTGTAGGTCGTAAATATGATACGGCAGAGATATTTGTCCTGAGTTTTACTTCATCTTTGTTATGATTTTGTTGGTGTAAAAAAATATATAAATTTCAACTTGATCCCTCCAGCCATTTCAACGTTCCCAATAGGCTTTTAAGTTCTTCTACGTATGTTGGTCTATTACTATTTTGAGAAAACCGCTCGTACACTTATAAACAGAAATTCTGCACTCACCAGGAGTTTCATTCTACTGGCAAGTGCGTTATTCAAAGGACATATCCTACAGCAGGAAAGCCATATATTAATTTCTTGCATGAATAGAGCCTGCAGTGTGGATTTTAAAATAAATCGTGTAATTAATTTCTACAAAGAAATAAGCGATCGTCTTTGTTTTTGTTTTCTCCTGTGGAGAATCGCCCATTGTATGCCCGTAGCGCGTCACTTATGTATGAGTACGAAGCGAAGGATTTCGCTAGTTTAGAAGGACTGAAATTCAATCTACTTCAATTAATATGAGGAATAATCAAATAAATTCTTTGCAATTGGTAATGAACATCCGTTCAAATAGAATATTCCTACAATGAATATGAGAACAAGCACAAAGAGATAGGGAAAAATCTGCAGCCTGTAAACAATGTAAGCTACTAGAATAAGATCTTTAATTAAAATATGAAATTAAAGAATTCCAGGATGCATACAATCAGACCACAGCCAAACTGAACCGAACTAATTTAAATTAATGTTTATTGCCTTTCGTTATCCGTCTGACAATGGTAGATGACACGGCGGCTGGATGGTAGGCGGATTCCACAAGGAATGTAGCGCCACGAGATCCCTTCAAAATAGAAGCGGACTTGTTTCCACAAACATGCAATCGACCTAAAATACGATTCTCCAGCAAAAGCGGCGCTCCCACACACGACTGTTGAAGATCTTGGTTAAGGTATTTTCCTGTGCACCCACAAGTTGATACGGAAGCTGAAAGGCTATTGGTTTAAGACTGGGCTATCTACGCTGGCTTACGTCAAATGATCCTGCAAGATATATCTTTCCACCAGAGCTCCGTTCATCATACTACTGCATTAAAGGAATTATTATTGTTATTATTGTTATTATTATTATTATTATACCGAGCAGGACTTAAAGTTGATCTAAGATGTGCATTATCGCAGTTGGAACCAAACTTTCAAAAACTTGTGAAAGAAATCTCTGCTAACAATCTCATTAATTTTTCTCTAAAGAAATAAAGTGAAATAATGTAGCTTGAAATTATAACTTGAATTAAGGGAAGCGCTTTTAGTTAATTAAAATAATCAATCAATAAAAAAGTATTAGTATTTATAACATCTAACAATACTGTAATATCATTATAAAATATTCGTTGTTAGATTTATTAACTCTAACACCACAGTACAACTTTTGAACGTCACTTATTAGGCATTGAAGGAGGGAACCCAAAGGGGGCGCGGGTCCATAGAGATTGAGAGCACCTGGTCTAGATAAAAACGGAAAAGCAAAATACGTGATAATGCAAACAACGAGGAAAATAAGCATTAGATTGAAATCATAAGTTTTATAAATCTTAATTTCAAAAGTATGGTTCAGTTTGCTAATTAAATTCTGTAGGCCTGTATTTTAAGCTACATTGAGTCCGACTGCACCTGATATCAAAACACAAGGAATTCTAGGAGGTTAAGAACAGACAGCGTTTTTTGGGGGGGTTGCATAGGTTTTAATGAAAAAATAATGTTTACTTAGGCTAATTAATCCTGTTTATACAAGCAAATGGTATTCCTATCTGTCTACTTATTCTTTTACTCCCTGCATAGCCTATGTAGTAAGCTTTTAAAGAAACCAACCGATCGTGAGAAATGTAAAACGACAGAACACACGAAAATTGTTTCATAATGTTCTAGAATCCTAAGAAGGTGATTTCAGAATGATGCAATATACTCATTACACAAGTCATTGCCCGTAATAAAACCAATCCGTGAGAGGTGGCCGAAGCGGTAGCCTCCATCCAAACACTCGGTAACATAATAATTAACACGACTTACGTTATATATATATTATAACTACTCTAGCACATTACTACTATGAATTGAGAGTGAGACAGACATACTGATTTTTGTTTACTTCAGGTTTCCTTCTTAGATTTAGGCCTACTACTTTAGTTTAGTTTACTCCTGGTTGGTGCACGCCACCCTTCGAGATGTACATTTTCTTATTTAACGCAGAATGTGGAGTTATGCAATCCAATGCTCTGCTGACGAAATTTACGACAAAGTACAAGCACCGCTTCCTGTCCTCTGACTGGTTGAAGTCTATTTTTTAAACATTATTTTCCCCCTAAAATTAATAATGGTAAAGTTAATAAGTTCTTGCATGCATTCAACCCTTTGTTTCTACTAGCACACAAATACACAGTTTGCGATTTTACTGTGATTACTCGATTTATACGATAGGAACCAAATACTATAGAGACAATACAGGACACTTTGCGATATATCGGGGGACAATATTTTGAGCACCATCTAGCGGCCCAACCTGCTACTACTGAATACAATTGCAGTATCTAGATACATATATGTTAAACAGTTCTTAATAGAAGAGCCGAAATAGCCAGACTCTGCATGTTATGTATAAGGGGTATCTACCTATGGCTCAGAATAACATATTACAGTTTAGATATGTTTTGAATATTTTAATTTTGCCCCAAGTTTCTAGGTTGTGCCACCAGGACTGCTGCAAAATCTGTCCCCCATTTTTCTACCAGTATGTGTCCGGTATTGTCTCTATAGTATTTGTAGGAACTTATCTTTCCGATATGATGCCCAGTGTTTATGTTGGTGAGGGACTTCTAAACCGGCTCCGCCATCCCCACTCTCCACCCATGCTCCTATCCTTTTCTCTCTTTGGAGGATACGCAATCAGAAGCTAACTCTGCACTTTATGCTCGTCTTATTCCCCTCCCTCCTTCGCTTCTGAACCTGAAACCTACCTGTGTCCATAGGTTGGGCTAGTGTTTAAGTGCCAGGTTTTTGACATCAAACCAATACTAGTCGGACTCATTCATGGGCTGGTGAGAACATTCGTTCTGAGGCACGACCTCCAGACACTGAAATGAAAATATGTTCCCATACTCCACCCCCATTTCAATGGCCACCTAGGTCTTAGGCCTTGTTTATAGGCTAATGCGTGTGTTCGGACTTGAATTCAAACATACAGGCTAAGAGATTGGCTCACCAAAGGCTGGTGTGGAACGCAAATGATAAGAAGATTCTATTCCAACTTTAAATAAGAAAAACACTAGAAGAAACCAGAAGCATCGGAAAGTTTCCGTGCACTCGAATGTACAACCCTTGTAAGAATATTTCTGCAATGAGTAAAGCACATGTCCAGCCTCTTATATCAAAGTGAGATAAGATGGGAATCTCAGGGACAAAGGGGAGAAAGTGAAGGAGTTTATCTACTTCTCTTTATCCCCTCCACTTTAAAATCCACAATTCATGTCTGTCATCTCGTGAATATAACAGTACTTAAGAACGGGAGGTTTGAGTGACCTGCTTATTTGTGAAAACTTATCATAAAGAAATGAATCAACAAGCCCTTGAAGATACGATTATGCTGCTCCTCGGAATAGCCATCGTCCTATTTGTAAGTAAACATAACAGTATTAAAATAAACCTCATTCGTAATAAGGGGAATTTCTTGTGCAAAAATGTCTCGTTACTTATCCTTAGTAAATTAATTCGAACACATAAATTACACAGCTATATATTTGCTTTTAGTAACTACTTATGGGGCAAATTCTTTACGTAATAAGGGATATGGTTATCAACACTATAAGCATATTCCTCCAAATTAGTGCACCACTTTTTTAGTCGAAATAAAATATTAATTTTTCAGTGAAATTGTACAAAAATAATAACATTTTGGATTTTTATTTTATTATTCATATAATGTTTCCCAAATCTAGTTGGTTTTGAGGTTTGTTTATCTGTGACGAGACTTTTTTTCACTTTACTTATATACGTGAAGAATCCACCTCATAACATCGTTAATATAGGCATATCCACAACCTAAGAAGTCTAGGAACTGACAATGTATAACTAATTAGATTGCCAGGTGAGAGTTGTTTATATTTTTATTTATAAATCATTTTAAAATTATGTAATTTAAAATTATGAAATCAGAGCTCTATGACTATTACAACATGTAGCGTGTGTAATAATTCAAGACATAGCATTTTTATTTTGCCACCTTTAAGTCACGAATCGACAACCGAACTTACGAAGAAAAGTTTTAATCGCAAATCATTTTTTGTGCACGTGTATTTGTTCAAAGTGCCCCCTCCCCACGAACTATTTCAGTAATCTCACATTTTGTAGTTTACAGGTATTTAATTTAAAACGTTCTACACTTTATAATCTGCAAGCTAATGTGAATAAAACAGTTTTATTTATTGTGAGCGGACATAAGAATATTAAAATGTGTGAATCCATAGTTTTTTTTTTACTGTGGGAAATCAGAAACCAAAATATAATATTAATATCGTAAGTCAATAGCATAACATCTCGAAATCTAGTAGAGACTTTTAAATCAAGTCTTGAAGGATACATGATATGCATGTGAATTACCCATAGCCAAAATAGTTTGTAGAATATTTTAGAACTTGGAAATTTCACTATTGGGTTCCCTTAATTTTTTTTTTGCAGGCTCTATTTATAGGATAATTTTTAACTTAAATAGAAAACACCTCTCCGTTTAGTTGCTGCCTTTTTTCATTCATTTTAAGCGAAGTCTTTGAAGAAATGTAAACTCTTTATTGATTTCAAGGACATTTTCTAAAACATTTTACAATTATATATAAAGTTACATACATCTTGGATTCTATTGAGTACTTCTAACCAGGATATTTAATGGGGTAAAATGCGACAAGATTTGTTGTCTTCATTTTTAATTAAATACGATATACTTTCGGAAGATTTAAAACTTAAATACTTAGAAACCTTTAACTATTAAAGGTATATTTAGCCCTACCACGACTAAGAACGGCACAAATGATCACATCATTCACATTTTGTCTGAAATTTGGTTAAATTGAAAACAAAAGTGTCACTAGAGAAATATCAAATGTACCTCATTTTACTTTTTCACTCCCTGTGAGGTCTTCTTTCGAAGAACGAAAAGAGTGCTACCCTTGGTCGAATGTGATGTAAATTTTTTAATATATTTTGGATTTCCTTGAGAATTCTTGGCAATTTTCTTAGAAACAAATCGTGAAATTTCGCAACCGGAAGAAACGCACTGAAACCATACCCTTGTGTGTTTGTTAGAAGTACGAGAGAAGTAACTAGTGCAGAAGGAAAATTATTTATCTCAAGATGAAATTAAAATATATCAGCAACATACATAACAAAAACATATTAAAAAAAACTTTGTAGGTGAAATTTCTAAGATCTGCAATTTGAGATTTAAACTTAAACTGTTCAGTAGACTACAGCAGAACTACCTCAGCCAAATTTTTATACTGTACATTTATATTAACCATCCTGCTATTAAGGCGTCAAATAAGTTTATCCCGCTCATGACTTTTCAATGTTATTTTAATTTTTCTCCATATTTGCTTTTTAAGCATTTGACACTTATACCTCAACTTAGTTATATCAGTTTACCTATTTTACTTTTCTACGATAGGATTTTATCTATTTCCCGATAAAATAACCTACCTGATTTTTTTTTTGGTGCACATATGTGCTTCATTATATCAGAGCCTCTAAGTTTAATAGATTTATTATTACGGACTTAAGATAGAGGCCTATCATTTGCTAGTTGAAGTTTACTAGATCACTATTACTTGTGCCTTTACTTCTATTTTAATTCTTAATATCAGTTTGATCAAGAAGATGTAACTGATGTTTTTAGCGAGAAGAAATAGATGTAACTGAAGATGGTTGAATGCTAATGTTTTTTTTTTGGGGGGGGGCAAGATATAAGACAATTTAGTTTTAGTTTTTAATTATTTAGGCATCCAAACTAGCAAAAGAAGCTGCCCTGAAGATGGAGGAAATACTCCGAAAAGAGGAAATTAAAATATTTTTGAGTTGCTGGTATCAAGTCCATTTTTATTTTATTGATCGTGATCAACAGTCCATAACATGTATTTTAATACCTTATTCACTCACGATTTAAACTTTACAAATCAAATATAACGCGACTAGCAATAACACATATATAAAATATTTCAGGCTTTGATAGGCTATATACACATAATCTATGTGCTATAAAGAAAGCAACAGGTTAATTTACCGGCACTGGCTAATGGATGAAATAACTCTTCCGGAGAAAATAATAAATTGTCCTATTAAAACAGATTTTGGCTTACTCTCGATACCAGTGTTTTCTAATGTCCTACTTTGACACCAAAGTCATTAGCAGCCAACTAACATAGTTAATTAGGATTAACACTAATAAAATCAAATGTTTAAGGGATAACCTGCTTTATTCATTTGTGGTAATCTTATCTCCCATGTTAAACTGTGTAAAGCAAAATATCTGTGTGAATCCAAGTAGTACCATTTTTTTCCCCCTTTTCAAATTGTAGTTACAGCCGTCACAGGACATTCTGAGATTTTGATTGGCTGAGGTAACTAGCTGATTGGTGCGGTAAAACTAAAGAGCATGGGTTGAGCTGTCGGCAAACTTTCCCTCCTAACAAAAAGAAGCCGCCTGCGTATGCAAATAATAACTTGACTGTACTCAAGGCCCTCAGTGATAAGTAGGGCCCGGATTTTTAGGTCCTTATAGGTTAGATTTTCTCTGCGTATAACTAAGTCATATCTTGCTCAGTCAATGGACAAGTGAAGTACAAAGAACTGCCCCGGAATTAAACCTTGGACACTAGGTTAACACACAGTTATAGTTCGGTGCATTCAAAGCTATAAGAACCTAACAATCCTTTCCCTAGTGATAAGCAACGCGGCTTTGTAGTATAGTCAGGATTTGCCATTTAAAAATCATGTGATTTTTAATTAGTCGTTAATTCGTTATCGGTGAACCGATTTGGTCCCAAATGAATAGACTTTTTTCCCCATGGACGTTATAAATGTTTTACCAAGTTTCATGAAAATACGATATTTGAGTTATCGTGCGTACGGACAGACGGACAGACATTTTCACGTCCCCCAATCTCATTAAGTACCATTCTGGTACTTAATAAATCGCGTTATTAAAGTAGCTCATGGATAAGAGTCTCTCAAAACCTCTCTTCAGAGGTAATAAAGCGAGGCAACGTACTTCATAATGCTTCATAATGCTTTACAATGCTACTTTAGTTCTTATTTCCATCATAAGCAGGTCTATGGTCTAGGAATAGTCCATTCTATGTTAGACCAATAGTGACGGCGGTCAGGGTCAAACAGTTGGTGAGGCACTGGCTTTATTTTAATTTCATAGGTTGGACAGACTTATAGACATGTAAAAGAATCCCTGTGGATCAACATTCCGGCACAAAGAGAACGGTTATGGACCAAGCTAGTAATTAACAGTAAAACAATTCCCCCCCCCCCAAATAGTGAGAAATGCAGAAAATTCCAAACAATTTACCTTTACTTTACTGTTTTAAGTGGAAAGGACTTTAATACATGTGGGCATTCTTTAAGATCTTTAATAAAATAATTTCGAAACTATCCAATGTTTTGCCCCAATTGAAGGGTTCAGTGCCATAAGGGGAATAAGGAGAAAAGGAGAAACCAAGGAGTAAAGTTCATGAATAACATACTTTAATTCCTTATAGCCTAAATAGGGTTCGGATGTTTATGACATGTCATCATTTTTTTCCTGACCTCCATTCTCGTCGCAAACACAAATTAAACACGAATTGCACATTTGTTATCCTAATCGGACCGTTTTTATTTTGCATATAAAGTCATATTTTGGTCATTTTCATGGTGTTGGTCATATTTGTAATTTAACGTGATATTTCTGTTATAAATTCTATAAAAGGGCACAATTTTATCCTACAGTATGTGCACTAAATTTTCTACTTAAATTTTTTTCCAGAAAAAGTCAAGAATATCTTGGTTTTACTGTCATTGAAATGTGAAGGGACAACAACAAGCAATAGCACAATTGCCTCTTCCTCCTTGTTGTTAACTTAAAATAGACATGTTTAAAAATATTTTCAGTTCACATTTGCAGTGTTATCTGGAAACATTAATAGATTAAAAGTTCTTGACAAGTAGAACTGTAAATCACCTGTAATATTGTTAAAAAATGATTATATATGATTGAATTTATGTGATGTAATAATTTAGTGTCATTAAACATTTTTAATTGGAACGTTTATTTTCACAAAATGCTGTTTTGTGAGGTCATATTTAGGAATTTTGGGTCATATTTAGTCATTTTAAGGTCATATTTGCAGTGAAATTTTCTATTTATTTTAGGTCACGAAATTCGAACCCTACTTAAAAATAAAGTACTGCAATACCTGCACAATATTACATAAATGAGAGGCACATGGACATGGACCACATTACTAAATACTTGATGCACAATTCAAAACACTACCCCAAATTGTCACTACCTCATTTTTGCTGTTGGTGGAGATGGCCCACTTTGGCTCTGAGCTCTTTAATTATTTCTAATTATTATTAGCCCTTTTTTATAAGAAGTCCTTATGTCCGTCGTCCGTTAAATCTACGTGTTGAAATTTGCATTGTACTTTTTTTTTTTACAGCTCCTACTATTCAGGTATTTCGTGAAGAAATTCGCACACATGGATGAACCTGACCCCCCTTCCCCACCGGTGTGTTATCATCACCTCGTGAGAATTCCTAAGGAATTGAGGGTGGCTACAATGAACAGATTCGGCTTTGACGTCCACACGGAATCAGCCCAGAACGTCCAGTTCCCTGAGGTGTTTGTTCGAGTAGGAGAGTACCGGCCGAATCAGGAAGATCCCCCAGGAAGTTACACCAATCAAAATGGACTGGCTTAAAGTGATCAAGACAGAAGTATGTGCTTCCAACTTATCTTGGAACGTAAGTCATTTTATTAGGAGACCAGTGTAAATACCCTATGAAAGCAACGCAATCATGTATTGTTTTCCCTTTTCAGACAGATTTTATTGATTTTTTTTATTCATATTATTTTTTTCTTTCTTCGTTTCTTCGTATGTTGACGATAAACAATTAATAAAATTATCAGCGGGATAATTTCATACATTTTGAAAATTATAGCTCTAGACCAGAGAAGGTATTTATTTCAAAAGTGCTTTTGGGGTCTCAATGGTAATAAAAAGAGTAATAACCATTACAGGTCCACCATCGTACATCAGCTTGCTTAAAAAATATTTTCTCTCTTAGACAATAAATTCGTCCACCGCTGTGGCGTAGGGGATGCGTTCGCTCCTCTCACACAGCGAGTCCTGGTTCGAATCCTGGTCGGGACAAGTTACCTAGGTGGGGTTTTCTTCTGGAGTTTTTCCTCACCTGTGAGACAAATGTCGGGTAACTTTAGGCTCTTGTGGTCCCCAGATATCATCTGGTCGTCATTATCATCTTCATCCCATCCTCGGCTTGTTTGGAGTGAGTGTGTGTGTGTGTGTGTGAATGGTGTGTCTCGTCCTATGTGTTCGGGTTGTCTCGGAGGTGGCCCCGGCATTGGGCTGATCACTCATCCGGGGAGGCCCTCCATGTCCTTGTCTGGTCAAAAAAGTATGTATGTGATTCATAGATAATCCCTCTGCCGACAGGTCGTGGCCCTGTAAGGCCCGGGCGGCTTGCGTCGCTTAAATCCTAAAAGGGAGAGGTAAAACTAATTGTAAGACAAAGAAAGTAAGAAAGAAAGAAAGAAAGAAAGAAAGAAAGAAAGAAAGAAAGACAATAAATTCTTTGTAATTCTGATATCAAAGCTAGTTGACGTTATCTTTAATAATTATCCTCGGTACAAGGGTTAAGAATGCACATTTCAATAATTATTATCGATAGTAAAATCTGTCACATGTTGTTGCAGTTGACCTTTGTTGATATTCATGGATAAGCAGAGCGAATTTTTATGCATTATATTACGATAATTGGACGTTGATGAATGACAATGATATCCACATATCTATCTGTACCCAGAATGGGTCAAGGCTTGACTACTATGGGTTCAAAACAGATGGCAATCTACATATAAACGTCCTTTCAGTATAAAAACGTGTAAAAGGAATATAGCATATGCCTATTACATATAAATAACGTTAAACTTCAAGTGGCAGTAACTAGGGATTTAGGGATAACTTTTACCACGGATCTCAGATTGAACAACCACATTGAAATAACACTGAAATCTAAGTTTCATTGAATTTAATGTACATTTACTGAAAACACATTTAAACAACATTTGTAACCATTTGGTCAGACAAAATCTGGAATATGATGCGGTCGTATTGAATGCAACGTCTTTTAAGCTCTCTGATTCAATAGAAAAATACATTACTAAGGAAGTTTAATACATTTTTAACGTACAGAATATCTGGCTTTCATGTGCTTGAATCACCAAATTTTTCAAGAAGTTTATCTATTCTTTTAATGAACAATGAACATACGGGTATTTACCCAATTACAATGTCCATGACTAATTAACAATAAATAATATAGTTACAATAACACAAATAAGAAATAGGAAAGTTAGGATAACTACTTACATAAAAGTAAGAAGTAAAGAGATAGGAGAGGAGAGGAGAGGAAAGGAGAGGAGGGGAGGGGAGAGGGGAGGAAGAGACGGACAGACAGAGATAGACAGACAGACAGAGAGAGAGAAGAAATTTAAGCATGAGGAACATAAAGAATAATAGTGAAAGAAAATAAAAACAGATACAAAATAAGATAAAATGTAAAAAATTATTAGTTGACTATATTAATTGTACATTTATGTTCTCAAAAAGTTTAAAATCTAAAAGAAATAACCAACAATTAATATTTCTCTAAAAGATACATTAGAAAATTTATTTTTACGTATTAAGTAAACTAAGCAGGACACAGTACTTAACTCCAGTATAAGAACTGATACAAAAATTTACCTTTAAATAAAATAATTTATTTATACTGTAGAATCCATTTTTTTTAACTTCGGTACCAGTATTTAACATGTCCGAAAGTGAATTTATAAAAGCGTTAATACTGAATTCAATTTGATAAAAATAGTTAAACTGCAAGTAGTGTACTTTTTTAATATCTCACGCCAAGCATTTTCTTTACTATTTCTTTATCTTTCTCAATCATTTTTACTTCCTCATATGTCTAATGTAGTATTTTAGGAAAGAAACCTGGCAATTGCTGGAAACCAGAAGTGGCCAGGAAAATCTTTTTAGTTAATTTTCAATATTCATATGTAATTGAATAAATTATTCAGTCTAATTTACTCTTTTGTTTTATTAGTATTCTATAAATATTGTATTTGCGTAACACCCGCGATGCTTGTTATTTTATAAATAAATAATAAAAACAAATAATACAAACAAATTCTGCATTATTATTACACAGTCAGTTTTCCTTATAGTAACATTAATTTAGATGTAATTATTTTTCAGACTTTCTTTCTTATTTTTCATCTCAATCTTCTCTTGCCCATTCACATTATTTCTTTCTACCAGACTCCAACGAACAGGATGCACGTGTCACGTGACAAGATATAAGAATCGATTTGCTGTAGCGATTTTATGTGTTGACCATACCAAACATTACGCGACATAGGCTATTGGCTGGAGCGACCCAAGCTCAGGATTGAAAACAATATTTTATATCACAGATAGCGGAAAATTCCGCTCCAGCTCAACGAATATGGTAAGGTAGGCTTAAATAAGTCCGCATAAAACGAGAGAAATGTAGTTCAATTCATCAGACAACAGAATAATAGTCCCCAATTTGGCTTGAGGGTCTAAAGTAAAATCTAATAGGTCATATTGATAACCGATATGACGCCACATCACGCAAATTCCAAGTTATCGTGATTTTTAACAATCATTTCCAAAATTTATTGAACTAATTAAAACCATAGGTAAGTAGTAAGTAGTAAGCTACTGCAATTTTGAACACAACCACTTATTACAATCAACTACGATTTATATCTGGTTGGGAGTAATGTGAATGACGATACTAAATAAGCTTTCGCGTTTATTAGCTATTCATTTGAAAATATTAACATATCTTCGAAACAGTGCATTGCATTGCATTTGTGACGAAGTGACTCAGATGTGTGCCCTGAAATCCCCATAAATTGATGGCGTAAGAATAATGCTTCATTAATTAAACATGTAGGGATTAATTTTCTTGAATAATAATTAAAATTTACATTTTGTAAGTTTTTTTATCCAAAGGGCAATTGCTAGAATAAAAATCCCTACTTAGTGTTGCCATTAGGTGAAACTACATTACAAGATCCCTTCACAGATAGCTTAACAATGTTAAAAAATGTAACGCCCAACTGAGGCTGAAAATATTTAGAGCATTACTGATATTCTGTGAAATGCACCAATCCATTTCTTATCTTTCCTAATTTTATATGTATTTTTTCTTGCAAGTCAAAACTGCTTAAGCCTATCATACTCTTTAGTGAAGACAGGATTTCCATGCACTACTATAAGTTATCTTTAAATATGCACGCACTCATGCACTATCAAATGTCAAAACAGGCCTATGCACAATGAAAGAAAAAAGACTCAACATATGCACTATCAAAATTTTAAAAAATAATTATTTTCGAGTGGCACAATGTATTACTAAATGCTTTACAAATTTGTCAATAATAATGTTCATGCGTTTATCTGTCAACATTTTTGGGAGCAGAAAATACCTTTCTACGTCACAAGATGTGAGAGGTGGAAGCTTTAAAGGAATAAATTATTATAATAAAAATATATAATCTTGTAATTCACGTCGCTTAAGTAAAACACGATAAATACGTTTTAATTGTTTTGTTGTTAAATGTAAGATTTAAAAAACACCTAGTGGTTAAATTAATAAACGTGGGCGAAGTGACGAATATCTTCTAGTTGAGAATAAACTGAAATAATAACAGGTCTGCATAGAGGCAGCGTGTACTAGAAGTGATATGTCAAAAAAGAAGAAGTAGGAAGTAATGTCAG
Organism: Ectobius pallidus; assembly: GCA_964059195.1. Taxonomy (NCBI): domain Eukaryota; kingdom Metazoa; phylum Arthropoda; class Insecta; order Blattodea; family Ectobiidae; genus Ectobius; species Ectobius pallidus. The sequence continues at coordinate 44,001,746 of CAXKWD010000011.1, forward strand.
GGGTTAGATCGCGTTGAGAGGTGTGGAGAAGACATGTAATATTTTAGGTGTTAACTCCAAACTGTATTCTGCTTTTCATTTCAGAGAAAAGAGGAAGCTGTGCTGCCGAGCTACTACCCACTCACGGCGATATAAACCAGATCCGAATCAAAATCACGAGAACAACCACAATTTCTCAATTTCTAACCAATCATCCTGTTACGCTCAATATTTTTTATGTACGTGGAAATTTTTTATGATACCACATTAAATAATTTCAGAGTCTTTGACAGTTTATACAAAACTATCATAAATAATAAAACAACATGCAAGTCATAATATTCAACAATTTACAGGCACATTTTCATCGTAATACATAATAATGGAATATGACTCACATTGCAAATTCCCTCATTTACTCGAGAAATTATATATATATATATATAATTCCTATAATTCTTTTACATTACTATCGGTCTTATTTGGTTAATATATTGTAAGTATACACATTACTTTTATAATAAATGTTATAGACATTTTATGACATTATACAAAATATTTTGTTTCGTATATTTTTGTGTAATTTAATGCACAGAATATAATATTATATTGAACTCATATTGAAATCTTTCTCATTTCCTCTTGAAATTCTAAAACATACTGATTTTTTTTCATATCATTTGTTCGGTATATTTTGTGTAATTTAGTGTATAAAATATAACATAATATTGAACTATTCCACATATACCACTAAAGGGCTACGAGATTTATTATAACACTAGACGTATAAAATGAGGTAAAGGTGAAGTGGTAATTGCTTTAGTAGCACAAAGTTCTAATGTATTCAATTTAACGTTCATAGTTATTTCTAAAACGTAATTTATATTTTCAAAACTTGAATTGCAAGGATTTTATGCAAATTTTAAAATTACAGATATTTCCGTCACTAATTTCCGAAAATGTTTACTTACAATCCGAAAAATTCAATTAACATTTATAAAAAATAACTTGATTTAAGAAAAGGTAAGGTAATTTAGAATTTCGAAAAGCGAACGTATTTTAAGAAAATATAAGATCAAATTCTGTAAAAGGTATTTGAGGTATTGTACAGTAGTGTACTCTATATGGAAGAAAACCGAGAACTTCAGACTGACGTCAACGGTTAGGAGGCATACGAGTAATTAATTCGTTAATGTTGTACTGTAGTATCTGATTACATTGTGAAATTACACACTAACCCATTTTCTGAAATATGTTAAAAAAAGAGCAGCAGCAGCAGCTATTAATTATAGAAGAGATAATTATGAAAAGGTAACAGACGATTAGAGTAACCCAATCTTGTACGAAGCATAGAGTGATAGAAATTGGGTAGCCTATTAGTGGCTGCAGCTAATGGCGTTAATTATGATAAAGCACATCATACTGGTAACAGAAAAGCCAGTGTTCCTAAAGTCTGACCGTTCTAAGAAAGAAACCTGAAGTAAACAGAAACCAGTATATCTGTCCCACTCTAGCACATTACTCGTATGACTTAAGAGCGACTTTTTTTTTTTTTTTTTTTTTTACTTTAGGTATCTTTCTTAGCTCATCTCGGGTATAGAAAACGTGGAGAACCATTTCCATTTTGTCTGCAGAAGATGTACGTTGTGCAAGTGTACTGATAGGAAAAGATATGTGATTTTGTTAGAAAAAGTTATGTGAATTTATTGTTAGAAAAACTTATGTGATTTTATTTCATAATTGCATATTTTCATAATTAAATATCGGGCATTATTTTGTTATATATGTCGAGTTATGTAAGTACACCTCAGAAAGATTGTTTTGCTAACATACGCCTTTTAAAGTTGCAATTTCCATTTATAAATTATCAAAATCATATAGGTAATGTAATTTGTTTATAATAAACAATACACTGCTAATTTTTAATTCTCCTACGTGGAAATTTTCTGGGATTATTGTACAACTATTTTTCTGAACTAGTGGTAAATAGGGCCCTCCTGCATGATCTTGTGGTTAGAGCCGCTGTCTACGGATCCGCAGGCCCGGATTCGATCCTCCTCGGATTTTTCTGAGGTGAGGAAGTTTGGAACAAGGTGCACTCAGCTGCGCGATACAAACTATGAGGAGCTACTTGAATGAGAAATAGCGGCTCTGGTCGAGGAAACCATCGTTGACGTCCGTAGGAGTCGGCATGCTGACCACATGGCTCCCAATCCTGCCTTCTGAAGATGACGGAGTGGTCTTACGGTAGGCCTAGTACCTCCATGCACGTAGCACCACGGAGTTTAGGTTTTAGTGTAGTGGTAAATAGGCGGCAAACTCATAACCCATCGTAAACTAATAAAATACTACTATGGAAATGAAATACATCAATTCAAGTATTTTGTCTTCTCCATACCTAGCTTGTTCTCTCTATGTGTGTGTGTGTGTGTGTGTGTGGTTTTTTTTTCCAATTTCAGTGCGTCTGCTCTGATGTAACGAAAGTTTAAGTGCTTTTCACCAACCATTCGAATTTTATAGTTTGCCAGCTACAAGTCGCCAACTAATGAAAGCATGCGGAATACGAGTAATTCCAGACTCCAAGCTTAAGTTCATCTTTTCCAGCACCAACGAAACATGAAACTGACCCTTTACAAGGTAGGAAGGAGAAGGAGGAGAACAGAAACTTGGATGAAATACATCTGACCCAGGTGCAAACCCGAGCAGATATTCTTAATAATACGTGCCGGGAAAGTTTCAAACCATTTATTCAATCAAGTTAACGGTTTTGGAGATCGAACCTTTGCCTCTCAAACAACAGTCGCTTAGGCGAACATGCTCGCTGTCATGGCTTGACAGAAAACATAATTCTAATATACTAATATCGGGCTTAAATTAGGGTATGAGAGAAGTAATATCTTCTAAATTCTTGCAGTGAAAACTTAAAAATAAGTTCTACTAGCAGGTGTCCGCGGCTTCTCTACGACAATTAATGCGAAGATTAAAAACTAAGAGCGAAATAATTAAAACGTTATATTTATTAACACTTATACGCAAATCAGTCATACACTAAACGATTAATTTACAGCGAAACAGCTAAAAATCCGGCTTTAGATAGCGCTTCTATTGTATTTGACATTATAAACAAACGAATCGACCAGGGTAAGCTCACAGAATCGAAACGATCGATAATTCCATGCGATATACTGAAAAAATCGCGATACTTTTTATTTCCAAGTTATGACAAAAAAAAAGGCAAACTCACCTGCAATTCATTGACAATTGAAATGTATTAGGCCTACCGAAAATTGATGCTTCGATAGCGCAAAAAAATAACCTTTTCTGCCAGTTTTTAACTCATAACTCGCAAACGAAAGCGAAAATTAAAAATCCGGCTTCGAGGAGCATTCGGCCACCCTTCAGTCCATCTATGTTTAAAATTTCAGATCTCTGCGTGCAGTAAATTTCGCTGGGCATCGCGCACAGACAGGCAAACATTTCCTCTTATTATTATAGATGTTTATTCCGTTAAAGTAATTTTTTTTTCTACGATAGTGTTATTCATCCGTTTCCCGTTCGTGCAATCATGGTGAAAGCTCGAATTCCCTGCACCAAGTGTCGGTAATTTAACCTACCTGAGACTTTTTACCTGCATACAGTACATATATATGCGTCAGTAAATCAAAGCTTCTAACTTTTGATATACCGTATATTTTATTATTCCAGACATGCAATATAGCATGTAATCATATTTGCTGGCTGAACTGTACAATTTCAATATTGAGTGTCTACTTCATTTTTATTTCTTAATTTTGACCATATTAATATGTTATATATATCATATATGTTATATCATATATATATCCGAGATTTTCTAATGCACTTAACGCATGAGTAGTGCATACATCGTAATACGATAGCGATTTAGTTTTTAATAAAATAAGATTAACATCTACCAACTTTAAAAAGTAGTATTATTTTAATCTCGGTGGTAGTATTTAATTTTCTTCCTGCAATTCTCCAATGAAGATTTTACCACATTAGTAATGCAATATATTACTTTCGTTCAACCATCCCATAATACGCTTATTACATGTGACGTAACAGTACCATATTAAAATTCATTACGATGCAGATTTTCATTCTAACATACGTGTGGTATCGATTATTATCGAACACGAAAGATCTTGAAACCATGAGGGCAGCAAATGAAACTGCATATCTGAACAACCTGTGTTTAAAATAAAATGAATTCTGTTTGTGTTAATTTTATTACACTAAATTGAGTTCAATTCGTTTACTTTTAACGTGCGTTGTTTGACATTTAGGCGTCAAAGACGCCTTGCGGCCTGTCATCTATCGGAAAAGACGAGATCTAGAAAGAACTGTTGTCCGAGAGTCGTTTGCTTCATCAATTACAAGGTATTCTAAAAACTCAAAACTTAAACACTTAATTATGTTCGAACAAAAGAAGTCGTATGCAACTTGCCTCTATAGTAATTAAGACACTCGTATGAAAATTATGGTAATCGGTTTGCTCGTTTCATAAAAAAATACTCGTTGCGTAATGAATGTCATTATAGGCTCGTTGCATAATGTGCTATTTGTTATGCTATTTTAAATTTTATACAACTCAACAGATGTGAGTAAATGATGTTTCGCTATTTGAATCCAGTTGATTTCATGAAGTCATTTATAACTGTATTATTACTATTACTTCTATTATAATAGTAGATAATCTGAGTATACTATAATTGTTTGAATAGTCCTTACCTACTGTTTTAGCATTTCTTAGCTCAGAATATACTGGACGTACAACTTTAAAATATCGCACAAGCCAAATGAAAAGAATCGACTTTCAATGTGTCCTTTAAGATGTTCTCACCTTTTGTTTAAAGGGAAGGGAGGTTGGGAATTGGGGGATACAACAAAAGCTCCGTGTACATAAAGAAGCAGTGCCTTTCAATAACATCATGCTCCTTTGTAGAAATGCTTTAACAATTTCTCCCGGCATACCCTGGGGAAAGAAATTGCAACCATGTCCCGAAAAACATCTTAAAGTACATCTCACCCCGTCCATACATGACATTTCTTTAATAATTTCAGCTAACAAGTCAAGTTCATTTCCTAATGTTCCTTACATGGGTAGAATGAAAGGATCAAAACCAAACAAAAGCTCTCAAACCAGTTTACAGTAGCAAATATAAATTTATCTAATTCGCGAGATATAGGCCTAACGAACTCACATTTTTGTTGTAGTGTGTACTTTTAAGGTACTTTTAAGGTAGATCTATTGATGCAAACACTTTCTGGGTCGTATTAGTCATTTGCTTGAAATTTTACAGTGAATTAATACCGTTAAAACAATGCAATCTATTCAACCATGAGATTAAATTATTCCATTGAATGTAAGAAAGGGCAGAGAGTAAAATAATACTTCCAATTATTTCGAACAGCTACCTTCAAAAATGTTTTCTCACATAAAATTTTCGTTTCATTTTATCTAAAATTCAGACGTCTTTGTTCAAGATAAATCATTTTTAATGGAGGACACTGCCCATTTTGTAGTCTTTACTTTGGTGTAAGAATGAAATTTCTACATCTATTCTAAATAACCTTATCTCTTTCTTTTATATAAAACTGAAAAAAATGTAGGAGAAAAATTGTGAGAAAACAAGAAAGGACATGAATATTTTGCCATGAGACTTGCAGCTCATCAGTCCATGAGCTGTGCAACCAGGTCAACGACAGACATTTCCAACAAATGCTGTAAAACCTGCAACAGCTTTGCTTTGTCTTACAACGAACATACTAAACAACATTTTGTGTTCAACATGTAATTTCTTTGATTTTTCTTACAGTTAAGGGGGAACATACAGCTTTCGATGCTGAAAATTAGGTGAAGTTCATTGTTTTTTTCTCAAAAATGAATAATTTGTTCTGTAGTAGCCTTGTAATCTGGCGTGCTCTATATTGGCTAGTTTTAAAATTGCATACTATTTTCAGAATTAATTTAACTATTACAGTTATGGGTAATTATCATGACAAAATGGCAGCCAAGTTTTGTGCACTGAAATGCCGTTTCCCTCCTAACTCAAACATTTATTAACATATTACAGTGAATTTTTGCATGCAAGTATATTTGATATACTTGATATACAACACCATCAAGAATCATTGATGTAACTTTAATAGTTTATTTTTTAATATTTCTGATCTAAAAATTTGTAAAAAAAAAAATAGCAAGTGATGATTTTTTTAATGTTTATAATGCAGATAATCCAAAGATTTTATATTATGTTGTTCATATGATATTTTCAAATAGATAGAAAGAAGAATCACTCAGAAATATTGGTATTTATGAAAATTATCAGGGAAACGGCACTTCAGTGCACAAAATTTGGCTGCCATTTTGTAATGATAACTACCCGTAACTGTAATAGTTTAATTAATTTTGAAAATAGTATGCAATTGTAGAAGTAGTCAACATAGAGCATGCCAGATTACAAGGCTACATAACAATTCATTGCAGAGAAAAAAATAATAAACTTCACTCATTTTTCAGCATCAAAAGCTGTATGTCACCCCTTAACATAATGTTCCTTTTGTGTTCTACAATGTCCAACACGTTTTTCTCCATCACGACGATTTCCGTCCCAAGGCTCACAGTATTAAAATACTTGTATGGATATTCCCTACAACCACACGAAAAATCTGCACTCATTTCATGGACACACTGTATATGTTACGCATCCATAAGCAATACATCAGATTTTTTAAAATACAAAAATTCGAACTCCGTAAGTCCCTTACATAACATGTTTTTCACGATAGTGACAGAAAAGAGGACACAGCTCTTTTCTAGGGACAAAATATTGTACATTATAAAAACTGGAAAAACAACATTTTCATAAGAGTACTTCGACCTACGTACATTATAATATATATACATTTTTTTTTTACACATCCATGAACAATATAATGAACTAAAAGTTAATATTAATCTAGCGCTTGTCGATGCCTGACAGAAACAAGCAATATGAAACATTTGATCCAACTTTCCACTTGTTAGGGACACAACAAAAAAAGGCAACGTTGAAATTTGCATTGTGCCTGTTGCAGCTCTTGATAAAAATGAACTGAAAGCTTCTGTCTATTATCCAAAACTCCGTGGACGTGAAATTGTAAAGCAGATGGGAAAATAATATTGTGAACAGCATGGAATAAATGTTATTCGACGAAGCGTAACTTTCCTTTTGGAATATTTATCCTATCACGATTACAAGTTAATTTGTTGCATTATAAAAATGTTACCACAATATTTTCAGTGGTCTCTACACATAGCCTACTCCAGTACATTCGATATACCCAATAGGCATATTGTTACAATTTTATATTTCCCTATTTAAGTTGTATATAGGACTAATACGATATTATCAGAGGTAATCCCACGAGAGATTACGAACTTCGTTCTCGCAAATTTATCAGATGAAACTCGTAATTTCGAGAATAATCATTCTCGTCTCAATTCCATGAATAAAATGTAACGGATTTTGTAAATAAATATTATTTTCTTACTTTGTTGTCAATATTCTGTCAGCCGTAAGATCGCGGGATACTAGAAGAATGAACAGTCCAAGTATCGATTCGATGAATCAATTCGAGTTCGCAATGCTACCAATAGTGCGCATCACAAGATGGAGGGCGTAGTGGTAGTTGCTTACATCAAAACGCTATAAAAGTACACCACTGGCTTGCACCGAATCGAAATTGTGTTTCTAATCAATGGACATTTATATTATTTAAATTACCGAACAAATTATGTTGCATAAAATAATGTCTTTTAATTCTGATCAAATGCAGCATGTGACGTATTAATCGCCGCAGGTTGATGCCTTACGTGTCTAGTAACGAGCTGACGTTTTATGAGATAAAATTGCATCCTTGCTATATGAAAAAGTATATTATAAGATAAACGATCGTGATTGGTTCATATCCGAGGATTTGCTAAAATTTGTTGGCCATTATCAACTATGATAAATCATAGTATGATTGGAATAGTGACAATAAACCCAAGACAATTCTAGACCACGAATTAATAAATACTGTATCAGAACAACAAACGCATGATTCCTTCCCCTTATTTCCTTCTTCATATTATTATTATTCTATAATTCATATTATTATAAGTAATAATTACTTTTATTAATATTTATTATTATTGCTATTACTATTTTTCAATACAACTAATTTTAGTTAATATTGAAGTGAAGAGTTAATATTGAAGTGTAAATGTGTGAATTAAAATATGTCAGAAATGTGCCCTTACAAATGTGACAACTTTATAAAATATGAACAATTATTTAATCTCAAACAAAATATGATGCAATCTCGCAAAACTAAAAATATGCAACAATAGGCAAAATTAAACTATCAATTTCTATCCTTTCTTTCATGTCTTATACAAATTTTAACACTAGTAGCACAGTGCATTATTATGAACATATTTGTATAAACTTCCTGGTCCTGCTGATACTGAATAAACTACTTAAATTGTATTATAATAATTCCGGAAGTCTTGCTGCCAAATTCTGGAGTACCGAACTTGCCGCGAACAGGGTATTGTTTGTGGAACAACTCTGGAAACGGGTTAGGCTGTATACAACGGGCTAAATTTGAAGTGGTTTGACAATGATGAAAAAATAGCATGAATGGGAATGCTAAACTTATCATTGCTGCTATTCAATTAAGTTAAGTCAAAATATTACTTTTCTATTTCTTACATTATGCCCTTCTGATTTAGGAGGGCAGGAGAGGTTACATGAGGAAAGCGTATACTTGTGTTCAAATGCGTTGGGAAAGGTTCGCAATATCCACATGTTACCTGAGAGCAACTTTTGCATCAAAGATGAGCATAAGGCTTCTCAGGTTTGCTTTTTTCATTAGAAGCACAAAAACAGACATTCCTGCACATCCATGCATACACAGGAGAGTGATCTCGTCGAGTTCTGTCTTAAATGCAAAATGCAGGCTGAGGAATTTGAACTAGAACTCAGAATAAAGTCCTTGAAGTACAACAGAATGAATGACATAAATAATACATTTCATACTACAAGGTAACTCAACTTTTTCCCCAGCGCCGTCTCAACCCAAGCCACAATTTGCTGGAAAGAGTGTTGTACTTGTTTGCTTTCCCCCTCCCTCAAAAAGGTTAGAGTTTGCTGACCTACGCTTCGCTGCAGCATTTAATCAAAACGCAGGGAAAAGCTTTCTAGTTTTGTAGACTACTCTTTAGCAGGAAAGACTAAAGAAGTACGCTTCCAATGAACTGATAAATCCTCTGCATTTTCCAAGGATCTGTTGCACTTACAAACACGTACAAATATAGGCGGGGCTCACAACTGTGAAATCCCAGCAAATATCTTTTGGGCCCCTACAATAATGTTTATTGTATCATAAACCTTAAGTATGTTCGTTTATTTAAATAAGAAAATATCAAATAGCAATCACTATTGAATTTATATGATGACAGTACTGGACTGACAGTTCACTGCCATCGGTAGCATGTCTGCTTTCCACTCCGGCGGTCCGGGTTCCTTTCCCGGCCGGATTGAGAATTTTTCAGTAGTAAAAAATCTCTTTCCCGGGTTCAGGACTGGGTGTTTGTGTTGTTCCTATGTTTAAGAAGGTAGGGGACTGGCGCACCCTGGAAAAAAATCCGCCGTGAATATCGCCTTAAGGGATCTCCAGGGGTAGTTCGCGACCCGGTAGGACTACTACTACTCAACTGACAACTAACGAGTGAGATTATTCACACTGAACATATTTTTAATGTCACCATTTTACATTTTTCAGAGAGGAAGGCTCTGCAGTCGTAATGTTGTCTACTTTTCACTTTTCAATTTGTGTCATCACTTCTCTTACCTTATTCTTGCTACTGTAATATGTGTGACACCGGGATATTCACGGAAAGTGACACGTAGCACAGGATTTGTTTGGAAATAAAATCTCTCAAATTGGCCTTCTTTAAATTTAAATTCATTACAAAAAAGGTACGCGACCACAACCGCATTTACTAGATCTCTTCTCCATCTCGTATAGCATCTATCTCTATTCTCTTACTACAATATTATGAATAAATAAATTCTCAGTAACTATAAATGCCCTTATTACGCAGGTGAAGATATGCTAATGAAAATGAGTTGCGGACAGAATTTATAGAATTTAGTTAACTGTTCTAATTAAAACTGCATACCTAGAATTTGCAGTAGCGGGAAATTACTTGGATTGAAAACAATTTTGCGTCCCCAATTTTTACACGTTGATACTGTGAGTGAAAAAAAGTAATGGAAACGTGTTACACGTTCTCTTTTAAAATTCTATCAGCTCGCATACAACGAGATAAGAGAGAGAGAGAGATACTGACAGAAAAAGACAAGTGATATTGGTGTGTTTCTGTGTATGTGAGAAAAAAAAGAGAGGGAGGGTGGGAGAGGGAGAAAGGGAGGATAGAGTAAAAGTGGATTAACCAATTTCCATATTTGTACGGTAATGCTAAAATGAAATTAAACTTGTGGTAAATATAATCCAAAACACAAATGCAATACTGTACTAGTAAGAAGTGATGGCAATACCTAATGAAAAACTCAAAAGTTTTAACCTTTACACTACTACTGATATATAAAAGAAGAGGTTAATATTAATATCATAATGCTTTATGTAAAATGCGAGGACTTTTTCCATGTGTTAAAATAACAAGGACATTTTCCCCATCAATTACAAGATTGGTGCCCTCTGTTGATTTCAGCTGATGAATGTCTTATTACCAGTGTATAAATTTAGCTCTCAAATGATTAATTGAATAAATTCGTAATATACGGAATAGCATCTTTCCGAATGTTGGAAAAGGTGTAGCACCCGCATGAGAGCAATTTCATCTAAAGGAATGTGCATACGGCCTTCTTACATGGAATAGGTCGAAGCAATAAAAGGGTACTACAGGATTCAAAACTTAAAGAGCTATAATAACAGCAAAAACGAACTATGTAAAAACAGCCGTGGCGTATCACAGGCTAAGCACGAAAAGGCTACAATACTTTCGAAGCTTGCCTAAGTCAAACCACCAAAGTCTTATGTTGCCATATTGAGCGAAGCAACAGGCGTAGCCTACATTACTTATCTGTATCGATGCCTGACCCTTGTGTTAAAAGGCAAATATTTTTGTGAAAGCTACAGTGAAATAAGCTGGCTAGAGTGCTTACAGCTGGGAGTCATATTGATTCCACCTCTTCGTGTGTAGCGAGGTCCATCTATTAAAATGAAAACCTTTTCAATTATTAAACCAACAGTATAAGTGAAACATTAATGAAATCGGTGAGCTGGATTTCTGTTACCAAGTTCGCCTGCTAGATCCTGGCCACCACGAAAGCTATCATTAACAGCCGTGGGAGTGTACAGTCGAGGGCACGGAATCTTTCCGGTATAAGGCGCAGGGGATTATGTCTCTTAAGGGAATATATCACCGGCTGCGCCAGGCCCATTCCCCACCCCTGCGCATATCCTATTTTCGCGTTGGCGACCGCATGGCTGACTACAGATCCGTCGGCCCGGGTTCGATCCCCGGTACCTCCTCGGATTTTTCTGAGGTAGGGAAGTCTGGAATGGGGTGTACTCAGCGTCGTGATTCAAATTGAGGAGCTACTTGATAGAGAAGTAGCGACTCCGATCATGGAAACCACCATTAACGACCGTAGGTGTCGGTATGCTGACCACATGCCCCCAATCCTGCCGTCTGTCTCAGGTACATGACGCAGCGGACGGGAGATAGGCCTTGTCCCTTCAGGGATGGAGCGCCACGGAGAGGATACGCAGCAGAAGCAAATCCTCCACTTAATGCATGTCTTACTCCCCTCCCTTCTTCGCTCCTGATCTTGAAACCGAACTGTGTCCATATATTCTTCTGAGTGCCAGACTTTTGACATCAAACTAATACAAGTCAGACTTATCCAAGGGCTGGTCTAGACACGTATTCTAGTCATTCAAATGAAAAGTGTCCATATTCCACCCCCTTCCACACCTCCCTTAGGCTGGAGCGTTATTCATAGGCTAATGCGTGTATTCGGACTTGACTTCAAACCAATAAGAGATTTGCTCACCCAGGGTTGTTCGAAGCTTTCGTGCCCTCCACTGTACATAATAAATATTTGTCATTCAATCTTGTCGTCTGCCAATGTAGTCGTAAGATAAAGATAAATGTTGCAGCGGTTGAATGGTAAGCCCTGTCTTTTCATGGGATTTTTTTTTTACTCTGGATCATAGAAGGTAATAAAGTTATAAACGAAATTTTTCCTAACACGAACGAAATGTAGGTGCAGGTTTACAGCATGGAGTTTAATTCATGCCTTTGTAGACAATTGCACATTGTGTCAAATACGCCCTCTTGTGCTCCAATGGAATTACCATCCACTGCGTACTAAAAATGGAGTTAGGAAAATCACTGTAGTCAGTGAAATCGCTAGTACTGGTAGATCAATGGGTTTTGTTATGTTAAATGTTACAAGTGCCTCTCTTGTGTCCACACAATCAGGCTTTGACTCATTTGACACGCTGTGCCACAAACTTATTTGTCAGTGAATTGGATGTGATGTCACAGGACTGTACAAAAGTAAACTGTAATTTTTGTATTAAGCCAGGAAACAGTATCAATGATAATTGAAACTACATTACATATTTACCTAAAAGTCCACAATTACCGGTAGAAATTACATCGAGCAGAGTCTGTATTGATAAGTTATATATTTTTACGATAATGCGTACACAACTACCGGAAATTCTGCTCACTTTTTTGGGGAGGGGGAACGTGAACAACAGCCATATTTGAGGTTGTATTGTTTATAAGAACTTCCAAGTTCATATATAAACTCAGATAATTCCTAAAAATATGCATAATGTATGACACATAAGAAGGGTTTCAAGCCATCACTCAAAAGTAACATAATATATTTTCATCTTCATTAATTCTGTAAGCTATGATCTATCCTATGAAAGTTACAACAAACAGTTTTATGTTGCAATATACTGCCATCTATGAAATGGGATAAGCACAAGGCCTATAAAGTAAAAATGTTATCTCCATTGAGTCACACACAGGACCAACCAGAGACATCTCTATTGTCTATAATATGGCTTACTTCGCGTATATATGAGACAAATATGATCATTCAACCTTTGCAGTACATGGTGCAAGAACAAATACCGGCTTTACGTACGTTTGAAATTAAAGTACAGCTAAAAGAGGAGTACAGGAAATATGGTCCAAATTTTAAAACATATGCAATATTCCATTCTTCCAGGGGAGAATAATTTGATTTTGTATAGTGACAGCGGGGGGGGTGGGGGGTCAGAGTCACAGATAAAACTGCCACTTCTACTCGTGCGTTTATTAAAAATTCTCAAACATTGGAGAATACTGACCAGAAGTTTTCTTTCCAGAACACAATTTTAATAAGTGTGACCGTGCCTTTGGAGATATTAAAAAAATTAAGAAGTACAATCCTGAAATTTATATTCAAAGTCACTGAGTCAATGAAATTAAAACTGCTAAAAATAAAAGATTCCCGAAGTTTCAAATAACTGAGATGACATGTGATTTTCACTAGAACCATACAGACGGAGAAAGATATTGTGAATCGGAAGATATTTGTTCATAGTGACAAATTATACTGGCTTAAAACATTTTAGATAGGAATTAAAAAGGCAAGCCAGAGTTCTAAGACTGTAGCAGGGCCATTTTGACAATGTGCCATACTCCACACTGGACCTAGACAGATGAGTGAAGAGGTGGAGGAGCTTTTGTGAAAAATTTCCACTGCCTTTCTTGTTTCCTGAAGGAAGAACATTAACTCCGGAAAATCTTAAAGAACTGATAGGTTTATGCCACTACACTCTTACCTGTCCATAATTATTTTTATAGGTAACTCGGAGGTGACTACGCTGAAGATAGTCTCATACAGACTGTAAAGCCATCTTCAGACTTCTTACATTTTCAAATTATAAGTAACTGTTCAACAACTATTGTAAGCTAAACAGTAAATTATTATGTGACACTCCCTCTTAGAAAAGAAAATACGTTTCTCATTTGTGACAGAAGTGACTAGCATTTGAGGTTTAAAAAGGAATTAGGTTTCTCTTTTATACCAGACATGACTAACATTTTTAGTGCCTTAAGAACAAGATTTCTAAATAAGCAATTGCTAGGTTTCTCACTGTAATACAATCGAAATTCCATAATTCGAACGTTATTAATTCGAAAACATGCATCATTCGAACGTTTAGCATTATCCCTTGACATCCCCATACAGAAATTAATAATTTCATATTCCGAAATCGTGATTACCGTAATTCGATTTGTTGCTGGTTCCATCAGCTTCGAATTATCAAAGTTCGAATGTATTACAATGACACTTGCAGGTCTCAAAAATAAATTTTGTCGGACTACAGAATCCTGCTGAGAATTTACTTTTAAATATCTCTAAACCACTTCCTGGTGGGTTAGTCACATTGGGCTTGGAACCTTTCACATAACTTATGCTTGCATATAAAACTTACAGTTATGCGAAGTGTGCAAGCAACTAGCAATGATTATAGGCTACGTTATTTTTAAAAACGTAATATAATTTAGTGCATAAAATGGTGTGTAAATGTAGACTAGGAATACATAATACACGCGTACCATCTAGGAAATTAAAATTGACATAAGAACAACTTTATTTCACAACAAATGTAAGAGTAGGCTAATTTAATGTACAGAAATTTCAACATCATGCATTATGTAATTATAATGTATTTTTCAGGCACGGAATGATGACAGGAAGGAAATTTTATTCTACTGAATGATCCTAGACTAGGCTGGGAATGGAACCAGGGACGCCAGGGAAAAGGGTAGCGACGCTACCAAGTCCCTCACGGCGTTTTACATATGCGCTCATAAATAATGACCTGGACCGGGTTCGAACCAGGAACTTGAACACAAAAGCAGTGCCTTAATTAATGATCCAGCAAGGCTGATAAAAATTATCATTTAGAAAGAGCGGGTGGCTTGGTAAGGGAGACTGGACAGTGTTGTAATAATTAATCAATTTGCGTGTTTCACAGCTACAGGCTACAAGACCGAAACTTTTTTTGTGATTTCAGTTGTACCACTGTTTATTCATTATTCCTGTTTTTGTACGCCAGCGAATGAAATAGGTATTTGTATTGTGTAGGCTAAACTGCGTTGGAAAGTTCATTGAATAGGCCGCTCAATCTCATCGGGATGGATGTTTCTTTAATTACCGCGGGAATTAAATTAAACCCAGTGATTAAACGTTTTTTTACTTTGTTCCAAAGGTGAAACGTTTATGTTGTCTCCTTATTTTCATTTCAGTTTTGTTTATTTAATTACTTCCTTTATTCAATATGTCACTCAACTAGGCTATTTATCCTATCCATTTCCAGGTTTTTTTTTTTTTTTTGTTTTTTTACCAAATGGGCAGAAACATACAAGAATTTTAACTTCAATAGTTTCTACAATAAAAATTGTTTAATATATAATTAGACATTAATGTAAATAGGTACAATAAATAGTGTTTTATCTCGGAGTCTATGCATTTATTGTATATTGTCTATCAAATATAATAGTAAAGTGTTCCCTGCACAGGCCATGGAGGCCCTGAGGGCTCCAAGAGGTTGAAGCTCCCACAAGGTGGTAAGGTTCTCAGCCTTACGCACCGTCCGCCTTTACCTCAGGATTCCTCCTGGCACTAATTTATGTTGGAATCTGAGTCGACCCCACAGCCATGGTGTCTCCAGAAAGATTAGACCAATTGGAAAATTTCAACAACCTGATCGGAGATCGAACCCGCAACCTTCCTCAACCACTGTGCTACGGCACACCTCCTATAAAAAGATTGCCTAGAAATATGAGTTAATGCATGCAGTAAACTAATGGTGAAAAGTTATCAGAATATATATTTTTTTAATTATTGAAAGAGTCGAATATTTTAACAAACCGACCGAATAGGCTATATCGAACTACGAAACAACCAAGTTATGTAGGCTACGTATTATATCAAAGAATGAAACCATGACAAAACATAATTTATAGATTCATTTAAAACAATAGACACTATTCACAATTATCAATATCCGCTGTGGGAGTACTCATGCTGACCACATGCCCCGAATCCTGCCGTCTGCCTACCGTAGATGACGCAGCGGTCGGGTGGCAGGCTTAATCCCTCAAAGGGATGTAGCACAATGGAGAAAAGTTTGCAATTATTCTATACAGAATGGCACTAGCTCATGCTGCTTTTAGTAAGGCGATGAAAACATGTCGTTAAGTAGGCAGGAGTGCATGCTTGCAGAATTTGGTAGGACGTGAAAGTTATTTGTCTTAGCTCTTTTGAGAAAATGAGATTTTACACCTTATATCTGAACAATTGGATTAGTTTAATCCGGACGTTCTGGAAAATATTATTATCTGAAAGATATGATTTAAAACATGTAAATGATATTTTTTGCAATTTGCGTAGCCTACTTTTTTTCTGGTATAAATATCGCAGACGATAAACTCCGGCCCGGTCATATAAACACAGCATTCAGGTAACGTCAACTCCTGCACTGGAAGTGTCTAACTCCAGCAATATCAATGTGTAAACTCTCGCAACATAACGTTTTCCTTCCTACTTTACTAGACTGAGGACTGGCTATGCGAAATGTAGTCTATAAGTGTGGTTAAAATGCCTACTTTGTAATTTTGTTTAAATAAGCTGCTCTTTTAACGGAATCAAATCTAGATCTTTCCTTCAGAAAGTATCGTTGTCGAAAGTGTGAAATACTCTGATACTTAGTTATTTCTTTTTTACATACTTCCTGGTAGAAATTTGCTGTTGGCTGCTTCGGATCCATATATAGGTTTGTACTTGAAACTGTAATACAGTATTCATGGGCTTGAAAATGTTCGGATGACTGCGATGGAAGGATGCATTGAATTTAGAACGAAATGAATCTGCATTTGTGGTGTCTTTCCATTCGTTAATATTTTCGTATCCCCATAATACAGAGAGAAATACAGATTCGTCAGAGATGTAATTGCCGTAGATGTAGTACAAAATTCATCCAACGTGTCATAATTAGGTTTGAAAGCCATGCAGTCACCTGTGAAGGAGTCGTTTATCTTCAATTTTCAGGAAAGGAAGACCGAAGAAATAGAGTAAAACTTCCCCCAGTTCTGAACACTGTGCAGAGAACACTTTATTGAGTTCAAGTTCATGTATTTTCCGGTACCAGTTCTGACAAGTGAAAACAACATATGGCACATTGGGAAAAACTTGACTTACAGCACTTTGTATAGACTGTTCAAAATCAGAAACGATGGCCGCTCAGCGTCTTTCTCTCACTTATGTAGTAGTAAACCTCGGTTATACATTAATAGCATTACGTACGGGAGTTTTCGTCTGTAATGTATTATATCAATCAAATCTGCGTGCCAGACTTTACATAGTCAAAATATTCATGCAATTCAAAAAGGGATCTACCGTGCGGAAGTTTGCTTCCCTTACAAATACTGCCTTTTACAAATTATTTTTAAAAATAGAAGTTATAAATGTTGGAATGTAAACATTCTTATACTTCATTTCTTATTCTACCTTTTAAGAATATTAAGAAGATTTTTTAGAACGTGTGGAATTTCTTAGGAACACCAGCAGCAGGTCCAGGCTACACACCTTAAACAGATATAAAATATTTACGACGCTGGCTCATGGTGGGTTCCAGCAAGAGAGCTTTGAGTTCATGCTCAGTTACTCTGACAGAGATGCTAAGCGGATACTGGAAAGGCGTTCCAAATATTTTTCATACGGCTGCATTAATACTCGTGAAAATATCTACAGGTGTTCAGAATATTCCTTTAAATGCCAAAAAGATTTGAAAGTAGAAAACATTTCTTTATACGTACATAAATTTCAAGAAATAATTAATTGGAAAGAGTTAAATCCACGAAATCCACGTTTGTGTGTTTTCTTAAAGAGGATCGATGACAAGTACAAAAAGTACCGTGTGTCCGTAAAGTCATGGTACACTACCTGTTCTGTGACTGGTCAAAAGTGCACCATGACTTTACGGACACACAATATATTTCATTATTCATCAGCAGAAGTAATAATAATAAGCTTTAATATCTAAATTATTATTATTATTATTATTATTATTATTATTATTGGTTCTCAAATTATGGTAGACCCTGTTCTACATTATATACTAGGACATAGTTGATACAAAAGTGAACTATAGTAACTATTTCTTACAAGGTTATTGCACATTATTATTATTATTATTATTATTATTATTATTATTATTATTATTATTATTATTATTATTATTATTATTTAATCTCCAAATACAATTAACCATATTTCACCTTTCAGTATGCAAGGATTTTGATTACAGTACTAAGTCATATAATTTACAATTATTTACAATTTGCTTAGTAACAATGAGACAGCTCCTTTCTAAAGGTTTTAAAATTCCACGTCGATTCCATTCATAGGCCGCATATTCGATATTGACTGATAACGTTTAGCAGGGTACCTCAGATATCGACCAATCACGATCGTTTATCTTATACAGAGTTTCCACTCGTAACATTAAAAAATGTAGGACATTTTGAAAGAAATATATAGGACCCCTTCCATAAGGGGAAATATCAAAATAAGATCTCCCTCCCAAATCACACATACACCAAGCACCCATGCACCTGAATTTAACTTATATTATACTCCTTTTAGCTGCGAGGCCATATCAGGATGTGTCTATATAGTAGGGTAGGCTATGGAACTGTCGGTTGTCAATTATTTTCTATTTTTAGTGTATTTTATGGAATACATTTCAATTAATAATAATTTAAATGGAAATAATACAGTATGAAATGGTGAGGTAAATATCCAATTCGGCATTTGCTATTAGACTGGGGAAACCATGAAAAAACCTATGACAAATTGACCAAGCACGGGATTTGGACCTTGGACCTCCCTAATGCGAGTCCAAGATGTTACCATCTCGGCCACCTCGCTTGGTTGGTACATGTTATACAAATTAAAATACAATTTAAATGAGCAATGGCCACCCTACTCCCCATCCCACTCCATGGCTGCACCATTCAGCGTTTGCACCAAAGAAGAACCGCATGCAGTGATCCCTTTTTTGTTGTCTGAAGATGTACCAGGAGCCGAAATCCATCGAAGACTTTCCGCACAATATGGGGGAATTTTTACCACGCGAAGCGTGTACGAACGGATTGAAAAGTTCAAAAATGGTCAGAGTAGTGTGAAGGACGAGGAAAGAACAGGACGTCCATCCACATCCACTAGTGACGCCAACATTGAGCAAATGCGTATCATGATTCAGACAAACCGAATAATAACTGTCGAAGAGGCCGTCTATTCACCGCAACCAAGAACTGAAGGAAGTGGTGCATAAACGGCTTGCTACTCAGCCTAAAAACTTTTTTCTGAGGGCATCAGGAAGCTTGTGCAATGATGGATCAAGTGCATTGAGAAGGAAGGAAACTATGTTGAGAAATGAGGTACTTAAAAGTTTTGTATCGTTGTTGCAATACATTTAAAAAAAGAGTGTGGATACTTATTGACTTACCCTCGTATATACATAATGAGAAATAAGTTCAGCTTTTTTAAACCCTTGAACTTCAGTTCTTTCATGTCTTGCAGATTAAGCACAACTGTGTTTTCAACTTTTTGACGTGCTTCTTTATTCTCAGTTAATTGTTTATAACCTGATTTCAGAAGACCCTGAGTTGCTAATATTTGCTGCATATCTCTGTTCTTACAAGCACTTGAAAGTCTGCTATTTGCCTCCCTAATCAGGAAACAACTTAATTGAATAGATGCTTGTGATGATTTTTTCTTTCTACAAATCTTCTGCTCTTTCACAGCACACTCTTTCCTTTTTGATGCACGATCACGCTCTTCATCCTCATTCTTATTGTAAGCTTGTAAGTAAGCCTTGTACTTGCTGTTGGCTTCTCTGTAAAACTTGAAGCACATAGGCAATAGAGGCATCTGACAAACCCCACCTCTTGTCTTCATTGTAGTCTGTACTGTACGGAGACCATTGATTGTTTCCTCAGTCAAAAATGAACGGGACGTAGTAACAAAATGCATGTTAACAGAAAAGTCACGTTCTATATATCTGGTTGTCCATGAAAGTGTTAGAGCTGCTTTAACTAAACACAAAAAAGGATACTTTAACTCTAAGACTTTTTTTTTTCTAGAGAATTGCAGACCAATATAAGTCGATTTTGGCTCGTGAGCCTGAGACTGATTCCACAGAAATACTGTCTTCGTCTATTTTTTCACTCACGTACATTTTCCATTCACAGGATGTCCACATAAGTTTCAAAATAAATTTTCTTGACTTTTCATGACCAAAAACTAACATTTCTCTGACCACAAGGATCAATGTTTTCAAGGTTATCCGTAAAAAGACAGCCTCCACCAACTCCATAATAAAAATATGAAATTATTACCTCAAGTACAGACAACGAAAGAAGGAAAGAAAGAAAGAAAGAAAGAAAGAAAGAAAGAAGGGCAGCAACAAGAAAATAAATAGAGAAGGAACGAAGTAATTAAATAAATAAACATAACAGAATAAAATAGAAATAAACAAACAAAAGAATTAACATTCAAACAGACAATTAAACATATAAACAAGTAAACATGTAAACCACAATGAAAATATTTCTTCCATGTATTCAACTAGATTATACGCAAATAAATTCTGTTTCCCATGAAATTCCTTGTCTGGATGGTAATAAAAATCAAATCAATCGTAATCAGTGTGAGTGGAATACAGACAACCACGATCAAGCTATCTGTATGCAAATACAGGTCTCTTAAGAAATGAGAGTTGTCATCACAACCAACTCGAGCGGATGTTGTGGAACCAGGAAACCAGTTCCTGAACTGAATGGTACATGAACAATCAATGAAGTGTTAGCATTCTGATAACTTGGAGCTCAAGCTTCATTTTCCGATATTTGAAAGAATCAAGTAAATTAAGCTCTCGTACATCGGCAACACTCTCTTTAAGCTGACTGTAAGATGTTCTGGTATAATCAATCCGATATCGGTCATGCTGCTATAAACGTATTTTGGTTAGCCAGTTTAGGTACAATGTAGGCTATTCTGTCTCACAGAAATGATTATGAATATAAAAATTGTAGAGTACCGGTATATAAAATCACCTGAGCTCTGCTGAAAAAAGTAGTGGCCCCAGAAAACCAGTCACATGCTTCCAAGTGAGTATGTTACACAATGAATCGATCATATGCGAAACCATTTTTTTCTAAGCTACTACTGCAGAAGAAATTTAAGAAGTAATTTGGGATAATTTGTGTGCATGAGATAAAGTTAAATTGTAAATATTTCCTAAATTTTGTGAATTAAACTTTTAACCCTCTTTTAACTTAATTGTCCCAGGTTTTTATAAAAAAAAGTCCCATTTTTATATAAGCATTATATGAACACCCTAATTCACACGCATGTAAAAGAACTCCTGCGTCACAAAATTCGGGCACAAGGCAACGGTCACAGGCCTAATTGTAACCAACAGTACACGCATGTCATTAAATAGCCACAAAACCTGTATGTAGACTATTTCAGTTAGATCATTTCAAACCAAATATAGATTGAAGATCAATTATACAGGAAGTTAACGAACATCACAGATATATTCCTCCTGTACATAGAGGGGACATAAACATGGAAATTTCGGTAGGAGAGCCAATTTTCATGTTATATCATAAAATCTCCAAAGGGCCACTAATTTCTACCATTTAAAATGATGGGAAACAAAAGTGGAACTTGAAAACAATGGACATAATATTGTGGTCACGTGAAAGATTAGTTAAAAATTTTGTTTCATTCTGGTCAGTGATTTCTTTTCATTGTATCTATTAACAATCGTGATTCGGACGTTTAATTACTATTAGTAATTCTTTTTTCTATCTATTTGTATACATCATATGAACAACAGCATCTACAATCTTTGAAATATCATCAGTAAAAGTATTTTAAGAAATCATTTGTTAAACATTTTCTTTATCATTTAAATATATATATATATATATATATATATATATATATATATATATATATATATAACTATTAATGTTAAATGAATAATTGTTCATACGATATTAAAAATACACAGAAAAATAATCACTCAGAAATATTGATAGGCCTATTTGTGGAAGTTATCGAGGTAAAGGAATTTCAGTGCATGAAAAACGTGGCTGCCATTTTGAAAACGATACTTACGATACTGTAACAGTTTGATTGATTTTGAAAATAGTATGCAACTGTAGAAGTAGTCAATAAAGAGCATGTCAGATTGCAAGATAGTAGAGCAATTCATTGCTGAGGGGAAAAAAATAATGAAGTTCACCTATTTCTCACCTATGAATTAAACTGAAAGCTGTATGTCCCCCCTTAAGGAGAATTCATCTTCAACTCCTAAGGAATGGCTTCAGTGGATGGAGAAGTATGAAAGATATAAAATATGCAATGTGTTCTGTAGTTCTGTAGAAGTTTGCGATAATTAGTAACCAACTTGAGAGATTTTTCTTTGTTTTATCTTACGCAGGTTATAACCAAATCAATGGCAATCCAAGGACAATAAAAGTTTGCAGCATTGTTGATGATTTACGTGGAGCAAGAAATTGCAGCATCCATTGATTCCAGCGAAGCCATTGACAAATAATTTAACAATATGGTCGCCTTTGAGAAACGTGTACTGTTGTAATAAAGGCTAAGGAATAAGTCGGTATTTCTTTTTTTTCCTCTAACTCTCGCACACCCTAATGAATAGTTTTAGTTACGTCAATGGGCAAGGGAGTTATACTTATTCCGCAACGTGATTAATTTGATTAGGCCTACTCCATCTTATGCTAGAAGTACTTATTTTCCTCTTTTCCACTCAGCATATAGATATTGTCTTTTGGGGGGATCGTAGCAGAGTTAGACACATTTTAATATTACAGAACAAAGCTGTTCGTATTTTATGGTATGGTGGGTTTTCACATCAAATTATAAATTTTAACAATAATTAATTTGTACATAGTTGATGTTTCACTACACACATTGAATCATTCGAGTTATCTGCAGTTACTACGTAATCCATTTTATTCAACTGGCGAATCTTTTAATAAATGCGATTCTGAGATTATATTTTAATATATCTGTAATAAGATTGTGTCTCAATACGTATGAACAGTTTATTGATGAAGGTGGTTGTAATTGCACTTAAAGATCAATAAATAATGTAGTGTATTGTACTGTATAGTTAATGCAAAGAAATACTGTCATGATTTTGAGACAAATATGAGAAATTCTAAATATCATTCATCATACAACAACAAAAAAAAAAAAGCTTTTAGTGTTTTTGATTAGATGAAGAAAGAAAGAGACGGGAAGAACATATGAAGGCAGAAAAGTGGAGTGTTTGTCCAATAAAATTCGGAGAACCCCAAGAAATTCTCAGAAACACCCACATAGGCTACGTTGGGACGCCTTATTCTTCCCGACGTCATCGGGACGTCACGTCTGTCCTTGACAGTTAACAGAATACAAGAATATTACAGAATAATATAAGCTATACCGTTTTCTAGCACCGAATTTCCTTTTTCATGTTTAAATTTGAACACTACAAATGGACTTCAAAAACTCATTGGGCCTAGTATATTTAACGAGTTTCTATGGTTTTCCATTAAGCCATGAACGTCACTGCTAAACTATAATGTCATTGTCAGTAGTGTAACGGAGAAAATGTGGGCCCCATAACAAAAGATTTGTGTTCAAGCATAGGCTATGGATTCAGTAGCCTCTCTTCGACAGCGGGAAATATCAAAATTGATAAGCTAACAGGACCTCGGAGGTATTCAAATTTCCCTGTATTATTATTATTATTATTATTATTATTATTATTATTATTATTATTATTATTATTATAAAGGACTTTTACAAGGATGTTGCTTATCTCCGACATTATTCAAAATAAGTTATATATTGATATGGTTCTCCAAAACTGGACAAAGAAAAGTCGATATATGGGAATTCAAATTCATCCAGATTACTACCTGCATAATCTACTTTTCGCGGATGATCAAGTAATAATTAATGAGGATACAGATGATGCTTCATATGTGATCATAAAGTTGGTAGAAGAGTACAGAATATGGAGATTAGAAATAAATTAAAGCTGAATATTTTTCAATGGGTTTGGAAGAAAAGTTAATATGTAATACAGAAGAAACTGCACATGTTGAATATTTTAAATATCTAGGGCCTATTATACAAAAGGATGCAACAACAAATTTAGAGATTCAAAGAAGAATAACGGATGGGAAGAGAACTATAGGAATGCTAAATTCAATCTTATGGAGTAAAAATATTTTACATAGAACTAAAAAATTAATATATCAGGCATTATTCCAAAGTGCAACATTATATGGTGCTGAAACTTGGACCCTGAGTAGAAAACAAGCAAACAAATAATTTGTTTGCTTGTTTATTAATGGTATTAGAAATGGATTTTTGGAGGCGTTCAGGAAGAAAGTCCAGGAAAGAAAAAATTCGGAATAATAGAATAAGGGAAACAATGCAAGTTGAAAATAATATTTAGGAAATTGTAGAAGAAAGACGCTTGAGATGGTATGGACATGTACTCAGAATGACAGAGGATAGAATACCCAAGAAAATTTGGGAATGGAAAGTAGAAGGAAAAAGAAGAAGAGGGAAGCCCAAAGAGTGCTGGATAGATGGGCTGAAAAGGAGTATGGCGAGAAAAAGATATAGTAGGCCTAATATATTTTCAAGTCATCATGAAAACTAGTTTGAGGAGCTAAAATTTAATGAAATGGACTAACTATGGAATATCACTACATGCACAAAAAGAAAGAGTAAAACTATAGGTGGACAATGAAAAGGATACTCAAACGTATTTGCTTTATCTTCATTCGAACGAAGTTGAAATGCAACGACTTTATTTTCAATAAACCATTTTATTCCAGTATTGTTGGAAGAAATTTAATACATTTTGCTCTTGATCTCTAACGGAGACCCGTTATAAAGCCTAGATTCTCGGTGTCACAATAAAAGGCAAAGCTCTACCGTAGATATAAAGTAAAGACTTTTTCCACGAGAAATACATGGACGTCAACCGAGATTGAACATAAAACCCTTGATCTTTAAACCAGCACGCAACCACTGAACCTAGCATGGTGACATAAGTTATGAAAATACAAACATGTCAATATATTACTGCAGCATAAAACTAAAATAAACATGTGGGATTTTTAAGCTTTTACCTTCATAAACTAACACGCCAACGTTTCTGTTTTTATTTTTTATGTATACAGAGCAGTCTACAGGATACTATAAGCATCGAAATCGTCACTTGCGGGGGAAGGAGGAGGAGGAATTCCTTGATTTAACTAAATCAGCCGTCAATTGGTTAATATGAGGGTGGATAAAAAAGTAACGCACAATTTTTTTTAGCAACAAGTTTAATAGGTATAATTACAAACAAATGTACACATGAAGGGACATCTTTTGTCTACGTTTCTATATAGTCGCCAGGTTTCTCAACACATTTCTCCCATTGTCATACCAGTTTCAAAATACCATGATCATAGAAGCCCGTTCGGTTTGAGAATAGCCATCTGCAGACTGCTGTTTTCACTTCTTCATCTGACGCAAAGCGTTTATCGGCCAGGAATTTCTTCCGCGAGGTGTAGTGCGATTTTTATAAGCTAAAGGGCATAACCCGAGTGAAAAAATTCACAGGGACATGCGTAGCGTGTAAGGGGACGACTGTATGGACCGTAGTAATGTCTCCAGGTGGTGTGCATTCTTCGAAGATGGCCGCATCATTTGTTTGGTTGCATGAAGAAATTCCTGGTCGGTGAACGCTTTGCGCCAGATGCAGAAGTGAAAACAGCAGTCCGCATATGGCTATACTCAAACCGAACGGATTTCTATGAACAGGGGTATTTTGAAACTGGTATCACGATGGGAGGAATGTGTTGAGAAACTTGGCGTCTATATAGAAAATTAGACAAAAGATGTCCCTTCATGTGCGTTTTTGTTTGCAATTGTACCTATGAAACGCACATTCGTCACATTTATAATTCACATTTTGACAGACTTGAGTTGACTGGGGAAATATGGAGATAAAAATGTCGCACATTTTATTTGTATCTAAGTAAACCATCAAATTCTCGCTGAAAGTAAAATAGGTTCACTTACTTTCTCAATCCCAATAGACAATTTGAAAGGAATATTATCTATTTTATGGAGCCAGGAGGTTCATTGCAGCGCTTACCCGAGCCCGCCAATCAACCAGTTCTGTGGTAACTCCATCCCTTGCAATTCCTCCATCACTTAAATCTATCCTAATGTTGTCCTAACACCTACGTCTAGGTCTTCCAAGTGGTATATTTCCTTTGGGTCTCACAGTCAATATTTTTTAGATGTCTTTCCTCCTCCATGCGCGCAATATGTCCAGCCCATTTCATCCTACGTGATTTAATTACCCTTACTGTAAAATAGTTTTGTGATATGTAAAATATGATCAGTTCGTTCCAAAAATCTGAAAGAATATTTCACTTCCATTCTGTATACAGTATTATGGCTTTTAGTGCAGGTTGTATAAAAACTACCAACTGGGAGTTACGTACTGACGGTGAAACATTAACTTCGTGTTATTTAACACTTCGTTGAATAAATTTATAGGTAAACGCGTGTAATTACTAGCTGGATGATACTGTGAAATATATGACAACTGTGTGCAACTCCAGGGAAATCTCTGTGTAGGGGAAACTGAATTTCAACTGTTACCTGTCAATAGTGGTTATTGTATAACATTTTTATCGTTACCAGTGGAACACTATTAATTATCAACATTGTCAAAACGAAAACAGGTGAATGGCTGCAGCACATTCAGTCAGCGTGACACCAGTTTTTCCGAACCACTGTTGTACCATGCCGTGTCCTGTTGCAATCGTCAACTGTTCTCTTCTGATTTCACATCACCATTAGTGTGAAAAGTGTGTACCACCAAGATGAAACTTGAGTTGGGTAAACATGTGAAAATCACTGGGAGAATTCGAAAGATGCGAGAAAATTTCCTACTTGAATCTTCTGAGCTCCTCCTGGGTCCGTCGACGAATGCAGGGAGATATTGTGGTGTCTTGAATAATCTCTGAACTGACATCAAAAGAAAATGTTAATTTTTTGTCTCGCAAAGTCGTCCTGCTGCATGTTGCAACAGGACACGGCATGGTACAACGGTGTTTGAAAAAATTGGTGTCATGTTGCTAAAAAAAGTTTTCAAAAAATAGTGATTATGTAGAAAAGTAACAAGAAGAATTGTAGTGTGTAAAATAAGTCATTCAACAAATAAATTATGTTTAATATTCTTTTAACACTAGAGAAACTTATTTACTGGACAACCCTCGTAAGTATGCCTAATAAATTTCCAAGAATACTCTTAACAAACATGGGATGAACGTAACCTTTTTTTACTCTCTAACTGCAACCTATCGTAGGACATATTACATAGTAATTTATCTCCAATTTTCACCAACGACTTTAATTAATGCAGAGTACATCATTAACATTTTGTGTATTTTTAAAATGTTATTATGAATTATTAATGAAAGTCAAATGACGGTTAATAGTCTACAATAACCGAAGTATAAGGATGGTCAATAAATTTAATTACTTGCGTATAAAACTATAGGATGCTTTTCGCTGTATCTACTTAGAGAAAGTAATTGAGACTGGAGGAGAAACTAGCTATCCCAGCAAGATGATGAAGAGATTTTCGCCATGATCTATCTATAGATGGTCCCATGGGTCCACTGAGTGCCCTCGCCAAAAAGTACTCTAATCTTACTCCTGAGACAGAGAAGAGATCAAATTTCACATTTTTATAAATCCTTCATTCCGTGAAGAAACCCTCTGCCACACAGTATGGCTTCATTTATATACTCTGACTGGTATGCCCTTTAGGAAACGCCCTGGGTTCAACTCCATGATATACAGTTTTCATCTATTCTGAGTAACAAGTCGTGAATGGCTTCAATATGTTCGAATAGAATGCTGACCTAGAGACAAATATTTTACAATTCGGACTAGTGTCTTGGTTTTATCTTACGCCGAAACAGTTATATGCACGCTATGGACGTGAATTATATTTAAATATAAATATATAATATGTGTGTGCCTTTCATATTTTTCTGAAAAGTGTAGTAGGCCTATAAAAAATTGGGAAAGCATTGTTTGTAAAGTATGTGTAAATGTTTCCTCAACTCTTTCACAGATGAAATTTATATGGGTACTTAAGAACACATCGACTGAAAGTAGGCTTTAAGTTTGAATCAATTATAAAAACAAAAATCAGTAGAATAGTTGACTTCCATAAATAATGAACGTAATATAGTTAAAAATCGTCACATTTTACATACACACATTATTCTAAAGAAACGTTTAAGTTCACTTTGGTCAATTTTTATTTTAAATTTCTGCATTAATTTTGAAATTATGGATTAAAAAGCAGTATGCTGTTCTTTCAGCCACTTGCGTAGTAATAATACAGTAGTTTAACACATCATTTTTCATAATCGTTTCCCTGAGACGTCTTCCTTTAGTGTATGTTTTTGTAGGACTGACAGATAAGACCATTTCCTGTGCATCGGCGACCTAGCAGTGCACTGTTGCAATTCTGCGGGACTAATAATCTAGTTATTTCTTAAACCATGGGCTTAATCACGAAAGGCCAATGGGTTTTATGTATATTTTAATGTTACCTAATGCCCCCTTGAATTTGGTCAGCCTGTGTACGAAATTATTTTCAAGTAGGTTGCCAGACAAGATAGAACCGCAAGTGCAAAAAAGAAAACCGTTTTCTAACGACAATTATAATTGACTTATACTATTCAGACGCGAGGACGTTTTTTAATGTTCACCCCTGTCTTGGTTTCCGCTTTCGAAAACGAAAGCAACATTGCAATATTCTCTCATTGTTATCACTGACCTCAGTTCTTCCTTCGGTCTAATCAATTCACAAGTGTTATTGTTTACAGTATATAGATCTCGAAAACCCGCTTTTGACTCCATGCGGAGTAGACTGGTACAGAGCTCGCCCTCAAATTGAAAGCATGGACGACGTCACAGATAGAGGCGGCGGGAATTCGAATGCAAGGGAAACGTGCTGAATTGAAAACATTGACAGTATCACGCTAGGTGGAAAATTTCTCCTCTTAACAAAATAAGCCGCCCGGGTTTGCAATGAATAACTGTACAACCATTTTACCATTTTAAGAAGACTTCGTCCGAAACCATCGTATATCTACAGAAGTATACAATAGCATCGTTCCCTAACCCGAAAATCTGCACCAACACCGAAACGGACAAAGAACAGGTGCTCTAGTAGTCGCGTGGATTTCCCCAGTTTTACCGCTGTCATTCACCATTTCTCAAGTGAAATAAACGTGATGTGGTACGTATTTGGCAACATTGTACAGAACTGCAGAGAAGTGTGAATGCGTTTAATTACCTTTCTATTCACTGATTGACGGGTCGAAGAGGATTAGGCTGGCAGAAGGTAGAAGCAGTTATTGGGAAAAAGGTCTTTAAGAAGTGGCACCCACAATATACTACCCTATGTATGGATGACGTGAGGTGAGAATATCCTACGGTGTCATGGTAATAATGTCTGGCATACGTAGAAACCTCCTCTCTCACAAACCCACTGGACAATACTGTCCTCTCCTCCAGGTCGTAGGTCCTGAAGAAATGTCCGCCCTCGCAGACTTCACACGGCTTAAATCAAGTGATGAACGTGAATGTGGGATTCTCATGGTGCCTTGGCCACCCAAATGTTATTGCCGACCAGACAATTTTGCAATGAAATGAGATGAAGAAGGGAAGTGAGAGAAACGCGGCGAGTATTGGTATAATGAGATACAGGAAATTAATAATAATAATAATAATAATAATAATAATAATAATAATAATAATAATAATAATACACTGTGGCGCAGAGGATGCGTTCGCTCCTCTCACACATCGGGCCCGAGTTTGAATCCTGGCGGGACAAGTTAACTAGGTGAGGTTTTTTCCGAAGTTTTTCCTCACCTATGAGAAAAATGTCTGGTAATTTAATGCCTTTTAGTCCCCGGATATCATCTGGCCGTCATTAGCAACATCATTTCTTCCACCCCTTGTTTAGAGTGAATGTGTGTAAGAATGTTGTGTTTCGCCTTATGCGTTTGTTGTCTCGGAAGTGGCCCCGCGTAGAGATGATCCCTCGCCTGCGAAGGCCCCCCATGTCCTCGTTTGGTCAAAAAAGTATGTATGAGTTAGCAATAGGAAATTCCTCTCCCGAGAGGTAGCTGCCCTGGATATGGGTGCGTAATTCCTAAAAGGGGAGAGGTAAAACTACGAGTAAGAAAGAAAAGAAATAATAATAAGATTATAAAAATGTGTACTATTGTATATATAAACGTAATTAACAAAAGCCATGAAATGGAAGAGAGGGGAGAATAAACAGTACTTCTGGACGAATAAGGCTGACTGAAGGTCGAAAATAAGATTCGAGATAAACACCCGTGGTAACCTCAGCAGAAGCACTGAGGGATCCCCCCAAGAAGACCTTCCAGCTTTGTTTTTTCAGTCGGGCACTGGACTTCGACGCTTCCAGCCACTGCGAAGTGTCGGTAGCTTCTTACGTTCACTCTGATCGTTAACAGTTTGAATTGCCCCGTGGTTTCTCAATGGTATTGTGTTTTAATAATAACAGCTACTCGGAGTTGATTTTCTTTATCTCCTACAGTATTCGTAATAACCATGATTGAGGTAAGTGTTCATCCTTTAATTATGTGCAATAACATTTCAGGTTTTAAAAAATACATTTATTAAATATGAATATAAACCGAAATGGATGGTTATTTCTTCCTAAGTTCGAGGTTTCGATTACGAGACAGGTCAATGGAAATTACTTGCGAGTTAACAATAAACAAAATCTTGCAGCCAGAGTTAATGTTTATTTTATAACAAACAAATTACAAATTCGGTCAGCCTATTTCATTCTAAGTATTATTAACTTTTTTCGAAGAAAATGTATACTTCCTTGTATTAAAACACAGAGAGCATTCGTTTTGCATCGAATTACTTGTTTTTACACAATAATTAAATAATAATTAATTACATCTTATGTTACTGTTAATGGACATCTTTGAACACTTAGAGTAAGTGCAGCTCCGAAGTGTACATACCTTTTAAAATTAAAAATAATTCAGTCATAAGAAAAAAAAGCTATTTTAACTCCACACGAAAGTAAAATATCCAATGAGAGAATAGCCTATCTACATAGCATCCTGGAAAGTTTCCATTACCTAGAAGTAGATCTTACCAATTTAATATGGTGTGGGGTAAAAAAATAAAAATAAAAAAATATTTAAAAAATAAGTCCCAGATAAGTGTAGAGACTTAACTATTTAACTTTCTGTATCTACGCTCGGTTATGAACTAATATCCAGTAAATAAACTGTAATAAAAGAAACCATGTTGATGAATGATAACCATTACACACTATAATTTTACTGTTTAAAATGCTTTAGTTCATTCTCTCTTTCCACGTGGCAGAGTTATTGAGGAACATAGTACTTCTCTACTTACGAATCCAAATATTTGCATTGATGTACTTCTTGGGCAATTAAATTGACCAAAGGACATAAAGAAAATAAAACTCGCCACAGTCAGAAGAAAGCTGGATTTTAATCCTCTGCATGTTAAAATATTAAGTTATAAGCAGGGCCCGAATTTTTTTTACCTAAAAATACCTTTAAAATGAGTAATAAAGTGACTGCAGAAATACAAAAGAATTACCCAAATACTAAACAAAGTGACCCAAAAATTTGTATGAAAATACTAGTTTATTCATCAGATTTGTGTCTATTCTACATTTATGTTTTTGACCCAATTATAGGCTTGTAATTAATAGTTACTTGGTATATACGGTTAAATGCAAACAGCAAACACCGTCTTTCTGTATCCAAATTAAAATAACAAGATCTATTTATTTATGCTTATTTAGAGTTCTGATAATATTCAATGTAAGTACATGCACAAAAACGCTACATTATGCGAGAAACAACACAAAGTAAGGAAATAATGACTTTATATATTTTTTAAATACCTAAAAATATGAAATGTGGAAGAAAAGACCGTAAAAAGACCAAACAATGGCCAAATAATGGTATTCAATTCTAAAAATGACGTGAAAATAAAAAACGGGGAGAATTACCAAAAATACCCTAAAAATTGCAATTTTTATAATCTAGGAGTCTTGATCAGAATATATGCACTAGTGGGCAACGTCCGTGATGTTCCAGTTAAAAGATGACATGTCATCAAAATCCGGGCTCTGGTTATAAGTAAACAATACGAAACAGTTGTGCATAACTTCCTTCAAAATTGGCACATTAAACTAAGATAAGCACACTTTATTTACTCTTGTTTTTTAATGTAAATGTTTGTTCATAATGTTCTAACCACATTATTAAATGTTTTACTTTTAAGCTACTGCTAATTGTCCTGAAATTATTTATTCTAAACATTCTTGTTTTATGGAACTAAGCAGGAAAATATTAAAATTTAAAACTCCCCATACTGGGAAACTGTATCAAGTCCAATGAAAAATATTAAGTCCCGCCCACTGCCCCCCACATTACATAAGAGATTCAATGTAATTTTTTGTCATACATGGTAAACAGCGTTAATATTTTTACTACAGCAATTTTTATATGTACTTTGAATATTCGTTTTTGAGAATTTTAAGCAATCATTTTTAGTTTACTTAGTTACAATAATTTTTAGTCTTTAAATACCTGTAATTTGTTAGTTAAAAAATAAGGTGCTACCTTGATTATATTTTTACAAAACAACTTCAAATATTATTTATTCATGAACATGTCTAGAAATTTTCACTGAAACCACTAAAAATATATTGTGCATGCAGTGTTTTGAAGATGTGGAAATGCAGTATTAAGAAAAAGTGATTGTAAATTATATAGCATTTCTCTTTATTAATGTTCGTTGAACTCTTTTCGTAAAAAGAAGGGAAGTTAAAATTTTTCATTATTTTCGCCAAAAACTCAATCCCATTGATCCCTTAGAGACGCTCAAATGTCTCCGTTTCTGAATCTGAAAAGACTTTTAAAAAATTCAGTACTAGTGTTATTTCTACATGTCTCGTATTTTTTATATTACTTTTTACACTAAATTATGTGAATTATTTAACAAAGACTTCAAACTTTCCTGATACCCTAGGAGTTCAAAGTGATTCATGCTTCCAAATTTTCAAATATTGGGCCCGTGAAGATGGTCAGTTCTTTATTCACCGGAATTTCTAACACCCAGAATTGTTCCTGGTTACACATTTTTGTTTAAGACCGACTCGATTGTGATTGAAAGCAGACAAGGACAGAGTAGCTTAAAGCTGTTAGAAGTAAACCTAGAGAACAAACCGGATACGCGCGATGTCGCAACAAGCGTTTACAAATGTCGATTCAACATAAAAGCAAGCATTCATCCTATTCAGACGGGCAAGTGGCAAGGGAAACATAAACAAATAATTAAAAAGAAAATGCTGTTTCTCTCACTAGAAACAGCAACTTCACTGTTCAAACTGAAAATTGCCCCAATAGCATCCTACTCCATCGAATTAATTTGGTCACACCTAAATTACAAAAACATCAAAGCCCTGGACAGAGTCAAGGCCAGATACCTAAAGAAGACCCTTGGTGTATCGAAGTACGCCCCAACCCGTTTAGTATATCAGCTGGCGGGAACAACAACATTTATAGAAGACCTGATATCAACACACAATCTGATATCAACCCAAGCATGCGAAAAGTTCTTGGAGGAACGAACACAGAAAGCAGCAGAAATTGACCCCGCTTTCTACTGCACCCCAGCCATGAAAGAGGAGGAATGGAAAAGAGCCGACTTCGAACTTCGCCACCTCTACACCCGAGGGGCAATACACGGTTTCCACCACCGCATCTGCTGCAGGAAAGGATTCCACAACGCTGACAGTGAATGTGTCTGCGAACTCTGCAACCGAGTCTGCACACAATATCACCTGTTCGAGTGTACCCAAAGAACATTACCACTCTCACATTATGCTAAGGACGAATGTCAGTAACTTCCCATGTACAACCCTTTGTACACATTGTGTTTAGTTCTATTTAATAATACTAAAGATAAGTGATTTTATTGTGGACCAGTCAGCAAAAGACCACATTCCTCTGCATAGGCGTAACCAGGCCGACCAAATGGGGTGGGTTATAACATCTTGGGGTATGGAATACCCCCCAGCGAGAGGGGGGTTCGGGGGTCCTCCCCCGGAAAATTTTAAAAATTAAGATGCACAATAACGAGTTTTAAGCTTCCCACGCTTTATACTCATATTAAGTAATTTATAAGCAGACTTTAAAAAATTGTACAATTTTCCTTTTTTTAATCTGTCACAATATGAAACCTTTTATCAAGCATCCTTTTATTATGTACTACGACGCAGGTGAACATTATCAGTTCACTGAAAAAACACATTGTGAACAGGCGTCGTGGTACCTGACAGTCCAGGCCTGTAGCCAGAATTAAAGATCAGGGTGGCCAAAATGTTTCTCATGATGGGCTAGGGTAATGTTACGGAAGAATATTAAATTTGGACTTGACATGGAACATAAACGATAACGGCAAAATAAAAAATTAAACTTAACTCCGTGGTGCTACATCCCCGACCCGACCGCTGCGTCATCTACCATAGGCAGATGGCAGGATTTGGGGGCATGTGATCAGCACGCCGACACCCACGGCCGTCAATGGTGGTTTCCATGACCGGAGCCGCTAATTCTCTATCAAGTAGCTTCTCAATTTGAATCACGAGGCTGAATGCACCCCGTTCCAGATCCCCCTTCCTCAGAAAAATCCGAGGTGACACCGGGGATCGAACCCGGGCCGATGGATCTGTAGCCAGATAACTGCAAAATACTATGCACAATTATTATTAATATTAACTAAAAATCGTTTGCCCCTTCACACTCATTAGATACCAGAACCTTTAAAAGGTTGAAATTTCCCAGAACCGTTTCTATTTAAAAAAAAAAAAAACACTACATTATCAAAGCTTGAGTGAGTTATAAGTTTATGAGGTATGCTATTTCTTGTTAGGACAGAGAAACTAGATTCACAAACTGCTGTACTGCATGCAGAAGTTCTTCCTGCTCATGACATGTTACAAGGAACAATCGTCAGAGGAGTGCCTATTCTTGTATTACTTCGAAATAGAGCTATTTTTCAATGCTTTTCTTAAATCTTTTACAATTTGAATGCTAATTGGTGAATAAATTAATTGAATTGAAAACGATGCATTTATTGTAAGCATTCATCATCATCACGGTTTTTGGATGTATGTCTGCATCTTCCGTATTCTCAATCTCCAAGCCTCTCTATTCTCCCCAAGATTCTCTGGAATATTTATCTCCTTCGTGTCTTCTTGTATCCCATTAAACCATGTCTTCTTTGGTCTGCCTCTCTTCTTTCTGCGCAGAGGATTCCATCTGAAGATCTTCTTTGGAAGTCTCTCCTCCCCCATCCTCCTCACATGACCATACCACACGAATTGCTTTTCTTTAACTTCATCTATTATACTGTGTTGTACTTCCATTTGTTCCCGAATTTCTTCATTTTTTAATTCTTTCCATCTGAGAAGTTCTATTTGCTCTTCTCAAAAAATCATATTCTCTTGCTGATAATTTTCTTTTCTATCTCTTTTTAATTGGCCAAATTTCTTAACCATATTGTACTATTTTCTTAACTATTGAATCACAAATATTGTTTTTTTTCCTTCTCGTGATGTCTGTCCCACAATACTCCATTTAACAGGGATATCGCTTTTCTGCCCAGAGTTTCTATTCTGAATTTCTGTCTCCATTCCACCATCTTTATGAATCGTTATGCCTAAATATTTGTAGTTCTCTGTGTTTTTAATAATCACTTTATTATTTAGCGTGAAATCTTATTGAACACCTTCTAAGCACATATATTTTGTTTTTTCCTGGTAGATTGTCAAACCACCCTTCTCATACATACTCTGAAATCAATTTCCTTGTCATGAATTCAGTATCTATCTTCATAACCTTGTGTCATTATTATTTGGTCAACAGCAAAATGTAATGTGTAGATCATATTATCTTCTAATGGTATTCCCATGAGTTTACTTACAACTGTTTTTCCAATGTTTTAATATGTACTCTAAATAGATTTTGAATAATGTAGGAGAAAGAATGCACGCTTGTCTCAAACCTTTATTCACATCAAATTTTTCTGTTATTTTATTTTTTATTTTAACACATGATATATCTTTGATTATTGGTTTGCTTGTATTAAAGCTTGATTATCATTTGTTTTATCTAAAGCCTGCCATAGTTTCACTAATGGAATAATGGAATGGAATAAGCATTACCGAAAAGAAAGATCAAGGGTGGGCAGAGCACCACACCACCTTCTGGCTATGGGCCTGTGCATAAAAGATTTATTAGATTAAAGATTAAAGATTAGTAATGTATGGTTTCTCAAGTTTTTGTGTACTTCAAGACTTCTGGTCCAGTTTTATCATCTGTATGCTTTAATTCTACATTCCATGCGTCTCATAATGCGAGACTGAAAGTTCTGATCGCGTACTAATTGTCTACCATTTCTTTCTTCCTCATCACAGATCTGATCAAATGTATGATGACGATATCTTTTACCACACCACTGTGTCAAAGCAAGATGTCATCAAAGTTGCTAGGTTACATCGTAAAAAAACTGTATCATCATATAAGCTTATATGCCATTAAACTTGTGTCATGTAGAAAAGTAATAGTGATATAGACCTAATCAACATCCCAATTATTTTTGCGATTTTAATTAACTTGGAATGCTAAAGTTGTGTAGTAATTTCATTATGATTTGAAGCAGCGGTTTCCACGCCTGGAACGGTTCCTGGAAACCTAAAGGCCCGTGGGAAAGACGAAAGGGATACGAGAGCAATCCTGATTCGACTAACCGGGTATCATATTATATTCTGCCTCTCAGAATTTTGCACAACTTTTTCTACGACAATGTTTTATCCATTTCCCCTTCATGCTACCGTGGTGGAAACTCGAACTTTCTGAACCCAAT
The DNA here is from genome assembly GCA_964059195.1 of Ectobius pallidus. NCBI lineage: Eukaryota > Metazoa > Arthropoda > Insecta > Blattodea > Ectobiidae > Ectobius > Ectobius pallidus. The sequence goes on from CAXKWD010000011.1 coordinate 44,039,053, forward strand.
ATGTGTGCAATTTACGTCAAAACCTCTAACTTATGTATATACTTATACATAAGTATAAACTTATATATATATATATATGGGTCACTTGTGTAAGTATAGAATATAATCATATTTACATTCTTACTTAGGCTCTTTTCACACTGGATCACCTGTGACGGTCACCGGTGACTGTCGGTGACCGTCACCGGTTTTTGGCTCTTTTCACACCTGGGTCACTTGTGACGGTCACCACTAGTATTGCCAATAGTAACTACATGATAAAACAATTTGTAATCGCTTCTGACATCCCAAATGGCAGGTTGACATTCCACCCCACTTATAAAATCTTCAGTATTAATCAAATCTAAACACATGGCTGGATAACTAGTTTCACTGAGCTAATTATACAACTTGCATTGTTGGCAATCATAAATGCGGAGACCGAGCGGTGATCGTCACAAGTGACCCAGTGTGAATGCTCCCATTTAAATCAATGATTCTTTGCCGGTGAATCGTAAGAAGTGTCAATTGTTAAGAGTTGTCACCTTGACGTCTCCTAAGATTGCTAATATTACTTCCGTTACGAAAAGTGGGCCTATTTACTGTGGATAAAGCAAAAACACCTTCTCTTACGATATATCTGTCTCAGTCTAGCACATTAATCGAATGACTTAAGAGTGAAACAGACATACTGGTTTTCATTTAATTCGGGTTTCCTTCTTAGCTCGTCTCGGGTATAGATGGCACGACAACTGGAACACTCCCAATATGGCTGCACGGTACGCACTTGAATTATTTCATAAATATTAACGGCTGTCTAAACAGCGGTGTATGATACGCGTGGTAAAATTATTTTATTTTGCTCCTACTATTGCTACGCTCTCCTTACTGGCTCCTTTCGCAAACATACCTGTTCGCAAAATTAAATCTCGTTTTTACCATCTGTTTTATAAATAACTAATTTATTCGTGTTGTTTTATTACGCCGTTGACTTATGTTTTCACTGAGTTTGCTGCCTACTTGTAATGTAGCTGTTATAAATATATAATGTTCCACAAGGTTCATACTGTTTTCATGTCATCCGAAACACAACGCCGCCGGGTTCTGGGCAATATTATATTCCACATTTAAGCAAACTTTTTTTTTCAAAACTGTGGTCATAACGAGAACTCATTACGCCACCAGGCATTACAAATCTATTGGTGCGCGACAGAACTGAGAAAACTTTTCTCGGGACTAGCAGGAAAAGTTCTCTAATTGCAGGAACATAGCTACATTAAGACCTCCTCATATATGTTAACACGAATTATCACTTTAATATTACATTTCCGACAACTTTACCGAAAGCCCTACTTCGTATTAAACTTCTGATAGTTTAACAAACCACTGGATTTGAATATTAAAGGTTGCTCTGTCCTAAAAGTTCTAAGTTCACTTCTGAGAGCATAATACGAAAAATTATTTGGTCCATGCATGGCGAGAATATCTTTTTTTATGTGTGGAGAAGTTTCTACAATTTCATCAAACATGCAGGTAATCCAGAAAACTCTCCTAATTATATGAGTCCAGATATACAGAGTGTAATTTTTTTTTTTTTTTTTTTTTTTTTTTTTTTTTTTTTTTTTTTGTAATGAATCGAATTAAACGAACATTGTTTCCTTCGATGAGCTTTTAATTGAAGTAGAGATCTATTTACTCTCGTTAATACAAGTAAAATTGCACTCAGCCTTGGAACTGGGCATTTATAACCAGGGTTATATTATCTTACGCACTTTTTTTAGCGAAAATAAGAGCAGTCTGAAAGAAGCAAATGTGTGAGTCCTTGCCTGAAATTGACAGTGGAGGTGATCTTACAGCAAGGCTAGTAGCCTTGTTCTTACAACACCTTTTCCATTTTTATTACCTTTATCCTTTTTTGCCCCGCTCTGTCCTTAATCGCTTTCTTTTGAACATTTTATGCTATTTGTTATATTTTTCGTAGCACATTTTATCGTTTAATTCCCTTTTCAAAACCCCCAAAGAAAACACATTTTCTGAAGTTATCGTTTATAAACATGGGATTCATGACATGTCTGTTTTTAGTGAATGAGGGATTGAAATAAAAAAAGTACACCACACCTGCAACAATTGGAAATATGAAAAAATTCGCTGTTTTAAAAAACTGTATTTGAAATTAGCGGAAGTATTTATAATTGTTGACAACAATGAGTTTCAGCCACCTTGAAATTCAAAACTAAAAAAAATAAATTGGAATAAAAATTAACTGTTAATTTTTTTCTCAGTAGGGTTCTTTTGGTGAATCAAAACTGTTTCTTTCTTAAGTAATTGTCCAAATCCCGACAATTTGCTCTAACTCTCTTGAATTACTATTCAAGCAGGATGTCATCGAAAGTATTAATAAAATAAACGCCATTGCTTAACAAATACCAGCATGTTTTATATTTTGTACACTTTCAGTTTTTTTTATAAACAATAAGTTATGCCTTATGGACTGTAGGAGAAAGTGCACCTCCACCCCTTTTTTAGCTTAAACAGAAAAATTTTCCTTCCATTTTACGATGATAATTGCCCCTAAAAATCCTTAAAAAATAAAATTATGTTGTGTTCTGGTGCATTCCGGACGCGTGAAGATCGAGTAAAATTAGTGGCACTGCTTAAAATATTCGGTTCTGGTACTTTAATATATGTTAACTATTACACTTAATATAAAGACTTCTGTTTTCATAGGACCGGGAGAGGAATCGAAATAGTATTGTTAATTTAGTGACCCGAAGTGAGTGGTTTTGTCTTTCTTTCGTTTTTGTTCATTTTTCAAATATAAAAAGGTTTTACGTTTTACAGTTTAAACAATCAGGACGTAATTTTATGTTCGGATTCAATTCATTAAATATACAAAATATTAAGCATATGGCGAATGCACAGACATATATTAAATAACTATCAGTGTATTAATAAAAATCGATTATCTGTATGTAGACCTACAAGTTTGTTCGACCATGCTATAACACGCTTATTGCATGTGACGTAACAGTATCTTAATGATATTCATTAAAGAACAGAATTTCATTATAATACCACTGTGGTATCGATTAATATCGAAGATGGAACAATCTTGAAGCCCTGAGAGCAGCAAACCAAACTGCGTAATAAACAACCCGAATTTAAAACAAAATCAATTCTGTTGGTGATAATTTTAATATGATACTAAATTGAGTTTATTTCGTATTTCTTAGTCTGTTGCATACAAGTTAAAACTCCAAAAGCAGCTTAGAGTTCCCCGCACGCCATCAGCTGTCATCTAACGTGAAAAACGAGAACTTGCTAAAGCTGTTAACCGGGGTCAACCGACTCATTTGTTTGATGAATCTAAAAACTCAAAACCTAAACATTTAATTATAGTCGAACAAAAACACTCGTATGCAACTTTCATATAATGGTAATTAAGACACTCGGATGAACATGAAAGTCGCTTTGCTCGTTTCATAAACATACGCGTGTTTTAATAAGCCGCATTATAGGCTCGTTGCATATTGTACGATTATATCACCAGTCCAACCAATTGTGTCAATTAAAACAGCTGTTAAACGTTCTAAACTTTAAACCGAAAGGACCTTTCCGTTTTAAACAAACAATGCAACTCTCACCAAAAGTGATTCGGGACTCATAGTCATCAAGGAGTTATTATGTCACCCTCAATGCAACTCTTTTATTCCTTATCACCTTCAGTGGCGGACGCAGGGGGGGATAGGGGGGTTACATCCCCCCCCCCCCCCGAAATTTGAAAAAAAGCTATATATGTACTCTAAGTGGCCAGTTTTATAAACTAATTGTATGTGTAAGTTGATTGATTTTTTTAGTCTTCTTTCTACCTATTCAAATCCCCCCCGAAAAAAATTTCTGCGTCCGCCACTGATCACCTTCACCAGCTTCATACTGTGTTCGCCACAGCCAGTACAGCAAACAAAGCAGTGGCGTTCACAATGTAGGTTTAAACAACGGCCCTATTTAACACTATAACGTGAAAACCTTCATTTAAGTGATAGTGTTTTGCTGTAGAGGTCTATGTGTTGGCAACATAATGTTCCTTTGTTGTATATTTCGACGCAATGTACAAAGCTATTAAGAATTAATTCACGTCAACATCTATTAATAAGGAGATCTGAAAGCTTTATTAATTGTTGTTGTTGTTATTATTATTATTATTATTATTATTATTATTATTATTATTATTATTATTCCTTATTTTTAACGTAATACCAATTAAGTATAATCTGGTATCAATATTAAACCCATCGAATGATGCAATTCGATTTATTATTTGAGGATTAGACCCAGCTAGAAACTAAAGTGTTCTTTAAAACAAAAAACCCTTCAAACAAGTTTTGTTAAACTTGAACTCACGCCAAAGTCGTAAATGCAAAATAGCTCTCATAACGCAATTGCATTCGACAAATTAAATTATAGCTATTTATTACTCGGCATTCATAATGACAGTTAAATTAACAATATTCTCTTCCATAAAGTTTTTTATTTCAATTAGAAGTTTGCGATTAAAGAATAAAATAAAAATAATACCAGACAACTGGATGAAAAAATGCCATCAGTTGAAAAAGCACTTCAAAGATTTAAAAAATTATAATTTCTGCACAAAAAAGCAGGACATTGTATTGTTATTAAAACTTTAATAAGCATGTTAAAACTTCAACCAAAATACTTTATATGTCGTAGTTCGGACACACCTACCACCGGCCTTTAAATATATAGGCTACATTCGAACAAAATAGGCATTTTCCTAAACTTCCTAACCTAGTAAATAACACAGTGACCATGTAATATTTTGGTTTTGTAGCAGTGTAATCCGGTGATTACATTTTCTGTATTACACGATATTTTATCGCGACCTCAGATGCATTAAATATAACAAAATGGTGAGAGAAGCATCGTGGTTCGTGCACAGCGTAAATCTTCATATGCGGCAGGGAGAACATTTTGTGTGTTTGCAAGTGAACAAATGGGACAGGTTTAAACCGCGAATGTGAAAACAGAAATTGTATTGTTTTCTTTTTGTGACTAGCTTATATAGAAACAAATAAACATCGCATGAGGGCAGGGATGTGGAAAAGATAGGGAAGTTAATGGGGGTTAACATAGGTTAGACCAGTTTGTATGGGGTTGTACGTTATCCTCCAAGATATTTGATCAATTCCAATGAGATTTTAACTTGCAATCAACAATTAATAATTTCACTTATGTCTGTAGTTTTGTAATGGATTTAATTAAAGTTATTAAATAACAATCATTTTAATTTTGATTGAAAATAATAAATATCAATGAAGAAAGTTTTCTTTTTCTCTCAATGGATTCGGATGAAATTTTTGACATTTTAAAGTCAAGGCTATAGAAAATGAACTGAACTAAGAAGATTTGGATCATAGCCTAGTATTTATTTGGAAGGAAAATAACTTTTTTTTCAAATTCAAAATATTTGAGTAAAACAATGATGATAGAAGCAAATTGTTAAGTTCAGATGCTAATTATTTTATTCAACAGTATTCACAAAAATTGCATGTATATCCAATGAATAGTTTTTTTTAAGAACAATTTATACGTGAAAGTGTAATTTTGAGAAGATGCAATTTACTTGCAACATGTATTTTCTGCTGAAGAGCAGAAATGCCACTCCTTTTCATAACCAATAATTTTAAATGTTCGTAACTTCAGTAATAATCGACATATTCACATGAAACAAATTTTATTTTGAAGGTTATTTATTTGTTATCAGAAATGCCTTGAAACAAAACCAAAATAATTTTTTTAACCAAATTTTATGTTAATCCATACTTAAGGCGACTAAATTGCGCGGTGATATAGGCCTAAACTGCCTCTCAGAAGATTTGTTGGCATATGTAAGATGCGTAAGTTCTCTCCTACGACCCTAAGAAAATTCCTTCCATTCTGTTTGACAATGTTTAAATCCACCACTGAATTACATTAGATCGCACGAATATAACAAAATCACATCTATCGAAGTTAATTCGTAACGGTCATTTGAGCGGAACTATTACCATTGGTCAGTTCTACCGCAAACGCGATGATTTTTTATAGAATACTAAGCATACTCAGTTGGCAGTTCTTTATAAAATATACATTAAAAAAACTGTTCGACCATAATACACTATGATTACGTGTGACGTAACGGTATCATAATGAGATCCACTTCGAAACCGTTTTTCATTAAAACATTGGTGTGGTACCGACTATTATCGAACACGGAACTATCTTGAAACCTTGAGAATACGAACTGAAACTGCGCAATAAACACCCTGTATTTAAAATAAAATCAATTCTGTTCGTGTTGATTTAAATATTATACTAAACTGAATTCATTTCGTGTTTTCAAAATCAGCTGGTTTCATGGAAATGACCAAGAAGAATCTTCGACTTGACCGGACGCCATGAGCTGCCATCTGTTGCAGAAGGCAAGAACTATGAGAACAGCTGATTGCGAAGGGCAGCCGTCACCATGGGCCTTTGTGGGCCTAATTAATTTCATCTGCACGACTTAGACCATGAATTTTAGTGCTGTTGTAAAGGAAAGAATTCCAAGTGTATATTCGGCATGTTATGGAGTACACATTTCTTACATCAAAGATGGCGACGTCATTTGTATTACGTAATATTCCAAGGATGAAACTCAATACTGTTTTGCATTGTGATTGGGGAAGTAGGGGGAAATTTTGACAGTGCCTGCAAGGGAAGCCCTTAGGCTACTCATTGCTGATCTAGAGATAAAGAAAAACATAACACTCTCATAAATCAAAGTGACCAGACATCCCGATTTAACCGGGACAGTTCAGATTTATGGATTTAAGTCCCCTTGGGGACACTTAAATATAGAATTTCCGGTCATTTGAGGGTAGAATGTATAATTTTCATTTTTCTAGCAATGTCAGTCATGAATTCAGGTTGTTTCAGAACTCGTATTATAACGCGCTTATTATGAATTGCGTCCACACGCCTACTTGGTGATGTGTGATGCGTTCGTTCAAGTCCAACAGCTTCATAACACTTGCACCAAAGTTTATAATATTGAACTGTATTTTTTTTAATACTACGAGGTTTTTTGCAAAGCCTAGGGCTTCCCATGCAGTTTTCGTAAGATTTGATAGTGTAAAAGATTATTGTGCAATGTTGCATTCCGGGTGGATCTTAGTTATTCAACTGATCCCGGCTTCAACTCGCAGAAATAAATAAATACATAAATTCGAAATGTGCAATCAATATACTTTCCTATTGGCTCTATCACTATTTGAATAATCATGCAGACGACTGAGAATCTGCCCTTTTGGTACAACTCAAAAGTCAACATCAATATTCTTCCTCTCATTCCTTGTCAAATTCGCTACATTACATGGAGGAATATGAACCGTTACAAAAATGTTGTGGAGGTGGTGACTTCTCCCCAGATGGTGGAGAAGAATTCATAGTTAAGATTAATCAATTTGTTTATTAAAGTTTTTGAGTCTGATGGATACAGAAAATGTTATTACGCAGCCGAGATCTGATCTTCGAGCTAATGCAAGCTACATTTATCAATAATCGAAAATAGAATGCTTCAGGACAAAATCCTAACAGAAAAGTGTTTTTTAGAAAGGCTATACAAAATATAAAGAAGATTATAAGTAAAGAAAAGTAGTTCGAAGTTTCCACAGTATGTTTTCCTGCAAAAAAACTCTACAATATTTTAATTATTTTCTAACCTTCTTAGCTGGCTCCACTCCACGAGCACATCCTTTCTTCTCTTTTACAGCTGCTTGATTTGTGATCTTGGACAGTTTTGCTGATCACAGACGTTCAAATTTGTCGAAAGTAGTTGTCTACTTTCCACCCACAACTGGTCATGGGCATAGGATACACTTTTACGATTTAATCTCATTAGTGGGGTAGAAATTTCATCAAAGAATCAGAAACAGACCAGACAGTTAAAATATTTTTTTCTTTTTTAAATAATGATATTTTTCGTAAAGTTCTGGTCGGAATTTTCGGCTTAAATCACTTGTGGATGTGATGGATTGTTGTTATTAAGACGAAATAGCCAATATCAAAGAGGTATAATACTATTTTCCTGTATAGCCATGGTGACAAAGTTTAGATGTTAACGATGACTATGATGCATTTGAGGTTGTGAGTTTACATACAACAAAGTAGGGTAGGAGTTATTGCCCATATACCAGGCGGAATCTTTTTAGGATAGTGTACGCATAAGCAATTATCAAGATTCAGCATTTAGTACTTCAGCGGTGAATTATTCTTGATTGTCTCAGTAATCTGGTTGCTCACTTGTCATTGAATTGAAAGATGTAAGTCAGTAATATTTTCACACAAACTAAAATAGTGTTTGAAACTTTTACAAATCCATCTACTTACAATCATGGTTATATAAGAAGTAAGTAAAACAATTTAGAAATGTTCGGTTCATGTCATTTATCCTGATAGGTAGTAAGAATTATGTTTAAAGAGAATTAATGACATTTCACATCGATAGAGGCTTGATTTAATATTAGCCTATATAGTAAACTGTTGGAGTTGTCAACGAATCACTTTTTAGTTTCATCATTCAACGTAAATCATTCGAACAAACTGGGAATGTCAGAACCATCGATCGGTGCAGTCACCTGTGGATATACAGATTTGATTTCTTCCTATCAGCTAAAAATACTTGTTCTAGCACCGCTAGGGACATGACATTTTATGGACAGTTTTTTCAAAGTCAGTCATGTTTTTTAAACGAGAAAACTTTTTTACATAAGATCCTAAAGAAATATTCGTTAAGCTCAATTAAATTACCAGTAAAACCATCAGCACTCGTGGTATTAGGCCTACTGTAGAAGGTTTAATCACATTCTAAGAAAAGTATCTTGAAACTATGTGCAAATTCTCTTGATGCTACAACTTTTTAGTTATTAATAATTATTTTGTATACAATTATGATAAATATACGTCAAAATAGTCTGCAGTTTACCAATATTTTTTTGTGATTACATATAAAAATAGGAAATTACTTCTCTTAGATTTCAAAAGAGATAATTCCTATATTTTTCTGCATATTTTTTAAGAAATTAATGTATACAATATAGGCCTAAGATAAATTTTAAATGGTCCACACATACAAGAAGAGGGCTACATGGATCTGTTCGTCTACCTTTTTACACGATGATTCACAATATTAATAACATAGATGCAAAATCGCACGACGTTTTATATGTTACAAGTTGGAAAAGATGTTCATTCAGACTTTTTAAAAGTATGACATGTTAGGCCTATATTTCATAATCTAAACCATTACCTGAGGATAAAAATTCAACGATGAATACATGGGATTCTTCTGTGAATCTCCGAAAAATGCCGAGACAGAAACTGTGAAATTTTAAACTTTTTTAACCAAATTTCTTAAATATTTGATGAAGTTTCCCTTTATTGTCATTAAAGTAGATGTATGTAGATGCTTTTTGAACCTAAACTATTTTGGTGTTGCAAATGATAACGTTGTAGGCTATATTGGTAGGCCTGTAAATTTAACCTTTCCTTCGATTTATAATTCAATTTTATATTTTCCTTCCTTATACATTTTTTGCCCCACTGACACGGCAAATTTTGTGTAACGCTCTTCCAAATACCCCATGTTGTAGTCTCATCCTCGATTTTTGTTCCTGCGAACAGAATGTCGTGCTTTATCCTTTCTTTTGGTCGTCTTACTACCTATCTATTTCCCGTCTTTACCGTACACATGTTAAAACAACCCACAGACTTGGTTAGATGGCGTAGCGGTCGAGTTGGAGACCTAACCCATCAAGGGATGTAGCGCCTTGGATTTGGATTTCATTAGGAGCTCGTGTAAAGTATCAAACGTAAGTTATTTTTTTTCCACGCATAATAATTTTAAAACACAAGTAAATACAAACAAATCAGCATTGTCTATTCTATTCTGCGCTTACTATAGTTTGTTTTCTAATTTGCACCCACACTTCTGCACAAGAGAGCGTTAAGTCTGCCGTTTTCTAGTGGCTTCTTCTACTGGTATCAGCACTCGCGGTGTTGTTAGTACGATTTTACGACAACCAAAGAAATACATAAAGTATATTGCGAAAGCCAAAGGACCTAACTTAAAAATTCAGTTGAATATTTTATATTACGATACTGCTTTGGATTGGCTGTTTTCAGATAGAGCGGGGACGTCACACTACTCAGCTTATTCGTGTTCTTTATTCTTTAATATGCAGAAATCTGGTCCGTAATATTCACTCTGCCCTCTTTCTGATCTTCCAACTATATCTTATCTTCCCTTCACATCATCTGAATGTAACTTACGACGGTTTATTTCTCATATTTGAAACTAGTAACGTGTCCTATTCACGCTATTTTAACACAGTTCCGACATCTCCAAAGTGTATTCCTCAAATAGGGTTTTTTTTCACTTCTAGTAAAATTATTTCCTCTTGTATAAATCTGACTTCGTTTGTTTTCTAGCAGATCATTTTTTCCAAACGAAACACTTTCACTGAATTACCACACAAATTGATTATCACTGTTGTATTTTATTAAATTATTAGTAAAATAGTCATTTTATTTTTCTATATTTTTAATATGCTACCGGTACATGGATAGGTCTCTTTATTTCATTCGATATTAGATTTCTTGTTAATCGCTTTATTCCTTGCGCATATTCCTTTATAGTCCTTATAGTTTCATGTAAGTGTTTCTTTACGATTTCCACCTCATTTACCCTCCTCAAAAAGTTTTGTTCATACATTTGGAATAACACTTTTAAACCAGATTTAACCAAAAAGGGCCATATCCCCGCAGAATTAAAATACTAAATTTATATAAATTCTTATCTACAAACTATTTCACATACTACTTAGATCTATAAGCATGCCTTTCTATTTCCAACTTTTTCTTTGGATAATGTTGCTTGGAGCTTAAAATGTAGTACAGCCTGAAATATAATAAACCAATGTAGCCTATAAAAATATATCCCGGACTGAATGACATAATACCAACTTTTGGTTATAATGATAAACTTTTAGTTGTGAACAATTCCGGAACCTCGTCTACGTGTTGTGGGTAAAGTCACTGTTCATATTTTAAAATAAATTCAAAGAATTGTAATGCAAGTCCAGCTTTTAAAGCAACATTTACTTTGTAAGTTACAACTATTGAACAACTGCCTGAAGTGGATTTATAAGCAGAAGGTGACATGTTGGAAAATACATATAAGAAAGAGTTCAAGAAATTTCAGCTTTCAATAATACAACGAAAGACAACTAGGAAACTTTAGTAGAAACTGTAAAATAACCACTAAAATACGCTTGTAATATCTCAGGTATATAGACAGGAACGTCTGCAGTTTACTAAAACGTATTAATTAATCTTCAAGTGACCATATTTTTCCATTCCCCTTAAAATAACGTCGTTTATTCAGGCTGATGATGAATTACATAAATATTATGGATAATAGATGGGCCTTATAAATGTTATTTTAAATTATAATGTATTCAATTAACATAAATTGTCTCAAAATTCTAATTTAAGAGCATAAGTTTTTTAATTATATAAAGATGATATTTATCGCTTGCTCTTAAACCAAGACAACTGAGAGGTAATTATCTCTTTTAATTGTGTCTTTAAATATATCGAAATGTATATCTTCATGCAATTTTAGCCAATTTTATAAAATATATTTATCACCAGTTTGTATGTATTTGAAGTATGGCCAAATTGTATTGGTACAGGCTTTATTAATGAGCTCATTAAGTCCTTCCGTTAATGAATTTTAAAAATAATCCAGTAATCCGACCTGCGGACTCAAATTTGTGTGTTACGTATCTATAATACCCATTTCAAATACTGATTTTCCACTGTTTGATTTATTCACATTTTTACAAAGTTTGCGATAAATTTTGAAAGTGAACACTAAATAAAGAGATGTGGATCATTTAGATAAAAAGTTAGGCTTAATTCCATGAAAATTAGCTTATGTCCATGTTTGTTATGGTTAATTAATGATCGTTGTGTACTGCTACTTTGGCTTGTAACCGTAAACTTTGCACTGGAATTTGGCTTCATAGGATTCCTTTCAGATGCCTGTCGATCTAAAGACATGGGACTGTCGCATTTATGCGAATATACAAGCCGTTGGCAACTCGAAACAAAGAACTTGGGAACCCAAAACTAACTAGTTATTCCACCCAGGAATTTGGTGGAATTTATAGATTTAGTTTCACTTTTAATACTGACTTATTCCGCTTTAAATACTCCTTGCCAATTGAGCTCCAAAATTCGATCTCTTCAGTCCTTGAGTTCCCTTTGTCCAATTGTTTCTCCAAGTCCACTTTAATCTCTTTGTAATAGTGTATTTCATTATCACAAGGTACTTGAATTCGGTTTCCTCGTCACATAATCTGTGAATAATACACATAATACGACAGTAAATAATAAAGATCGTGGTCGCTATTTTCTGTATTTAGCACATACACACTGTAAAAGTCGTATTAGTGGGGATACGTTAGCACAAACAGTTTTTCATGTTCTGTAAATTTTCGGATTACATTCAGCATAAACTTGGAATTAAATAGGAAAATTTTGATTTTATGTCACAATTTAACTTCTCTTATTATCGGCAATCTAGCACAAATTTAGTGTCAACAGTATTCGATAATCTGAAGAATGCTGTACGATTTCTTGTTATGTCACAATAGACATAAATATGCACGTTAACAGAGTGAAAGTACATTAAAAACCGTAAACTTTTTCACTTCCCTGTTTTTTTAGAAACCTAGCACATTCATGTAGTGTGCAATAGGATAGCATTAAAGTCTTCCTTGTTTAGCAGAGTGGTATCACAATATACATAAACTTATAATTTGTCCACAGTCATAAAATTTCTATAAATTATTGCCTTATGTAACTTCACTAGTTGTCAGATATCTAGCACGAAAAGCAGTATAAATGGTATATACGGTCATACGATAGTATGAAGAGTTTTACGTGATTTATTTTCATATCATGAGGAACATAATATGCAAATCAGGAATTCGTTTAAGTTTTAATAATCGTCTCATTTCACTTCCCTGTTATAAAAATTCGAGCACATCCGTGTAGTAAGAATGGCGTTACTAACGATGGGATGACATTAATATCCTCCATGTGTCGTAATATCGCGTAAATAAAAATGCAAATGAATATTTTTACCTCATGTAACTTTTCTGGGTATCAGAAATACAGCACAGAAAGCAGCACAAACTAGTGAAAACGGTGATATGACAATTTAGTGCAGATCTTTGAATTATTTCTTGTCGTTAAACATTAAACATAATTATGCAAATTAAGAATTCGTCGTCTCCTTATTTCACTTTCCTTCCTTTATTTCACTTTCCTTCCTTTATTTCACTACATCAGCAATTTACCACAGTAGTAGTAAAATGGCATCATAGGCGATGCAATGGCATTCCATATCATCCACTTTTCGCAGTATCACAAATAAAAAGTCAGAGTAATAAAAACTTGACAATTTTTACTTTATGTAACCTCTCTAATTTCCATAAAGCTAGCACGTCAAGTACACAATATGGTATAAGAGCTGATACGATAATATAAATAACGTTCCATGATTTTTTTTTCATATCACAATGGACATAATTATTTAAAATCAACACAATTCATGTACATTTTTGTAATCATCGCCTTATTTCACTTCCCTGTTATCATACATCTATCACAGCGGTAGTAAAATTGGCATCAGTGGCGATACGAGGACAGAAACAGTTCTCTACGTCTACTCAAGTTTTATCACAACATAAATTGCCCTGCAATTGAACAGTCAGGTAAATTTTAAGATTTTTGTAACCTTATGTAACTCCTCTAGTTATCTGAAAACTAGCACACAATGCAGCACAAAATGGAATAAACTAAGACACGATAATGTGAAAAATGTTGCATGATTTTTGTCATGATACAATAATCATAAATATGACAATTAACCTTTTCACTGTTACTGACGTATAAATTCGTCACCTCACATTTTTTTTATAAAAGCAGAGATATGAGGATAATATAATATTAATTTATTTAAAATGTAAAGATTTTTATTCATATGTTATGGTTGTCTTTTAGGTGACCAGTTATTCTACTGAAAGTTTCCTCGCCGTTTTCATACATAGAGCTCCCGGATGATTTCACTTGATGAATGCTTATATAAATACATAAATTCAGCTATGAAAGGATTAACAGAATGCTTGCAGATTTTTGTAATCTTCACCTTATTCCACTTGCTGTTTTCAGAAAACTAGAACATAAATGTAGGAAGAATGGTATCAGCTTATGAGAGGTAAGCGTGACTGGAAAAACACTGAATGATATCAACTAAATGGACTCACGGTCTGTAGCCTCTTCTCGGTTCTGATGGCATGCAGCACCATGGCGTTGCCCACCACCGTCACGAGGCTGAGGAAGTACATGACGATCCCCATAGGAATTGCTACTCCTAAAGGCAGTGAGGAGTCTGCTTCGGAAACTGTTTCTACGTCATTGTCTTTCCAGTCCTCGATGTCATTCAGCTCAGTTCCGTTCATCTTGGAAGCACATAGGTGAGATCCATTCCCGCAATTCGGCAGAAAAGTACTGAGGTTTCTGAATTCATATTCTGTGCTTCCAGCAAGCAAACTGTCACTGCTAATGCCACTAGCAAGACTCGAGTCGTAATCAAATTGTGATATATTGTTATTGTTGAGGGAAAAATAATTATTAGCTGACTGAAACATTTTTATTAAATTCCCGGATTATTCACCTTACTGTTGTTTACTTTCAGCTGTCTTCTCACAGGACATTTATAAGTATATATTTATCAATAAATTCAGTAGTCTGTTTGCTTCCCTGCACAAGTAGATAGCCAGGGAAAACAAATGTCTGAGCTGTAGAAAAGTTAAAAATCTGCAGTGTTATTGAGATTTAAGCAAAGAAATGTTCTCTTGCAATTCTCTCCACACATAGGTATAATTCCGCTTAATTTTGCAGAGTAAATGTATGCTGTTTAGGCAGCAATTCCAATAAAATGATACTACCGACTTTAAAATAGAAGTTTTTCTCAGACAACGTAATTTTCATGTCTTGCTGACTTCCCGAAAAGTCATGTCACTTTTATTTTCTCGTAACAATGTTCAACGCAGGTATTAAAATTGTATCAGAAGTGGGTCACAGCGAATTATGCCAATATACTATAATATAATAAAGTTGAATACTACTCAACTACCAGTTAGCTAAGACAAATGTTTCCATCTTATTTCCTTATTGTATATTAACAACAATACAACACAAAGTCACACAACTTGGCCCATACTTATTTTACAAGTCAACTAATTTGAGAGTGGTTAAAATGGTTTGCATTGTGGAAATATAAGTTGTTGATATATTACGTGCGGTCTCTTCTTTTTAATATACAGGTAGACATAAAAATATGAAGAATTTTAAATATTAATGTGCACACTGAAGCCCTCTAGATAGACAAATAGTTTTTCGACGAAAAGTATTTTCACAGCGAATATATACACACTTAACACTATTAGGCGTATGCTTTCAATCGAAACTTTCTTTTAATTGTATTTAAATTTTCACACTCTTGAAGTTTACAACAGATGACTCAAGAAGTTTTCTATTGAACGAAGTGGATTTATCTAAATAGTTTTGTGCATTTATTTCCTTTCTGAAGCCATTCGTCTTATTTCAATCCTATTATAATTATAACACTGCACAGAAGCATAAAGCAAATCAGTTGTTTTATCTCCATTTTTTAAAAACGATACGCAATACTTGCATTTGTAAGTCCATAGGGGACTGGCGCTCCCCGGTAACAAATCTGCTAAGATGGTCCCCTTAAGGGATCGCCAAGGGTCGCTCGCGACCCGATGGAATAATATTTATCTTATATTTATTTTAGTAAACTGTTCTTCCAGCTGAAAAGGTGTATAGTGTTCTTCTTCAAAAATGTAGGTGTCAGTACGCAAGAATGGAAGTATTTTATTTAGTTTCGTTCTTAATTTGAAACTTCCGAAACTGTAATACAACTACAAACAGTCACAATGCTTCACATCGCAATAAACAGTGTAAATGAGAATAATAGGATTTGACTTGAAGTACGAAATTCCTATAAGAGACCTATCTTCTTTGGTTCGATAAAGTTACTTTTGTATTATTATTTGGTTTATTATTTTCAAAATCTCTGGCAGCCTCGTCGATTTGACAAGGAAATTACTACTTCCGAAGCCTAAGAAAAACTATGAAGTTTGAATTACGTAGCTGATCAAAGGAGTCATATATTGCGCCCGATGTCGAGTGGTCTTGAGTACGCGGGGGATGAAGCTGTCGGGCGTCGAGGCGCCAGAACATCCGCGTCGCGGCCTAGCGCGTGGAGGACTGAGCCAGGAGCCAGATGAAGTCACACAAAAGCGTCGTCCTGCTGATCTGTGTCGGACCCGCACCCCCTCATCGCACGAGTGTCGAGCGCACGCCCCAATTCAGGGGCAGCGCAACGCCAACTCTCCACAAGTTATCAGTTATTTCATTTATTCACTAATAAGTGGAGTGTAACAGATGATACGTCAATTATTACAATGACCAACGCTCGATTGTTAAATTATATACACATACAAGCTGTAATCGCATTTCATTACATTATAGATCTATATAATGAGAAGAAAGGCACGCAGAAATCTAAAATTTTTAACAAGGATGGACTGAAGGGTATCCGAATGCAGCTGGAAGCCGGATTTTAAATTTTCCCTTTAGTTCGCGGGTTATGAGCGAAAAACTGGCAGGAAACGTGACTTTTTCCTCTATCGAAGAATCTGTTTTCGTTGCAGGTGGCCTTCCTCTGCTGCCATGGGAACCGAGAAAGACAGAAATATAATTATTTCAACATAACGCATGGAATTGCATATCACTTCGGTTATGTTAGCCCGTTCTGCTTGATTCAATTTTTTATAACATAACATTATAGCACGCAGAGATTTGAATATTTTACATAGGTGGACGGAAGAGGGAACACGAATTTAGGCTTAAATGAGAAAACCCTGATAGATTTGAATTAAACTCACTATGCGGATTTTTTTTTTTTGAGAGGGCCAGAAAACTCTTATCTGGGGTCGGCGCTCTGGAATTGTGAAATGCACCCCGAAGCCGGATTTTAACTGTTTTATTATTCATAGTTTTCTTTATGAATGATTCGCGTTTACGTGTGAATAAATAATATAATGTTTTATTTACTGTGCTCTTAAATAAATGATTTCAAAATATCCAGCGATTGAATTAATAAACACGGGCGAAGCCGCTGGCACCTGCTAATACAGAAATAAAACAGAACATTATGAAACGAACCTATAATATATCGAAGCAGCTATACAGTATCTATTTATTTAGACACGTTGTGCTTGTTTCATAGTTTTCATTAGTGTGTCTTAATTGGCTTTATAGGCAAGTTGCATACGACTATTTTTGTTCGATCCTAATTAAATGTCTTAGATTTTTAATTTTTACAGAATTCCTTGCAATTCAGGCAACAATCGACAAGGCTGATTTAGGCTAACAGCTGTCACTAAGTTCTCGTATTTTGCGACAGATGGCAGGTGACAACATGTAGGGAACTCGAGTCTTCTCTTGACGTTTTAACTCAAAGCTAGGTATATTAAAACACGAAATTAATTCAGTTTAATATATCATCAAAATTAACGTGAACAGAACTGTTTTTATTTTGAATCGAGGTTTTTAATATGCAGTTTGAATTTCTGCTTTCAAGACTTAAAGAATGTTCCATGCCCGATATTAATCGACAACAGTGTCATACAGTGGACAAGGGTGTTATATTAAAATTCTGTATCATAATGGATATCATTATATTGAAAGGCACCAAAATTAACTCAAGGGAAATGAACTGGAAATAAAATAATTCTGCACTAAAATAATGAAACTGATTATTAAGACTGGTTTAAAGTTGTGATGAGAAGTATTCTATACGTAACCCTTTGGGTTTAGGCATTTGGTGGCGATAAGGTTGTCAGCTTATGAACCGACTGCTTTTACCCCTAAGAGTTCGCCAGGTACTCATTTATGTCAGGAGGCTGAGTCGACCTCAGGTTCATAATCCACTAAGCTCAAATAATTCATTACAAGTATTTTACTGAGGTTCGAACCCGGTCTATAGCACAGTGCTTCAGTCAATTGTTTCATGGCGTATCCTGTTTTAAAGAGTATGAAATCTTTACATTTAAGAATTTCATATACAATATTACCAATTAATCATAAAAGCAGCTATAAGACGGACTGATTCATACAACCTATAATCACACGTTATTTAGTCAATATATAAAATAGTTACAAACAAATTCATAAAATATACTCCTGTAACATATCGTTATTAATTAAATCAAGAAAAAATATCTAAATCAGTTTCTAAAAATTCTGTTTAAGGGACAGGTTAATTTGCAAACTTCTACTAATGTTTAGATATAATTTACATACTACTATTAAGGAGACCAACCTGTGAAATTGATATTTTACCTGACTCTGTAAGCATTTGCCACATTTAACCCTAAAATTTTGAAAGCTGTATATTTATTAGATATTTTTAAAAAATATGTAGTGATTTTTAATGGGTTTCATGACTTAAAGTCATTGCGATGCATTTTTCAAATTTTTGGGACCAAATTGCAGATCTGATGTATAGACACTATAAACCAAAAAATTACTACTTCATTTGTAATAGAATTGACTGTATCTTTTAAATATAATAGTCAAACCTTTTTACTTAAATCAACAACAAATATATAATAAATCTAATTAACAAACCAATCCTCATTATTTTACTCAATTCTGTTAAGTATCATAAACAATATATTCTAAGGGCACACTTATTCTAAGCTAAAAATTCATATAGTAAGTCTTTTTACTGGTATGTCTAGAGGCATTGGTAACATTTTTAAAGTAACTTATTAAAAACTGCTACGCAAGAAACAATTTGAATAGTGAAATGTGCGGAAACAAAACGTTGATCAAATCAACTTTAAAATTACTTTTAAAACCGCTCTGCTCTTTCTATAAGCCTTGAGGTAATAACCTGGAAGACATACGAATTCCCTTCTAACATTACTCTGAAAATGACTGAAACTATAAAATTAAATATCTACTGAGAAAACAATGCGTGTTGCAATACTAAAAATCATCAGCAAGTGCGCAAAGCCCTTAAACGCTACATTAAGGACATCTAAATGTACCTAAGCTAAAATGTGTGTCATTCTTTGATTAGCCGAGAATTTGGGTTAATTAATAAGCAATTTTTTTAATGGGTCTTATGAACTTTTTGGCAAATTTCCCAGGTCAGTCCTCTTAACAAATGATTTCAGACTGCCAAGTTAGTGTCATCTTGGTATCTTCTAAAATCTGCTTCTTCCTTACATTTAATATTTAAGGGAAAAGAACATAGGAAAAATACTACATTGCGTTCATTTAGGTGGATTTGGTGTAGGCGGAAGCTAGAGAATACTGTTATATTTCTACACAAGTATTAATGTTTTCATTCTTCTGACACTATTATTTAAAAAAATCTAAAATAATTAAGAAATAAAAGTGTGTATACTATTGTTGATAACAGTATACAGAATATTAATATAAACGTTCAAACTCTCTATAATCCTAAAGTGGTATAATCTTTTACGCCTAGAAGGGCCGCATTTTTCTGAAACTTTCCAGAAATCAAGATAAGGATACGTAGGCCAAATATCCATATGTCTATTCACTTAATAAAAGTCGTTTATAAATTAGTACATTATGCAACGAGCCTATAATGTGATTTATTAAGGTACGAGTATGTTTATGAAACGAACAATAATTTTCATACGAAAATCTTAATTACCATTATAGTCAAGTGCATACGACTGTTTTTGTTCAACCATAATTACATGTCTATGTTTGGAGTTTCAGAATACATTTTCATTCGTAAAAACAAATGACTCTTTGTCTGGGAGACCAGATTTTAGTAAGTTTTTGTCTTTTGCAATGGATGGTGGATGGCGGCGTGCACGGATCTTAGTGTTGCTCATGGCGTTTTAACCTCAAAGCAACGCACATTAAAATATACGAAATGAACTCAATTTAGTACAATATTAAAATTAACACGAACAGAATTGATGCTTTCAAGGCTTGAAGATTGTTCCGTTTACAATATTAATCGATAGTTAGACAACAATGTTATAATGAAATTCAGTATAATAACGTCGTTATGATACTGTTACGTCACATGCAATAAGCTTATTATAGTATGTCGAACAAAGAAAATAATACATTATGCAATGAGCCTATAATGACTTTTTTTAAGATAGGAGTTTGTTAATTTTCATACGACTATCTTAATAACCACTATAGAGACGTTGCGTACGACTGTTTTTGTTCGACCATAGTTATATATATAATACTCTATATGTTAGAAAATATTCTTATGAAACGGAAGACTAATAATAAAAACTAATATTGTGTATTTGCTAATAATATGAGTGTAAAATTTCTATGAAACAGGGTCCAGATCAAAAAAGTATTTATATGATCCATTGAACCTCCCTCCCCAGATTGGTCGCGGTCCTTCAATGCTCGGGCGGCGTCAGCCGCATATACGTCCTTACAATGGGGGAGGTAAAACTCAAAGAAGAATAAAAAGAAAACATTATAATACAGAGTATAGTACATTGTATAATACGATATAATGAGGGAAGTGTGTTTTAACGGAATCAAGGAAAAGCGAGCAGTAACAAAAATATCATTATGTGGTTCTGTTGCATTGTATCTTATATTACGTATCCAGCAGGCTAGAAGCCCTTAAAATGTCGCAACGAGTATTTTTTATATTAGGCCTACTGACCAAAGCTAGAGTCAGGGACAGGATATATTTGAGGCCTGTGCTTGTGGCTATACGAACTCAGAATCCAAAATCCTAATCCTCTGCTCCGTGACACGAAAGATATTACTTCAATTTAGAAATCTGGCAAGCTCCAGCAAGAATGAGTTTGATCCGTTTTGAATTTCCTGTCCTATCAAGTTGAATGGTTTCCCATCCCAATAAAACCTGAACAAAACAAGTTTCAAAGAGAAAACTATTAACTAAGGTATGGAAAAGATAAAGGGACGAAGCAGATAGTAAGAGAAACTGGAGGAAAGGAAACAACTGGTGAAAGTCGTCAGTAATGGAGTAACATGTAGGCAGTGAGGATGTCCAGTAATTTTACATAGTACTTCATAAATAGACCTTGCAGAACCTTGGGGATCCTGGAGGCTCAGGTGAGGCTCCAAGTTTTTAGGGAACGGGAACATAAGGTTATGGCTCTCTCCACTCCACAGATATTTTGGTTCTTATAATGCCTTCTTTTGAGAAAGTGACTGACCCATTCAGACTCGGATTTGTGGACAATCTTTCTCATAACAAAGCATTATCGAGACACAATATGTGTATTCGAATGGCGGGGATAGTCTGAAAGATCTCTTATTCCAGATTTAATTTTACTCTCACTACTCGCACCCATATTTTGCTCTTGCGTTCTCTACACATAACCGTAGTAGGTACTTTAATTGTTGTATTCCACCCTAAAATAGTATATCTCTCTACGGATTTAAATTATTCTAAGTCATCAGATATTTTTTTTAATATTGAGAGAATTGTATGTGGTTACTTATACCCTATTTTCCAAAAGTTATATGTTCTATACATGAAAGCTAGAGTGGTGCAAGTCACAAAATAGTAATTTTACAAAACAGCAGAAAAACGAAATATTTCTGACACTTTCTTAACTTTCACAAAAGATTTCATATTCATCTGTGTCATATTTGTGTTTTGTAAACTAGAGTTCACTCTTTATCATAATATGATATCAAGTTTCACTTATTTAGTGTGTTAAAAATTAGGAGACTTACGATCTTCCAGCATTTGGGCTTAAGTTTAATTTGTTCAGTTTAAATAATAAATTTGTATAAAATACAAAGCATAGCTAGTACATTTGGTTAATGTAAATACTCTGTATACTCATTAACAAAACCTTGGATTGTCCGTGTTCTTTCTGCTCACTTATACATCGCAAAAACAAATTGTTGTGAAAACTCCATATGATGTTAAACTCAATGTTCTATCTTTTAAGTGACGAATAAAAATGAATTTCAGAATTAAAAATACAGCATATGAATCTCACAGTCAACAAAATGAAAGTCGAACTCAACTGAACAGAAAATATCACCGTATAGGATGTTTATAAGTTCACGTGTGCACTTAGGTCTACTGTCCTTCAGCACTTGAGAATTTCTCTTTTCCTTCACCATGAGGTAAACTCCTGAAGTAATCTTTACATCGTTCTGAAATCAAAAGACTTTATTTTTGTGAGCCGATGTTCTTCCTTTGCATTTTAACTTGGAATTTTATATTTCTCCTGAAGTTACTGGATAAAAATGTCCTTCAAATTCAGTTATTTACAGAAGAGGACTCCAGGAGCGTATCAACGTAACTTATGCCAAACACTGCAAATGCTTCACTGTTATTGTTATTTCTATAAATAAGTGTGATACAGCTGGATTTCATTAATGAACTGAAGTTCTTGAAGTCCTCCAAATGCATTCTGTTCCCAGTAAAACGTAGCTTCCAATCATTACATGACTATAGAATTACCTGATAATTTCTATTTATCTTTCCAACTTGTGGTCTTCATCTGGCTCATTGTGGGTATGACCTCTCAGAAAAATAAAATATTATTAATTTCTTTCAGATAACTGCTCCTCTACAGCAGCCTCATGTAGGCCTACATAATTACCACCATTATATTTCTGTTCTGTCCCGTTCGGTTGTCAGATTATACAGTTAATAATTTTGTTTTCCTGTATAAAAGATTTTCTTCTACCCATGCTGTGGAACAAGACAATACATTTCTTTCGTCACCTCTCTGTTACTTCATCCTACAGCATAATACAAGATATTCCTGCAGCTGGATTGGGTATTTTATAGTTTAATGTCCAAAATTGTGTTCTGATCAAAATTGTATCATATAAACTACGCACTATTCAATGCGTCCGTATAAAGCAATTAAAAGAATATATATTTGTATATTAGTTTCATGCTGTTTTCTCTTTTTGCTTTAAAATTAACAAACATGTTTTCTTTTAAATATAAGCCTAAATCTAAGCTGTAATCTAATCCTTATACAAGACATTTCCTTTGTTGAAAATGAAAACAGGTATTAAACTTTGTTGCAATTTACGGTCACCGAAAACGAATAGAGCTACTGCACTTAGGCAAGAATTCACGTATTATTTCATTAGACCTGTTCGCTACCGTAGAAAAAATAATGTGCGATTCACACGTGTTAAGTCCATTGCGTTATCTTGAAAATATAAAACGAATGGCCTTCAGCTCGTCTTTCAAACTTTTCCTCGATTCTTCAGTGTTCCATTTACCACTCTAGTGGCAATGTACTATTACAATTGTGATGTTTAAAACATAGCAACCTTTATTTAAGCAAAGTAAAAACTAGACTACATGGCACTACATCTCTTTGAGGGACAAGGTCTGCCATCGTACCGCTGCGTCAAATACCATAGGCAGATAGCAGGATTGGGGGACATGTGGTCAGCATGCCAACTCCCACAGAAGTGATTATGGCTTACTGAACTGGAGCCACTACTTATTTATAGAATAGCTCCTCACTTTGTCTCACGAGGCTGAGTGTACCCCATTCCAGACCCCCAACCTCAGAAAAATCCGAGGTACCGGGGACGGAACTTAGACCTGCTGATCCATTAACCACTAGACCAGCGTTTCTCAACGGTGCAGATGGTCCGCAGACATAATTTTAAAATATCATAAAGCAAGTGGAAAGTAAAAAAGTACAATTTTTCACATATTTCGTTATAATGACCGATAATTAATATCGCAAATATTAATATAACTTCTATTAAAAATGGGATGTAAAATTAGGGGTCCGTAAATTTTTTTTGGACATTTTAGAGGTCCTCGGGTTCAAAAAGGTTGAGAAACGCTGCACTAGACCATGCAGGCGGTCTTATTAAGCAACCATGCCTCTAAAATAAATGTTTTTAATGGCACTATTAGTGGCCGTTCAAAACACGTTTCACTGTAATCATTTGTATAAGTTACTTTTTTTCTTTATTTTCAGGAACAACACGATATTAGGCTTGATCCATTCGTTAAGGATGATATGAAAAAAACAGTGGAAATGAGAGCTGTGGAAAACGGTGAGTTTGGAGAAGAAGATGCTGACGAAGATGAACTACAGGTTGAAGAAGCAAATGTTGAATCATCTTCACTTTTGTCTGAAGTAGGAGAGGCCATCAATGACCTCCTAGACTCAGTGGATGTAGCTGATTTGTTATGCTACGAAGTAATGGAAGAATCTGATGTTGAATCAGATCTGGTAATGTGAGATGTCAACTATTTTTGGCAACTTATCAGATCCAAAGTGGATAAAAGTTGTGAGCCAAAACAAATCTTTACCCCTTTTTCAGTGATAATATGTCTGAATTGCAGTCAAACAACTGATTGGATATCCAGTAAGCCACTTGAACACAGCTCATGGTTTTCTCATTAAATTATTAAATCGTATTTTTGTTAAACTGGTTATGTAAGTCAACACAGACTAAAAAAAGGATTATTCAAATATGAATATGTAGTGAAGCACATTATACCCTCATTCATATAAGAAGAAGTCTACCCCTACTGTCCAGTGATAAGGGAACATACTCATACAAGTTGTTCCTGACACCATACAAACATGACTGATGATGGCATTAATGGATACCAAAATGCATCTATGATAAAAACAAACAAAAAGAAGGAACTAACCTAATCTAACAATAAACGATTTTAACAATTGTTTCTCATACTACAATCCCTGATCTACATTGGACAAATTACATTATATGTGTGTGTGTGTGTGTGCGTGCGTGCGTGTGTGTGTGTGTGTGTGTGTGTGTGTGATGTGCATGAGCTATGCATATATGTATAATCTGGGTCTTAAGATTTTGCAAATATTTTAAAGAATTTTGTATTTTTTTATATATTTTAAATTTTAATAACTCAATGACATACCTGAATGCATTGCCGATGGTGACAAAAAGGACCCTCATCATTGCACAGTAATAAATAACATCTGAGCTAAGGTTAGAATTCTTCCTTATGAATAAAGGTATAAGTGGATTCTCTAGAAATTTGTACCGTAACACATCAGAAATATTAAATAAGTTACTGCATATAGATATTAGAGTTTTCAGAGTTAGAGAAATATTTATGTCATATATATAAACTGAAAAAAGAATTATCTATAACTGTTCTTTAGTATAGAATGTGATGTTTTATACCGGAAAAGGAACGTGGGAGTAAATATTCAAGATAAATATGTCACGTACATGATTGGATCACTAAATACGTACAAATGCTTGTAGTA
This sequence comes from Ectobius pallidus, assembly GCA_964059195.1. Classification (NCBI taxonomy): domain Eukaryota; kingdom Metazoa; phylum Arthropoda; class Insecta; order Blattodea; family Ectobiidae; genus Ectobius; species Ectobius pallidus. The sequence goes on from CAXKWD010000011.1 coordinate 44,064,564, forward strand.
CATTTTCATTATTCATAACAAAATCAAGATCGGTAAAATGCCATTTGTTATTCGATAGGATGTGACAAACAATTTTGCGAATTACCTATCATATTATGACTAAACTCAAATTGATTCACAGCATTTAATGAAGGCTACATCCAAGTTGATTTTTAGCTTTTAAGGAAGTTGTTTTTTTCTGTTTTCGCACAATAAGACTGTAGGTATGTTTAAAATATATGGTTCTCTATAAAAAAAATGCAAACGATATTGTAACTAAAATAAAATAAAATGAAACAAAATCTCTACTAAGCTGGCAGCACAAACAACAAGGATATTTTTTGGAAAAACTCTTTATCATGTAATTGTGCAATTTCTAGCTCTATGTGTGCTAGTTTGAACGTATTTCTTTGTTGTTGTTTTCTTAAGATTTCACAGTTGTTTCAGTTTCTTTATTAATTTTATAAATCTTACGTAACTTTTAATCAAAAGTATTTAATAAATAATTTATTTACACAGTTCTACAGATTTTGAACAGTTTATAGAATCTCTACCATGGAGCAAACAACAGAAATTACATTCAATTAGGATAAGCTACAAGATTATACTAAGACGTGGAATACAGATTATCTTCGATCCCAGTATACATAGAGAGGGGAAATTAATTCGGACCAACATTCAAAGACATTATGGGATAAAATCAAACAAGAGAAAATCATTTCGGAGAATTCTGTAACTCCAGGTAAAAAAAAATACATTAGGGCAAGTCTGAAACAAATAAATATGGTAATAGGATACAAGCTCTCTTCTCCCCCTCATCAATAGCCCTCTCAAGAGGGACCTCGCCCGACAAATGTAGTAAAATTGTTCCACGGTGACTTTAAAACAATTTAATTTTCCCACACTTTGGCTTACACTGGGTTCTACAAATTGTTCAAGTTCACATAGAAACATTTGTAAAAATTAGTTTCATAAATAAGCAATGTAAACTGCAAACTCAAAAGAGGAGCGAATAGTATATTACTCACATTGTGGAATAAATATGGAGCTATGAACTGTCCGTATAGAATAGCCTATATACTAAATGTGAACGGTATGACTATCAGTAAAAAATATATTAGAGAGTTCTCTGTTATATTGACTTAAATACCTGCAGTCTTTCTCTCACTAACAAAAATGGTGCCATACTAACTAACTAAGCCTACAATATCTATATCTATAACATGTACTGGACAGTTCTAAGACTCTAAAAATGAAAGGAAAATTTAGTGAATATCCCTACAGTTCATATAAACCAGATTATGAATCTACTAAAAGGTTGCCTAAACGATACCGGTACTAAATCTTGCCCAAACGATGCATGGGTATTTGCTCAATATCACAATCTTGCCCAAATGAAAAACACAAATTGAGTACCAGAACACAGCATGTCACATGTTAGCATCTTGCCTAATTTCACTGCAATAATTGCGAAAATATCCTTCTAGATGGGTATATAGGAAATATCACATTGGGTTTAATAAGAGTGGTTCCAGCTCTAATACAAAAATATAAACCACTACCAGTATCCTATTAGAGCTGGAACCACTATCATTAAACCTAATGTGCTAGATACTGTGTTCCTCATGGTAAAAGTAATATTTTTACAAACTTACATACCACTAGCGAAATGTTCATTGATCATAAGAATTATATTATACAGAGAGAAGTTGAGAGATTTATGATAAGATTAATAAATGATATTTGTTTAACTGGTTATGTAACTCAACAATAAATATATATGAGTCTGAAAATTTCAGTTACTTCAAATATAGACATAAAAGTAATGGTTTTCAAAGTTTCTGAAGCATTCTTGATTTTAAAACTTATATTGTACCTTCTGGAATGACATTCTTTCTGAGAATCAAATATACTCATTACTAAAATATTAATTCTTGTCTTCTTGATTTACTATAAGCATATTTATTTCTAGATGTAATTGAAGGGTGTATTATCAAAATGTTCTAAGTTTATCTCCAATTTTTAAAGATCCTGAGTTTCATAATTGCACTAAATGGGGAAGTTTATCTTTCAGGATAAGAAAATGTATTTTTTATTTATTTTTTACTTTGTAATATACATTTTCCTCTATAATTTGGTATGAGAAGTTTACCTACCTATAATAGACTACTTTCTGAATTAGTATCACTAACATTGGAGGGAATCACCCTCTTAAGCAGGTAAGTATAGATTATTGTAGTCTGTTTTCCATAGGCCTAACTTGTTATTTCACGAAGCATTTACATTATAACTTGAGATCTATTTAAGATAATGTGAAATGTTGTATGCTTGAGAAGTTCGGAGGTTTTCTATTTAATATTATACCAGTACCTCATAAAAATTTCAAATTTGTTTTAACTTCTGTAAAAATTCAGATATTACAGCAATTCTGTTGCAAATGCTGGTATTCCTAATAATTCCATGTAAGATTTATTACATAATTTAAGTAATTAAGAATGCTGGTGTATAACCATTATCAGGTTGCATAGAATTTATATGGCACTTAAATATTTTGTACATGGCTCTTGAGCCAAATAAGTTTATATTATCATATCAAAGCGCCCTGAATTTATCTTGAGAAAAGCCGGTCATCAAATTATATTTATTGCAACTATTTAGGGCATACAAAAGCGGAATCATTAACAACCTACTTAATTCATTCTTCTATTCTATTCCTACTTAAATATTCTTTATATTGCTCTCCGAAATGCTCAGAATTGCCTACCGTGAGAGTTTATTGAATTCCAATGCACGTGGATCCTAATGAATTTGAATTGTTTCCAGTAAAAAGAGTTACTGAACTCCCACAAGAAAGTATACGTTTTATTTTTTGCTTTAAATGCTTTGCTATTACACATGCTAGTGCTACTAATACTGTAGGCCTACTTATTATTATACAATGCTTCACCACTCAGAAAATTGTACATTATTTTCAAAACTCCTTTTCCTCAGATGTGCAGTTTATAAATACCCAGTTGCTGTGTTCAATGAAGTACTGTTTTTTTATCAAAGAAGGTACAGGAATGAAGATGTTTCAGTGCTGAGTCCAATAAAACAAGTGCATGTAGCTGTGATAAAAGTATGATGATAGTCACTTGCGATTGGTTGAAAATCCACATATTTTTATACTGGATTGGTCACTGATTCGTGAGCTAAATATTGTGACGTATTTGCAAGCTGGGTTTATTTCCAAAGTGAGTTTCCTCAATGAATTAAAAATGTTCTCTAAGGAGGTATTTAAAGCAAATTTGAAGCATGGGAAAAGAAAGGAAAAAGAGACGATAACAAGTGAGGAGGAGAGGAAGAAATAGGCCTCGATATTTTATTTTTACGGTATTGGTTCATTTTACTTTTCAAGAATTGCTCTTTTCAAACTATTTATTTAAATGTGAACAAAGTCTGCTGTTCAGCCATACGGTATATTGGTTTCAATATCTTGACATTGATATGGGTATTGCCATATTGGTGTGTAAATAATGTATTGTGTTGAATGACTTGAGGTTTTCCTGGTGTTTGATGACTGGAATGTTCATGTTACAAACAATAAACCAACTTTTAAACCAACTCTTACAATTGGTATCTATTAGCAGCACTGTCGCCTGGTTGTTGGCCAGGTTGCAGTGCAACATAAGATTTTAAAAATTGCTCAATGAAACAATATATGTTTGGATATATGTTTGTTGCCTGTTTGAAGTGAAAAGTTTCCCAGCTGTTTGTCATGTGATTAGAATTGCTTGGACATTGTGCGTTGTGCCCCAATATGGGATGGAAACATTGCTGTGGTTTGGTTACGGGCAATAAGAATAATACGGTATGTGGAAAGAAAAAAAGGGAATCTTGTAAACCGCTATTTAAAAAATTAGAAGTCCTCACTCTTACAGGGGAGTACATATATTCCGTTATGTGTTATATAGTAGATAATATTGATAAATTCCAAACTAATTTCAGTGTACATGGACGTACTACCAGAAACATGAATGATCTACACAGACCAACTAACTCGTTAAAACTCTTTCAGAAGGGTGCTTATTATTCCGGAATACAGATATATAACAAGCTTCCAAACAACATTAAATTATTATGTATTCAAAGAAAGAGCAAACGTTTCAAAACATCTGTCAAGGAATTTTTAATAACACACACCTTCTACAATCTAGAGGAATATTTCCAACTTGGATAAATTTGGCAGCTTGCAGTTTCTGTATATTATTGTTATAACATGCATGTATTTTTTGATCTGACGTGTTCTATATCCTTGAGCCCCGGCTCAACACAGGATCTACAGGACGAGATATCTACATCTAAGGACTCAAGAGTAATCAGTGATGTCCATTTTCATTTGAGAAAATATGCATCTTAAGGTAAAATTTGGTCTAAGATTAACTTCAAAAAATATGTGTGGTTAATTACTATGTAAAATAACAAACAAGTGACAATTTGTCCCACCCGTAATGGTGATAGTTTTGTTAAATTATTATTGATGAGTTAATGAAATGTTCTGACAACTTGTAAACAGTTTATAATTTTTACTTAATCCCTCATACTTTCATCAATAACAACATTAAGACCCTAACAGTAATAGCAGAACAGCAAACGAACTTTTGTTTTGCATCATTAAAATCAGTGTCCAAATTATGTCCCACCGGTAATAGATTTTGAAAAACAAATTTAAAATATTTAAAATAAATTTTAAAATATGCTTTGCATGTAGTGGGGAGGAGAAGGCATTGTAAATTTTACAGAATGTGAAGAACCAATTCTAGTTCATTATTTATGATATGTAATAAACAAAAATAGTTTTAATAATTTGCTAGTCGTCTGAAAATAAGGTTTTAGTACCTTGAAAGTTCAACACTTAGTTCATTTTCAAGTTGAGGTTTAGGTTTTCTTTGATAATAACAGTGTTTTATATTAAAATAATAAATAATTTTACAGAAATTTAAAAAAAAAATTGTTCAGACCCCAGTATTGGAGATTTGTCAGACTCGCCAAGGGCGCAGAGCCCTGGACCAAACTTGTACATCTTTCAAAATCCGTTACTGTAGGTGGGATCGGTTTTATGATACGACTTACTGTTTAGCTACTATAAGCTTCCAAAAAGAAAGAAAGAAAGAAAGAAGAAAAAAAAAAGAAGGAAAAAAAAAAGTCATCAGCGACTTTAAAGATGCGTCCACCATTTTGAGCGTTTTAGGAGTTAAAATTTAAAAATTGAAACTTTCCATCGGTTACAGGCTTGAAGATATAAGTGTGCCAAATTTCCAAGTTTTTATTTAATCTGGAAGTGGAAAAACTTTAATGTCAGTGAGAGTAAGTCGTTAGCCATGTGACTTTATATTATAACCATTAGGCCCAGTTCACCGTTCAGTGAAGAGGTGGCAGCAGAAATAAAATTTCCATTTTAAAGGTTACACCTATTTTGCGCCCAGTTCTTCAATTTAAATTTTTATATAACATGGTAAGCTATAATAGGTTGAAATCAGAGAGAGTTAACCGTGCTGAGGAATATTGCGTTGCAGTACAAGAAATCGGGGGAAAAACAAATAAGGTGCACCTTCGCATGAGTCATATCCCGCCCGACCCATCTCCAGTGAAGCAATTCCTTTTATACCACGATCTAGCGAATTCAGGTGTGAGTACCGTAATATGCAGACCGACAACCTAGTCCCTTGGACAGCATGTTCATTTAGAAAAAATAAATGAAAATGAGACGAAGTGAATAACGACTTACGTAAACAGAATGGCATATAACACTCACCTGATACACTGATTTCTTGAGCTGATGCTTGCTTTCCACGCTTTGTAGAGGGATCGGCTATAACACATCAATCACTTCATAGACCGGTTTGTTTCTGTGTAGGTTTCACTGTTTTCATGACACACCGATTCACACGTACAGTATTCTCTTCCTCCAGATAAGACACACGAAAATGAACACTGATAGATTACAAAAGTACATAACCTATCTGTTTCCTCACACCGATACACAATCTACCGAGCTGGAACTGATACTCTGATAGCGGCAAATGGATTTATGATATACAGTATTGTATTACATTTTGTAGCGCACGCGTATATTTACAGACGGAATTCCGTTACGATGTTTACTTTTTATAAACTTTCTACAAAGATCTAACCGAATTCACCACGCCAAACACCAACAAGGAAACTTCTAAGCCAGCATGAACGATTCGATTGCGATCGATTTGCCAACATGCGTGGCCAACATGGGTATGACGTCACAAGTCACCCACTAATCCAGACCACGTGAAAGTCTGAAACGTTTCAGAAGGGGTCGTCAAAAAATGATTAGGGGCATTTTACATTTTTTCCCTCTATCCCAAGCATTCGATTCTCTCGTTTTATACTGAAGTATAAAAAGGTCCCCTAGCAGAAATGTACGTACATTTCACTACGTATTGCAGGGTTGATCACGAAGTGTTGAGATTGATAAGGCTTGCTTATAGCTACCGTTCAGACAATTATTACGGGAACATATTTTAATGAAAAATTTAAGAATGAGTTTAGTTTTAGAATTCTAGCAAAATTGAGCAGGGCCAAGTTCGTGCTTTCAACCCCTATTAGGTCATTGGGATTTCTGAATTGACCTAATAATTCTTGAATCCACGAGAAATAAATACCAGGAGCAAAACTGGGGGGCAAAAGCTGCAAACCTTCATGTATCAGTACCAATTCACTAATCCAATTGCCCCAACTTTCTGGAACCCTAAGAGCCTGCAAACTCTATACTTTATTAAAGAAACCACTTTATCCAGATGAATTCTATGGTCTTTACTTTGCCAAGACATGCAATGATAAAGTGTTGACTCACAGCCTAAGGAAGGGGAAAAAAAAACAAACAAGAAAGGAAGGGAAACCACCTACAGATCTCTTGACTATAGACCCGCAGGTCCAGGATCGATGCCCGGTACCTTCATGGATTTTTTTGAGGAAAAGATGTCCAGAACGAGGTGCACGCAGCCTCTGAGGAGCCACTTGATAAATAAGTAGCAGATCTGGTCATGAAAACTATCAATATTGGTCCTGGGTGTCAGCATGCTGACCACATTCCCTCAATCCTACCATCGGACCCTAACTTATAAATATCACTTGTGATGAGAAAAGTGTAGGTAGACTGTCTGAGAAAGAAAATTTTATATATGCATTCAGGGAATTTTTAAAAGTAACAATGGAACACAGGAACTGAAAATCTTAACAAAGACAATTGAAACACTTCATAAACCTACTTCAAATTATGGGAGGTTGTTTATTGCAATATCAAGCAGCGTAATTTTCATCAGCTGTGTTGGCCCTCTTCATTAGGACTTAGTGCCACTCCACATATGCAGACAAGGATACAAATGGAGGGGGAATGGGGGTTGGGCAGCATACCATGAAACTGACTGGTCAAGGGCAGTAGTGGACTTACAGTCCAGTTATTCTTTGCATACCCAGGCGGCTTCCTTTTGTTAGGAGCAAAGGTTTGCCGACAGCTCAACCCATGCTCGTTATTTTTACCGCACCAATCAGCTAGTTACCTCAGCTAATCAAAAACTAAGAATGTCCTGTGATGGCTGTGACAGCTAGTAGTCTACTCCGCATGGAGCAAAACATGGGGTTGCAAGATCTAGCTACAGTAAACAATAACACGTGTGAATTGATTAAAGTGAGGGAAGAACTAAGGACAGTGATAACAATGACAGAATATTGCAATGTTGCTTTTGTTTTGGAAAGCGGAAACTAAGACAGACTTAGTCAGATCAATTAACATAAAGAAATACCGACTTAATGGTTTATTCCTTTGAAGCTGCCTGGGTATGAAAAGAAAAACTCTATTATAACTATGTAGAAATAACCTTCAAAAAAGTTATTTTATTATTTTTAAGAAACAAGTTATAATTTTTTTTAATACAAATGCTTTGTTCTCTTACAAAACATCAGAATGGCTAATTAAAAAAAAAAACTGTTGTTTTTATACACCTCTTTCTATATTAATGAGAAGTAAGTAATTTGAACTAAAAGATGTGTCTCAGAATTTGCTGAATTTTATAAATTATCTTTTAACAGAATTAGTCATCCCAGAAGAGAAATTAAGGTAAAATCAAAAGCTTTTGGAATATTTTCACAAACTTGATGTCAAAAATTGCATATTAACTTTTCTTGCAAAAAAAATAAAAAAATAAAAAAATAAAAACTGAATACAATCTTACTTGAATAAAATCCTTGTCACTCTTAAAAAACACATCTTTACAAAATTAGCCATCCCAATGGTAACCTAACACAAGAAATAAACAGAAACAAAATTTGTTACCAAATTAATAAAAGAGACTGCAATTATTTTATTGAGTAGCTCTTGTATAACCTTAACTATCTAGTAATAAACCTAGTAATAGGTCTTTTCTTTTTAAAAATAGCCTAAATTTTTCATGCAGGAAAGATTTATTTTATTTGTTGTAGTTAAAGTTTGGAATTTCAGTATACAAAATTTATTAAGTTGAATGATGATTTACTACATAATAAAAACACTGAAAATAATTACTTTATTGTTAGTTGTAAAAACGTTATATAATCTTCATTCAAATGTTTATGTTTATTTATCATAAAAAATAATTAACTGAAATACATAATTGTTGTTTTAATAAAGACTTTCTATATTCGTGAGGAATCAAAAGTAAAATCTGAGACTTGAGCTCCGAATTATTTGTTTAATTATAAACTGTCTCTACCAAATTGTTTAACCACAAAGTAGAATCTTGTTTTAAAAAAGTGTCAAAACATTTTACACAATTTATGTAAACAGTATTATATAAAATTATCATCTACAAAATTGTAAAAAAATTGTAAATAATTAACCCATCTGCTTATCTGGCAGTCGCAGCACAATAAGCCTTCTAGGCTGACGTGCGGGAGGCCTTTTAAAAACTCTCTTTAGCCCCCCATTATCTATCTTGCAGTCGATTACTCGGAATTTATTAGATACGTCATTCCTATCCCTGCCATGAATGAGGCGGATCTACCTGTCATGGACAATATATACTCAGTCGATGTTGAGACACATATTCCTTCTCATGTTATAATGTCTATGAAAAGAAATTCCCGCTAGTTTCTGTACAGAAAACTTGGTTATGTTGTTTCCGAGAATCTGACCTTAATCTGATATGCGGTACAAACAAACGCTTGTCAAACAATGACTTTTATCTGCCTTTGAAATCAGCTAAATGCACTTCCTGCCTATTACACATATCTGAGGTACAAAACAGTTCTATCTGGCTTTGATACCAAGTATTTGACAACAAGCTTTGATGCCAAGTATTTGACAACAAAGTGTCACTGTACACAGTTTCTCTCGGGAATCACTACGACTGATTGAAAATGGCATTAACCCGGCCAGTTACTATATTACTGTATGCAATTATTTCAGGTGGAGAAATAATGGAAATAAAATGAGTGTTTTTTTTTTTAAACAATGTATAGAAAATATTTATTTCACTTCATATTACCAAGAACATAATTATTATAGGCCTTTACTATTGTTTATGTGATGGGTATTTAGATATATTTACATTATATGAGTACCCATTACAATATATTAATTTATGGAACAATATCACAATGGAAATATAAAATGTATTCTTTTAGTTTTTCCTGACAAATAGCAAACAAATATGTAAGTCATATTTAATTATCGATTTAGAATTGAAGCTATATTTTTTGTATAATTACATTTTACACTTTGAATAGGTAATTCAGATTGAAGTTTGCAATAATTACTGCTCACTTCAGAAATTTAATTAGTTTTTTTTTTGTAGTTTGAGTAATATTTAGGACTGGTTAATTTCTCAAAAGAAACTATGCAAGACAATGTATGTCTATATGATAATCAGCATTCCGGTAATTGAAAAGCTAATTACAAACATGTAGTAAAAAGTTACTCTTTTTTGTGGACATCATTTACAGACTGACAACTGTGATATTAAAACATACTTTTTACTGACAGATGTTGAAAGATCCTGCGATATTTACAGTGTAAGAATGTATGTTAATTTTAGTTTTTGAACAAAACTTACTTTATAATGTAGGCCTCTAAACGAAAGGTAATTGTTCTCCCACTGAATTGTTATTTATAATGAAGACTGATGTTGAAATATACACCACATATTTCTGTGTGGTCTGATCATTTTCGTAAATTAATATGAATTCTGTGCCTGTGTACGTATACAAGATTGCATATTTTTATTTACTGTGTACATGGTATAATAGCTTGAAATAATTTCATTTCAGTGATCATAAAGTATTGTTACGTATTATTTGATCAGTTTTACACATGTGTAAATTATACCAGTATGTGCCATATTAATTTTCGAACAGTAACATGACTGAAAGAAAAGAAAACTCTCTAACATTTCCTGACAGATAGTGCAAGATTATGTGATATTTATCAACCATGAATTCATGCTAAATTTATTTTCCATGTGTATTTTATAATGTAGGCCTCTACAACATTAAAATGTAAAGGAAACTGTCCCGCATTAAATTATTGCAAGAAATGACTGGCAAAATATTATATCCATATAATAGTATAATTTTCTTCCATCAAAGTTTCATCTAGTCCTTGAAATAAATGGTAATTGGGAAGTCACGAGCGCCAGGTAAAATTTGTACACAGTCGTTTCAACAGAACAGTTATAATTCATAAGCAGATGGGTTAAAGCTTACTTTAATAATAAAAAATTGTTGTATAAAAACATATTAGAAAGAAAAGTGAAATTACAAGCTTACTTTAATAATAAAAAATTGTTGTATAAAAACATATTAAAAAGAAAAGTGGCCCCAGCAGTGAAATTACAAGTTAGATGACAAGTTTGTGGAACTATGCTAATTGACTCTTATTGGTCAAAGTTAAAAGAATAGAGAGATATTATTTCCAAACAAATATTTCCCATACAACTTAAAATAGAGTAAGAATAAACTGAAAAAGTTTTAACCTATTTTTTAAATTATATTTTTAAGTCATTGGTAGACGAATTTCAAATTGCTTTCAGTTTAATTTTAAACAATAAGAAATAGCTTTTTTAAAGACTGCCAAAATCTTGCATTAATTATTTGTACATTGTGTGCATTACATGACTATATGGATGCTGTAGTTGCTATTACTTGATCCTCTTACAAAACATGTTTTGATCCTAAATGTTAAAAAAGTATTTATGCTTTTGATAGTCTTCTGTAGTTTACAGTAGTGAAATAACAGACCACCACTCTCTATTTTTCCACTTTGAAAATTTGACAACAGGTTTAGGAATCTCTCTGCAAATGTAACTGAATTCAGGCAAGTTAGTTAAATAATTGTATATCCCCAAGAAATGGTAACTTTTCCAGTAAAAATATTATAAAAGGTATTTAAACGACTATTTTCTTTCGTACCGGTATTTGTAAAGCCAGTTTACCAGCCTCTTGGTTTGCACTTCTGGGCTACAATGCCTGTTGCTCTTCTTGTTGTAGTAGGCATTCTCAAAGTTCTGCCTTTTTCAAGGTACTTGTACATCTCTCTCTTCACAGGGAATGATATTCATAATTGGAGAAGTGTGAGACCTGTAAGAATAATTTCCAAAATGCTTTTTAACAACGTAACAAGAACATGGATGAATGACAAAAAATTACATTTATTTCATAATAAAAATAGTGCTGCTTGAATAATTTAGAGCTGCACTCTGGACACAGCATGATCATAAATCCTTAAAAGATAAAGTAATCAAGAGATTATTATACAAATATGTTATTCATCCTCTGGCTCATATTACAATGATATGGGAAACATCAATATACCATTACTATGAATTTAGAATTAACATCCTACTCTTATAATGTTCCCCTTCAAGATTTAAGATTTATTATGTTTTTGAACTGTATCAAAACGCAGTTATTAACATACATAGATTTACCTAGAATGAAAGGTTTATATACAAAAAAGAATATGGAAATATGACAGTTTAAAGTACAATATTAATGATAAAACATAAAAAAACAGGAAAATTCTAAATTCGATATCAATATTAACTTCAAAAAACTCATTGATTGAATAAAATGGATTTAAAGCAAGCTAGTCTCTCAAAACAACCTTAAACCTGTTAGATCTAACTGACTGTACAGTTTTGGATTATCTATTAAACAATTTAATACCTATATTATTACACCACTTCTTTATTTTAGTTAATCTTGCAGTTTGAGTAACTATAAGGTGTCTTGTTGATGGAGATTACAGTGAAAATTTTGACTGTGGAGATTAGACTTAATATTTTCCAGACAATTGTACAGTGAGTACCAGGCAAGAGTTGGCCAATGACGCGGGTTTCTGTGTCATGGTGGGCACAGCTCCAACTCCCGACCGATCAGGTGAAATATCTACGCAAATAAAGCAGCGATCGGTGTAATGGTTCAAGTTCTCACAGTTACAGTTGGAATTACAATGTTTAACTTGTTAATTACCTTGAATACTACAGATCCAGTCTCTGGTTCATAGCTCAAGAATTCAGTGCCCATCTTTGTAGACATACGTCTTAGTTTCCCCTCAAAACCCTTCTTCTTCAGCCAATCAGGATCAGTAATAGGTTTGCCTGTAGTCTTACCACGTGGCCACACACCTTCCAGAGTCACCGTGGCTTCCCGGTTGAGTCCTTGACCGACTGGTGGCTTCACTACATTACGACCATAAAGTGAAACTTCTCTGTGGGAAATACGAACTGTAAGAAAGATATTACAATAATCATCATTAATCATCTTTTCTCCTGTCCTATGCTCCAGGAATGGATCATTATTTTCAACTTATAATGTACTGTATACAGTAGAACCTCTGTTATCTGAAAAAAAAAGTTTAACCATACTGGAGATACAAAATAAAAATATATTTGTGTTAAAACGAATTAAAGATTCACAGTTTGTTACATTATGATCAGAGATAAGTCTCAAGCACTACAAAATCCCGAAATAACATGCATTCGTTTACTACCAAATTATGACACATGCATGATCAAGGAAAAAATGCACTTTCATTTTTGTTCCAAATTCTTTATATCACTACACTTTTCTCTGTACAGTTAACAATATTTCTAACTTTTATTGCTTTCTGTGAGTTCCTGCACTTTCCAGTCAACATGTTTTTATAGGCAGAGAATAATCTCTCTACATTACATGAAGTTATGGGTGGAAACTTCATGGAACATATTTATGACAGTGTCAGGTCAATTTCTTCATTTAGTTTTTGCCATAAAGAATATAGATAAGTAAGTCACAAAACCAAGGTCAAATTCCTTGCCCCTCCCCTATAGTTTTTTTGCATGGGTCGTGGGACTGGTGAAAAGCGAAGCTCAATACTCAGAAGAGAGCGTAAAAACAGAAAATAAAAATCGGAGATGAGGAATTTAGAACATAATATTAAGTTTTTTAAAAACCATTTAAAAATGCATTTAAACTGAATATAAAGCATACCACATACATGATTCAGTTAAAAATTCCTTAAATATGCATCATGCGTGTTTTCCTCCAAAAGGCCAACATGCAAAGAGAAGTACACATAATTACTTGGAACCGAAAAGTAATGAGATGGGTAAGTACTCAATTTGACTTATATCCTATATTCCTATAAACAAATATGAATTTGCATGAAAGTCTCGTCTCTAGTTATGACGAAGGGGATTAGTAATGGACTCTGACCTTCATTGTCTCCTAACCTTCTCCAATTCCAACTCTGTTTTAGCTCTTTCATTCCTGTGTTAGTAACCGTCCACAAAGTGGTGACTGTATCTTCGTTACAAAGTGTTTTTATTGTACATTATATAAAAGAAAGCAGAAACGGGTCATGATAACAATCAAAGAAAATTAGCAGCAGTTAAAAGGAATAATAATTGTGAATTTTGCATACTGTGGCAGCCAATTTTGGTGTTGGTGGTTCTACTGTTCCTGATTGGGGAGCACAATATTGAAACAGATGAAAACCTTGGAAAGCTAATTAAAGAAATGCCAAGATGTGAAGTGATCAGCGATGACAAAGTAGGTAATTGGGTAAAAGGTGATGACTCAAAACATATTTCAATGATCAAGACATTATTGACATGGTTCTTTCCGAATCACAGGACAATGACACAGCAGATGAGAAAAATGATGAGGTAGCATAGACAAGATATTTCATGCCTTGGAGGAGAGAGACTAAAATATGGGATATAAAATTAGGATGCATAAAATAGGCATTTTCACATATATATATATATATACACAGTGAGTCCCACGCAAGAGTTGGCCAATGACGCAGGTTCCTGCGGCGCGGTGGGCACAGCTCCAACTCCCGAGCGATCGGGTGAAATATCTATGCTAATAAAGCGGTGATCGGTGTAATGATTCAGGTTCTCACAATTACAGTTAAAATTACAATGAAAATAGAATCAGGTAAACTGATATAACAAAGTGCCAGTATGTTTTGGTTGAATCAATTATAATTGCAATTATGATACGCAGAAAATAAGTTTTTATAATCAGATTAAAATCGACCAGCGTCAGCAGAACTACAGATTTGTGATACTTTCACAATCGCACACTCACATAAAAATAAAATTAAAAAATCCATGTCAAATCAGCCGGCTCCGGGATTTGATCCGGGGACCTCCAGAATACGAGTCCAAGACGTTACCATTTGGCCAACTCAGTCAGTTTGACGGTGTTCTTTGATAAGTATATGTGAAGGAATAGTGTTAACTGTCAAATTATACCGGTAAACAAAAATTAAAAAACATGTGACTTTAACTAGTCGTTACTCTGGTACCGGTCAACCGATTAGGTCCAAAATTAATAGGCTTCTTGCCATGGACGTTACAAATGCTTATACAAAGTTTCATGAAAATCCGATAAAGCATATTTGAGTTATGGGGCCTTTTGTTATATAATACCATAAAAATGCACTAAATTGGGCATTATTCCGGTACCGGCCAATATTATGTGAATATTATTTATGGGGAAACTTGAAAAATAAAGTGTATAGGTCAATTTCCCATACATTAGAAGAACTTAAAGACAATATCACAAGAGAAATTAACTTTATCTCGGGGAAGCTGAACTTATGCGCAAGAAAGAAAATTTCCTAAAAAGGTGCCCGTATTGTGTGGATGCGAGAGGAGAACATTTCCAACATCTCTTGTGATGAGGTACGTGTTTATTTACATTGTAATTCCAATTGTAACTGCGAGAACCTGAATCATTACACTGATCGCGGCTTTATTAGCGTAGATATTTCACCCAATCGCTCGGGAGTTGGAGCTGTGCCCGCCGTGCTGCAGGAACCCGCATCATTGGCCAACTCTTGTGTGAGACTCACTGTATATATATATTTTTTTTTTTCTTTTTTTTTTCCAGACAGAATTACAGTTCATCCAAAGATGTGATGAATCATAGAATTTTGCTAAGGAAATGGTGGCATGACATAGTGACTAGAAAATTATGTGATAAGAAAAAGAAAAAGAAAAAAGAAGACTTTTTCAAACACAATTAGTAAATACTTTATAGTTAAAGCAAAAGAAAAAGAAGACTTTTTCAAACACAATTAATATATACTTTATAGTTAAAGTGTATGCTCTATGGAACATTGGTTGTTTTGTAATTACAGTAACTTAATTTGGGTTATTAAAATACTTTGTTAACATTGGGTATTTAGAGATACCAGATGTCCTTATTTAGCAGGACATGTCCTTATATTTTAAGGATGTCCTGGCATCTTTATATATTTTTCAAAACGTGCAATATGTCATTTTTGTGCAAAAAATATTTTTAACAACTGAAAAAGGATGCTTTTATTTCCAGAATTTAACAAATGATGCCTTTGAGCATCGTATCACTGAAATTCTAATGAAATCATAATCTTTTTGCACACTTGTGCACATTTCAATTTTATTATTTTTCTTATAATCTCTTTGTAGGAAACTTATAATTTAGATCCTCCATTTGGTAGTAATGATCAGAATGTTAGAGAATATTAAGTAGGGCCTACCATATTATGTTGCAAGCTTTTTTTTCTATGTGTTCAGTTCATAAATGGGGAAAAGAAAACACAAGTTTACTGACAAGTTGGAGATGGGATACAAAATGCTTTAAAAAAAAGAGACATTCTGATGAGGAAGCCAATTGTTTATTTGGCAAAGATGAGACGTATGTCTTATGTTACTAACCATGGAGCCTCATCAGATAAATGTATATCTCAAGTAGCAGTATGGATAAGAATGTTCGTACAGACTCTGATGGATATAAAATAACTTACTACCTACAGAATTATGTTACAAAATAATATTTTGTTTTAATTATTATTTCAGTAAAATAAAGTAAATTATTATTTTTTATACATTTCTTAATCCATTCTCCACCTGAAGCATTAAAAATCATTCTCATACTAACCTATATCATCCAAATCCAAAGCCCCAACATCCAGTGGGCCTTCGAAAACCACTTTGCCATAACCTTCACGACCAATTGTGAATTTCTCAACAATACAGGTGCCATCATTATTAAGTATGGATTCAAGCTCATCAAGAGAAGGAATGAGGTAGCAACCACGTGGCGGTGTTATTCCTGTGGGAGAATAGGACTGACTTGCAGCATCCAATTCCCCTTCCTCTGAGCTGACATCTGTAAGGAAATAGATTTTCTCTCATTACTGCACCGGTGGAACTTCAGACAAAAGCATAAGATAAGAAATTCTTGTAAAATAAGAAACATTCTCCCTCCTAAAAAGCTTGCAGATTAAAATGTTTCTGCCCACAGATGTATCCACAGCAATGAAGGAGAATTTCTTACTATTAAGTTCAGTACTTTAATTGATTTGTGAGGTGAGATTTTTAATCGGAATTTCATTTCTGCTGTGCTCTAACTCTGAGTTCCATACTTAAGTGTGTATAGGCCACATGATGTATAAACTGCACCCTAATTTTCAGGCAATATACCACAGAAAAAATAATTTTCAAAAATTCTAAGAACAAGGCAGAAACACACATTCGGTATTATGAAAGATGGTATGGCAGCGTTGTAAATTCAAATGGTTGTACTGTATACTGTGTGATTCACTCATAACAAAAGGATATTAAATTCTAACTGCAGGCTGCAAAACGGTACCGCATGAATCACATATAAAAAAAGGTTTTGAAGGTCAGTGTTATGCCTGTACACTGTACACATGGGTAAAGCAATAGCCAATTAAACTTCTAAATTTAAGTTACCTATGGTGCATTACACAAAAGAACACTGAAGTACGGTAGAAGGAAGAAATTTTGATATGAAGAGATGACAGTGACAAATATTAATAATATAGTTAAATTTTGCCAAGAAAAACATGGATAAATTGTGAGTTTATAAGGAATGTATCAGAAATTGTTCTAAATTTTAAATTGTTTTATTATTACAGTGAAACTTCGGCCAGGTGCTCTTAAAGAGGCTGTGTAAAAATAGTGTATTACACAGGACTGCATATTAGCGAGTGTGGGTAATTTTTAGAATTTAAAAATTGTAATGTAAGATATGAATCAGAATAAACATTTATTGAAGAAAATTAAGGATTAAATACTGTATTTATGCTGAAGTGTATTTTCTTTTCTTTCCTTCCAGAAAAAAGTAAGAACAAATACAGTATAGTACTGTGATACAATTAAAGTGCCTCTTCGTATTTTCCAGATTTCACCTTCATTCACCTGCAGCCTCCACGCTGAGGCCTCATAAACCGCTTCATGATTTTCCACTATTGTTCTAAGCATCGAAGAAGGGATTCCTAATGATTCCAATAACTGTTCTCAATTAATACGGTGTTTTCACGATGTTAACGGAGCATTTGTAATTTCTCCAATATCGACAAAGCTTTCCGCTTCACTCCTTTATTCATGTTGGCACTAACAAATCATTTTGCACTTCTACACAAGATCAAGTCTTCACTGACAATGCAATTTACAACTGGCAGCAAGGAGGACAGTGGAGGAATGAATCCATGCTCTGAGGTCTTGCAGATACTCTAGAGTTGCATTCCATTCTATTGTATCCACCAATCAAAGACTCCTACAAATCCTTGAACATGCAAGCGCTAATGGTAAAAGTAGAAGTCCAGAAAATGTTTTCTCAATATCTTTAAAAGCATGATATTTTAAAATGTTTGGCAGATGAAAGAGCGTATTAAACAGGATGACATCTTTTAAGCAAGTTTGCATAACACGCATTAATTCTTCTTGTAAAATTTCTGCAATTTCTCTTCTTATTTTCTCTTTCAGTTCTTCAATTGTATGAAGGTTATTCCTGTACACTTCATTTTTTAAGTTCCCCAAAAATAAAAATCACATACAGTAAGATCTGAAAATCTCAGGGGAACTTAAAAATAAGGTGTACAAGAATACACCTCATACAGTACAACTGAAGAACTGAAAGAGAACTTAAGAAGAGAAATTGCAGCAATTTCACAAGAAGAATTAACACATGTGAATGCAAAACTTTCTCAAAAGATGTTAGAAATGAGTGGCAGTAGATGATCATTTTCAACATCTTCTATGACAAAGGTACGTTATTATTCTAACTGTAGGCCTAATTCAGAAATCCATGCGCTTGAATTGAGGTGTTATGTACAAGAGCCTTTACCGGCTGACGACTTGCTTCCAGGCCGCCATGCGGACCATGTGTTCTCGGTACATTGCAAAAATAATGCCTCTGTATATTGATGGTGTGGCTTACAATGACACAAATGGCAAAAGACGATGCATTTTATTCATTTTTGTATGAGAGTATTATAGGAGAGAAATTCCACGGACACTGGGACTCAAACCCAGGACCTTCGGTTATCTGTGTCGCTGCTCTACCAACTGAGCTAGCCAGTGTTCGCTTCACAGCGCTAGATGGAACCTCTCTCCTGGCACTGTGAAGCAAACACCGGCTAGCTCAGTTGGTAGAGCAGTGGCACAGATATCCAAAGGTCCTGGGTTCGAGTCCCAGCGTTAGAGGAATTTTTCTCCTATAATATTCTCATGAAATGTCAGAGACATTTGTCTGTGGTTCATGAATGAATGTATCCATTTTTGTAGTTTTAATTGTTCAATACAAGCTTAATTCTGTAAGTATTCCCTAAATGGTCACAATAAACCGACCTCAAAATCTAGATTCTCTCAAGATAAATTCCGGATTTCTTGTTATAAGCTAGACAAAAAGTTATAATATCAAGGATTTTTTTATTTAACAGAAAGCACCTTTAAATACTGATCTGAACAAATACACAGTAGGTATATATATGAGTCTTTCAAGTTGGGGATAATGCCTGCTTGCAACAACTTTGGGCCTTTCTGCCTCCCAATAGTCTGCGCCTAAGACTACACTGACCTCTGAATGAAGAACATTCTTAGTTCACATAGTTCTACTATAATTACAAATGAATCTGGCAATTTCCATTACGTAATAATCACCCAAGTCAACTTACTTGGTGAACCGCAGCTGCTCCCAGTTTCTTCAGCAACATTCCTCTCAGAATTACTGAACTTCGTGTCTGTGTTTTCAATCAAAGAGTCACTGCTCCTAGAAAAATGTCAAATCAATAAAAAATTAATGCAGAGGATAAATAAATTTTCTGTGATGTCCTCAACTAGTAAGAAAAAACAAGAATAGTTCAAATATCTGGGAATATATTGGATAAATTACACCTATCAAAGTCAGTCTGTATTATTTAATGATAGGTTTTCACCTATATCTCATTGCAGAGATTTATATTATATTCTGTACAGGAAAATTTGTCCTGGGCACAGGGCTGCCTTAATTCAGAGTTGAAAAACCATGACATAATTAACCTAATCAATAGTCTATATTAATAACTAGGGCAAGACATTTAATGACCAAAAAATGCGAAATAAAAAAAGACATTACGACCTAAATATAAAGAAAAGATACAAAATACTAAAAAATTACCAATAAATTATCTATTGTTTGTATTAATTATATTTTAGAAGTAATGAGTTGATTTTAGAGAACAATTTAATGGATAACAGTGTTTAATTTAAATTTACAATATAAAACACTCTTATTTTGTTACTAACATGGTAAGTAAAATTACTACTACTTCAGTGGTGCACAAGGGGGGATAAGATGCAAAGTGCGTCACTGAAATTTCTTGGGGAGGTTGGAAATTGATGCAAAATTAGTATTTTATAATTAGTTAAAAATAAAAATGGCAAAGAATTATAACTTCAAAAGGTAATAAAAACCTCCTCTAATTCAGAAGTGAATAAAATATACTGTACAACTAGCAGGCCTGAAGTTGTAATCACAGCAAAATGCATTTGCTTGTAACTAAGTGGCAAGCCAACAGAATCGATCACCGAGTTGTATGTGCGAGTGCAAGCTGAGCCATTGTCAGCCCATCGTCTCACCTGCATTGTTGTTTACTTACCTTTCTTATTCCTTAACTGTTAAAGAGTTAAAACAACACTATTTCTTAAATTTGTCTAAAAATATATTCTGTAATGCTTTGCTGTCAGTTATGTATATATCACATACAGGCAGTCTCATTAATCATACATTTTCAGTTAGTTGTTAAATTTTCACATACAGTTATACATTTTCAATTGATATTTTTTTAATGCAACTACAGCAACACCTTTTCCTTGGGAAGAAGTTTTAGACTAGGCCTCTGTTATTCCACTATTTGTAAGGGGAGTTACTTTTTATGAGGTTGGGGCGATACAAAGTTGGTGGGTTACTTTTTACGTAGCTGGAGGAATCATGAAGCTAATAGGGATGGGCAGCAATGGCTACTTGGAGACACTTTGTGGGGGGGGGGGGGGAATTATGAACTGGCATCCCTTAAAATTGCCCATAGCAAATATACACCACTTAAAATGGAAGGGGAAAACATTTAATTCTTTATAGCTAGAACATAAATTGCAATGGCAGTTTAAAATGAATCTGAAAATCTGGGGAACACAGCTGATGACGATTCGGAACCCATTGAAACATGTGTTCTAATTTGGTAAGTTTTTACTTGCGATAATTTTATGATGTTGAATGCTTTAAAGCTTAATATATAATAATGACACTTCCCAATGTTTTCCCAATATATTTAATCAGGTTTAATTGGAATTAGTTAGCAAAGAAAAGGCCAGAATTCTCGAAACAAAATAAAACTTTGAACCACAAGCTAGGATTACAAACTCACAACCATAAAAAATACAGTAAATAAAACAATAAATGAAACAAAAATGCCACCTTCATGTTTAGATTAAATCATATCCAAGAACATTATCATGACTATAAAACTAAGAAAATATAAAAATAAATACCCAGAAGGCTCTGGAAGTATCAGATCTGGCCAGACCTTGTCAGGAACTTGGTCTCCAGTCAAATCAGGAAGAATGGCTGACGATTGCTGGTCAGAAGTATCAACATTGCCAACTGCCAGAAATAGTTCTTCAGAATTTTCAAATCGTGGTTTCTGAAAAAATTGAGATAGAACAAACAATGAAATTAAAGTGTACTATAACGTAAGTAAAAAAAAAAAAAGTTCATTTCACATTGCTTTCTTGAAAAGAATGTATATAATGGATAGACATGTATGGAAGATGATGTGATAGAATGATCAGAATAATCTGCAGGCAAGAACAAATTAAATAGAAAATTCACCATGAAACAACATAGAAATTCAAGTGAACTCTATTATAAGTAGAACCATAGGCTTCTGCAGCTGGAATCATAACTATCTCAGTGTCTGGGTGGTGCCGTGTCGAGTGTTGGTAAGCCAACATTTCAACAGCCATGTTGCTGTTTTCTTCAGGACTGGAGTGTGAATGTCACCCTTGGAGGATGTTCTGGCATGGTCAGGAGTCCATGTTATTGGGCTGTCCACCAATACCAATGGAGACACAAGCTCAGGTGCTGTGATCGCTCGGCTGGTTGATGAGGGGGGTGGGGGCTTGTTCTCTCTTTCAGCCTTGTTACGGTGCGCAGTAGGGCATTCAAGGCTTTGGCAAGTCAAAGTCTTTGTTCCCATTGATGTTCTGAGGTCAGTGAACTATTTCTATCTCCACTTTAACCCTTCTTGGCTACCATGTGTCTTCTCTTGTCAGAAGGCATCAAGGTATATAAGCCAGAACATCCTACAACAGCAACAATCACACTCCAAAGAAGACGGCAACATGGCTGTGAAAACATTGACTTACCAACACTTGATGCAGTGACATGTGGACAGCTGAGATGGTTTTAATTAGGGTCCGGAAGTTTATGAAAAATAATATTTTTATCAATTCACTCTACTACATGCTAGTGTTAAAATGTGTACAAGACAAGAAAGAAACTTTATTGAAAATTTTATGGTTTTGTTTTGCATTTTTCTCTCATGCAATAATCAATTATTTATATCTTTATTTACTTGTTTTATTTATTGTATGAAACACAAGAGAGGTACCTCAAATGATTACTAATTGCAGAGTGAAGGAAATTATAACCTATGAAAACAGATTTTTGATATACTCATCAGATTTTATGCTGCTCATATTTACTACTTCTGGATGTGACCTAATTATGGAGTAAGAGTCTTGGACCACATTAATTGCTTTGTTTAGAGCAAGAAGAGGTGAAGTATTTTGGTTCTATTAAAGGTAAAGTTTTATTTCTTCTTGTATTGTAGCTATGTGGATCAGATATGTGTACGTTTCGGTATTTGTGAAAGTATTTTAGAAGTGTGAGCTTATATTAGTTTGCATATTATTGTACATTTTGTTAGTTTTTCTGTAATGCATCACATTTTCTACATATTAAAATTTCTGTGCTCACTTTATTCGTTTTTTATTTTTTCATTTATAATGGTATATTTCTGAGAGATTTTAAATATCGTGCATATATCTGTAAAACATTTGTAACATTTTTGGCTACATGAATGTTTTGGGAACTAACTGTACAATAATTGACAGTATTTAGCCTGAAATTCTCAGAACTGATTGAATAATATTAAAGAGATGTTTAACTTTATTAGTCTCCAATTTACTGAAATTTGTTGTATAGACTTTACGTTTTAAGTTTTTTAATGTACTATTTTCTTTAACTTATAATGTAATTCAGCTAACAAGAGAATGTAAAATACAGAAATTACTTCAATGATAAAGCATACTTCATTGGATCCACATCATATTTTACCAATTTTACAGCATGTATGTATGTATATTTCGTCTTCGAATAGAGCATTAACTTCCAAGCCTTAGTTAAAATAAACTAAAATGTTAAGAGTGAAAATCACCTTGCCTTCTGTAAAATTAAGTATATAATGGATAGACGTTTCTGGAAGATGCAACAGAACGCTTTAGAATAAACTATACTCAAGAACAAAATGAAGACAAATTTGTGCTTCATGTAACAAATTCTCAATAACATTGAGTACTACCTGAGTATTCATGCATGGAAAGAGTGTTGTAATTGTATTCTAGCATGCTCTAAACATACAACAATAAATTGACATGCAACATTGTATAGGTAAGAATACTAATGTCATCCCTTAAAGGGACAGAAGTCCCATTCTTGCAAGCTGACAACTACAAATACTGTTATTACAGAAGAATAGGATTTGTACATCAACCCTTTCACTGCTAACATATCGTCCCCTTAGAATGAAAACCACATATCTCAAAACAGAAGCAAGAGTACTTTTAATTTATTATTATATAGAAAAACATGTATCTTAACTATTTGCCAGCCCATATTACAAGAATAACATGTGTGCTGTCCTCTAGAGAGGAAAAACAAAATCTAGTGTATTGCTAGGAAGCGTTATTAAGTGACAAAGCCACTATGTATTTTATGAGATACGAGGTTTTCATTTTAAGGGGACGATATTATTTACTGTGCAAGCTGGTGATGCTGAATTACCGTAATAGCAAATATCTTTTGTAATCATAAATAAACAAAAACTGAAAATAATTTTTCAGTTTCCTCTGAAATAAGAGTACAGCACATATTTCTTGAAGTTTAGACTGATTTCACAGCTCTGGGGATGTATGTTGTCGCAACACAGCAGAGTTAGTTATAATGAAGTTAAATGCATGGTACAATACATCGCCTGAAATATTTAGCTACAGATGGCAGCGCAAAGCAGAGATTAAGGAACTGATGGTGTCAGGAATTAGATCACAGATGACACTATATCCTGACTCTAGTTGAATCGCTCTCAAGGCAAATTTCTTTCATCTACAAGCATGCAAAGCAGTGCGTCATATACATGCATCAATAGCACAACCAGCAGTGATGAGCACTGATGTAGGCCTATATATATGGCTGTAGCAGTGAAAAGGTTAATATGGTATCTTAACTTGAGCACTGCATTACAGTATTTTTCATATGAGAAGCCTTTTCCTTCACCGCCAATCACGTGTACAAGCTAAAGAACTGCCGCTAGCAGTAAGAGTCTTCCCTCCGTCTTGCCGTCTCTGATTGAACCGCGTATCTAAGCAGGAGAAGTACAAACGGCTTGTCATCTGCAAAACACTGTAGGGCTATCGTTTTCTAAAATGATAAATTGTCTGGGCTGTAGGGAGGATGTTTAAACACCTCCTAGCAAGTCTCCTGCAAAAGTTCGGCTAGGAGGTATTTAAGTATCCACCCTATAGCCTGGACTTCGCTCCCAATGATTTCCATCATTTCCTACATCTCAAGAAATGAAAAGGAATGACAGAGAGAAGGAGATGTTTGTCACACATTTATTCAAGTCCCTGGCGGCAGACTTCTAAGATGCAGGTATTCAAAATTTGGTTCCACGGTATGACAAATGTTTCAATTCCAGTGGCAAATATGTTGAATAATAGCTAAATACTTGATGTATCCGTTGCAATAACTACTTACTTGAAACAGTGTTTTGTTTCTGTAAACGAACCCAGGGAAACTTACTTTATGGATGTGCCTCGTACATATCACCATTTTCAAAAATGATTCTTGCTTAACAATATGACTATATTTACAAAATAATTTCGATTATTAAATAATGGTAGTTATTTTAATTTTCAAACATCCATTTTGTACAAAAAAATTTATGTTTGTATGTTGGTTCATTCACCATGTGAGATGACAAATTTAGCATTACAGACAGAACATCCTAAGGAGAACAGAACTGAGTTTACTCTATAAGTAAGCAGCAAACCAGAATACATAGAATGAAAATCCAGGCCAAACTGTCCCAAAGAAAGTTTTTTGGGACACCAGGACATTTTGGAAAAAAACAGGGACTGTCCTGGAAAATCTGGAACAAAAAGGAACCCTAATCAATCAAATCCCGAAAGATAAAACTATTGGAAATGAACTGTACTCACCTTAGATGGAGTTGGCACAACCAATGTCTTTCCTTTCTTTTTTCTAGTCATTCTTTCTGATGACTTTTTGAAACTGTAGAACCCATCAGATTTCTGAGGTGCATTAGCCATGCTTGACTCCTGACAAAAATATATATGTTATCAATTAATTCATTATCAATTAATTGCAGTGACAAGTCTACAACCAAAAGATCTTAAAAAGAAAAGCACAAACTGCATACACCTTAAAACACACAAAATCACATTCAAAGTTAAAATACTTTAGCAAGTTTTGCATTCTTCCTTAGCAAGGGTGTAGATGTTCATTCCTTCTAATTTGAAGGTTATTTAAAGGTTATCCTTGAGTGATATTACATGACATTTTTATCACACAACACCCACCAGGTTTTTTTTGGAATACAGGATGGGTTTTATTTGTACTCGTATAAAATGTTGAGAACTAAGCTACTTTTACATTATCTTGGTCATAAACTGATCTTGTTGTAAATCAAAATCACTTTTTTATAAAGTTTGGAACACAAGATTTTGAAGGAACTAAAATCAAAGGAAATTTATGCAGAAATCTTTGAATGCACTTCCTGTAAACATTTTTCTTAGGCTAACATTAGATAAAAGATAGCCTAGAGTTTCTTTGAAGAACAAAGGCCTCCTAGTAAGTACTGAAAGCTTATTTTTTGTTACATGATGAGCTGTGCCATGTTAACCATTCCACACGCACATTTAGATAATGTATGTGATTGTTTTTGGTATGTCTCACTGTTCATTTGGTACTGCACTGCATGAATGTCTCTTGAAGGATTTTGTTCTTTGATAACCTATTCAGTCAATACATGGTTAACCCTCAACGGATTTCCATTCTTTTCTTCCTCTTGCTACTTATGACCAATTTCCAGCCTCACACACAAGCACTTTAACACACTCCTGGGAGCGTACGAACAATATTGGGGAAAAGATCTTGCAGGCAATCATGCATGGTGAAAAATGCAGAATAAAATGCATGCACATTCTTCCTCGCATCATAGTGTGTCAACAAAAGAGTATGCGTGGAAAATTGTGTATGTAATTGCCAAACACGCACGAATTCTCTCTCAAAAGAAAACGGAGCGTGGAGTGTCTGCATTGTAGACATGCCAGCTAAGAGTGTGCGGTTTTATTAAAAGTTCGGTACAGAGGAGTTGATGTGCTCTTGAAATGTTTTGTTTTTTTGTCTTCTGCCTTTTCATACACACACGCTTCCATGCAAATGAGTGCAGCGTTGCATGAGTGATGCACTGCACGCTTTCTTTTGTTTGTCTCTTGCCTTGACAAGCCCATATTTTCGCGAGCATTTGAGTGCGCATCTGCCTAAACCCTAGCAAAAAAGCTTGTGTGTAAAGAAAGCCATTGTTGACCTGTGTGTTTCTGATGAGATCTGCCCATCTGTGCCTCAATCAGCCTTTGTCTATAGGGGGGGGTCCCACATGGTAGTCTTGTATGCCCCCTTGCCTGCTTGCAATTTTGCAACATGTTTACCCCCAACTGCACTTAATTCTGATAGTGCAATATCCACTGTCTGTGATAGCTAATTTAATTGTCATAGTAGAGATTTTATCCTTTAGAGATACACCAAGGATTATATGTTTGTTTGTTTTTTTTCCTCTCTCTCTGATATATTTGGATTTTGTTCATTTGTTTTGTGGGTACTGACAATGTTTCATACCCAAAGAGTAATACGGGATATAGGCAAGTTTCCAGCATCTGAAATTTGATTTCCCTGTTAAGTAATATTACATGGAGTAAATTTATCCTTTAACTGTGTCAGTCATTTCACTACCAATGTGTTTTGGCTTACCTAAGACTCATAAAGAAGGGATTCCTTTGAGATCTATTATCCCAATGTACCAACACCCGGCATTTGGACCAGCTAAAGTATTAGTGGAAAGGTTAACAAACATAAGGAAAAGAACAAAATGGTTCATAGGCAATTCTTATGAGGCAAAAGAAATTTTAGAAAAAGTTGAGTGTGAAGAAAACTATTGTATGTTCAGTCTGGACATCGTATTGTTATACCCAAGTGTCCCGAGAAATCAAGCGGGGGAATGCATATTTCGTTGGCTTATTGAACAAGGGGTTGACAGCATAGTGGCTAATGAATATGTAAGGTGGTATAGAGTTTGCACTGATCACAATGTCTTCCAGTTTAATGGCAAAATTTATAAACAAATAGGTTTAGCTATGGTGAACCCTATATCCGGTTTTGTAGCAGATGTGTTCATATATTACATTGAAAAGCAAATATTACCTAAGTATATGGATGAGACAGTATTATATATAAGATACGTTGATAGAATTTTGGTGATTTCAAGGAAAGATGTATCGAATGAATTACTAGAAGAATTTAACGGGTACAATGACAGAGTAAAATTTACAATTGAGAAATCCATGAATAATCAAATAAATTATTTAGACCTAAAAATTTCATTACAACATCCAGTTATTAGGTTAGGTGTATTCAGAGAACAGAATAAAGGTGATCTGTACATACATAATGGACTGGCCCATCATCATATGATTAAAAATAATGTATGGAGAAATTTCGCACGGAGGGCTTTTAAATTATGCAATAATGTAGAAGACCTGGAATCTAAAAGGAAAGAAATATTAAGACTGGTTTAAAGCTAATGGTTTCAAGGAGAAGAGGATTAATAAGATTTGGAAAACAACAGGAGAACAGATGCGTGATACGAAAGAGGGTAAAAAGAAAAATGATGCAAGGTATACCGGTTTGTTGTATTATCCACGCGTGAGTGAAAGGTTTGCAAAGATCTTCTGTAAATACGGAGTTACACTTGCTTACAAGACCAACAAAACTATAGAAGAAATATTTTCACAGTGTAAACGCATTGTAAAAACAAGGAATGATATCATGGACATGCCAGGTGTATATTCTGTATCATGTAGGGATTGTGAGAAAGAGTACATTGGGGAAACGGGGAGAAATTTTAAGACCAGGCTAAATGAACATGAAAGGGATATTAAGTACAACAAACCTGTGGCTGGATTGAGCCAACACATGATTCAAAATAAACATCACATTGGGGAAGTTAATATTGGGGAAGTTAATATTGTGAAAGTAGAGTCGAACAAGGTTAAGCGAAAGGTATGCAAAGCATGGAATATTATTCATAATCAACAAACTAGCATCAACAGATATGAATGGGACTTGAGTGAAGAGTGGCTTAGTTTGATAAAGACAATGCAAAAAGGTAAAACTGAGTTAAAATTTCCCTTGCCTCCCAAAACCTCGGTGGAAAACATAGAATACAGTATCCCTAGTGATTGGATAAACATGCGAGATGTGCGATATTTTTGATGATGAGAAATGTGGATGGTACCTCGTCCAAGAGTGCAGTTACTGGTTTGAGTATACCTGATGAAGGCTCGAAGGCGGAGCATCTGAATATTTGACACATTTGGACTTCACTTTAGAAAGAAATGGAAGTCACGTCAATTTTAATCAATGCTCTTTTAAAGACTGACCAATGTTCTTTTAATGTATACTTTATATATTATTTGTTGTACGCGTGTTTTGTTAGTGAGTTTGAAGTTTGGATCCAGATAAGACGGTTACAAGTATAAGGTTGCGTGTTTTGTCAAGATTTTAAACTTCACATCCTGTTCATATGAACTGTGGGCAGACATACTTGGAACTATGTTGTTACCCTATCTTTTGATTGGCTGAGCACAGGCTGTATCTAGGCCTAGTATTTTTCCTTTAAAATCATCATTTAAATTATAAAGATATTAAAGGGTAGTCTTTTAATATAGGTCTGTCACGCTGTTCATACTGCAGTTCATTGTTGAGAGTGTATTTTTTTCTCTATCTTATATAGCAACATACGACTTCAACTGTAGGTTTATCTACCCTCAATTACTGCAGGATGAACTCTATTAAACAAAATAAAAAATCCTGGAGCATTTGGAATTTAGAGCACCATCGATACAGCAGTTTTAATTAATGAGTTCTTTTAGGAATTCATAAACTGCAGGTTTTATATGTTTTTCAAGCATAGACGACAATATTCACTCAATTATTTTACATCTTTCCTTAGCAGGTCTTCTCGTCAACCATTAATGACCTTTTTTTATACCAGAAATCAATACAACAAAATGAAAGATAAAAATATTACACTCAAGTAAGTTGAAACATAACCATACCAGAACACTTGAGTAACCCAGTAGGCTTACAATAAATATTAAGTATTTTTGTTCTTACCTTTCTATATAATTTGGAAAAGTGAAGAAATGAAATTCAGGATTTCATCCTTCATTATTACTGCAATTTACAGCAAAACAATAAGGTTCTTTCGAAACATGCTAGTTCTAAAAATTCAACACTATTATTTATTTATATACTTCCCGCAATGTCTACTGTAGTGTTAGTTTATGGTCGCTACAATTGCTAGGTGTATGCGCACGCATGTTTGTCTGGTAGAAAAACGGACTGAGTTTTGTAATGTATTAATATGTATACTGTGGTATAAGGTCGTGTGTTTAATCAAGATGTTAAACAGATAATACACCCTTACTGGAAGAACGAAATTCATTAACAGGATATGAAGTATTCAGACTCCAACTACAGCAAGCCAGACAGAAGTTACTTCACAGTTGGAGATAAAATGTTGAGCATCGCCAACTGACCAGTCAAAAGATGTCCAACATTCAAATGTTATCATTACTTACAGGCTGAAGATTGGAGGGTCGTGAAGATCCTGCTGCCAAGGCCAGTTTTTCCTCATGATCAATGTTCTTGTTTTCCTGTGTTGGAGACTCAGGGTCTAAAAATCTGTAAATAGAGGAATTCATCAAATTATAACTACCTCCAGAAATTGAGCTTTTTTTTCCTCCCAAAACTTGATAAAGTAAAAAATTTTGAGAAAATTAGTTTATCATATGAAATTGCTGTGTTCTTTATGCTAACAAAATATCTGTGAAGTCAAATTTTACACAATCCAACTCGCTTATTTTTGTATAAGCAAGAGAGACTTTTCCAAACTCAATAAAGCAGATACTCAACCAATTAATCTTAGAATACTTTCCGGCTTTCGGTTTTCTTTGTACACACAGATCTCGTGAGCTCATTACTCATTTATCAAATTGCATTTCCTGAAGTGCAGTGCTAAGAAAACAATCCAGTGTTGTCAGCATATTTAGAGTTACGGTACCAGATGTCCTTATTTAGCAAGACATGTCCTTATATTTTAAGGATGTCCAGGCATCCTTACTTATTCTTAAAAACCTGCACTATGTCTTTATTTTTGTATAAACAATTTTTTTAACAACTGAAAAAGGATGCTTTTATTTCCAGAATTTACCAAATGATATCTCTGAACATCATATCGCAATCTAAATTCCACTGAAATCATAATCTTTTTGCACACTTGTGCACATTCCAATTTAAATATTACCGGTATTAACCCCTTTTTTGTTATAATCTCTTAGGAGGAAACTTCTAATTTAGATCCTCCTGTTGGTATAATGACCAGAATGTTATGGAATATTAAGTACTGTATTATGCTGTGAGTCTTATTTTATGCATTCAGTTCATAAATGGGGAAAAGAAAACGCAAGTTTACTGCTGAGTTGGAGATGGGATAGAAAGTGCTTAAAAAAAGGGCCATTCTGATGAGGAAGCAGATTGTTTGTTTGGCAAAGGTGAGACATACGTCTTATGTTGCTAACCGTGGAGCCTCGTCAGAAAAATGTTATCTGAAGCTAGCAGTCAGAAGCTCTCTACCAGTATGGATAAGAATGTTCATTCAGACTCAGATGGATATAAATGTAGACGGCTGGATAAACATAGGCCTCCAAAACAGAGCCGTTCAATAATTTTAATGTGTTCTGCTTTTCCCCTGTCTTTTTAGACTCATATGTCCTCATTTCCATCCATAACCATCAGGTAATCCTAGCATAATACATCAGATATTGCAGGCATCTTTGAAGGAAAATAAGTTACGCTTAGTTATTTCTCTGAATACATCTGTGAAGAAGGTTCTGGAAGTCTTTAATAAGCAAGACTCAGATGGCATGTAAGAAGCTTAAGTTTTCTTCCTTTCTGTTGACCTGGACATTCGGATAGGACACATCACAATGACATACTGTAATGAGAGATGATTCCATTGGCACAGCAAATAAAATAACTTCAGAGAAAGAATAAATGAATAACACGACAACCCTAAGATAAACAAGCACAGATGGTATAAGGGCCATTCCTAAATTGGTTGTTCTATATAGAGCAAAATCAAGATACCAAAGGTTTCTGCTCAAGTATGAGCTTGAATGGCTAGTGAATGAGGATCAGGCAAAGTGTAAATGCTGCTACATAGTCTACTGAGTGCGTTTTTAATTAACATCACCCATGAATAACTAAGCCTGCTATATAAATGATTGCCAAGCAGGAACACAACACAAGACTAGAACATGTTCTAGCATCGACTGTCAGACCTTTATTTATTTCATGCCTTGGAAACCACTAATAATGGCTGTGGGTGTTGGCATGCTTAACATATGTCCCCAATCCTGCCATCTGTCTATGGTAGAAGAGCAGCGGTTGGGTTGTAGGCATAGTACCTTCAGGGATGTAACACCATGGAATTTAGTTCTTTTATAAGTATTTAAGACTTATTTAAAATAAAAGTTACAAAATTTTGTTACCGAGAAATATTTTAAAACATCAAATCTAGTCGTATAGTCATTAAGATGGCAACACAAAAACAATCACAAGTTATGGTTGCTGCCTTCTATAATGGCAACCGATGAAAGGGTACGAGTAGATGAATAATCATGAAAAGTAATTATTATATAATGACTTAAAGGATCATTAACAATTTGAATTAAATTGCCACTGATTTTCAGTTATGGTATGCTATTTAACCATTGAAACTAGTGCCAGCATGCTACTGGACCTTTAAAACCAGTGATAGTATTCCATACTGGTGCATACTGCCTCATTTCCCTCAATTCCCTCACTATCTTAGAGATCTTCGTCACAGTCGCTGGAACTGCAGTGATGAAATAGAAAATCGAACAAGTAAAGCATAGTACAGATTCATGTAGTGACATGTCTGGCAGTTCCTTGACTCACCGATAAGCAATACAGGAAAGTACGGTAAAAGTGCAGTCAGTTAACCTGATGGCCAAATGACCCAAGACCAATTAAAAGGCTATTGTGGGTCATGTGGTTCATCTATATGAAATAAAAGTGCATGAAAAAAGTCATTAGGTTATCTAAAATATTTTAAGAGGTTATGAATAAAACAGGGTTTAGAAAATAATTACAAAGTAAGAAAGTATCATGGATATCAAGATGATCTAGGAATTAAGTGAAAAGCCCATTCATAAAATAAAAATAAAAACATTTAAAACTAAATGACTTATTCTGACATCAGCGTTTTATGTCTCACATTTAATATTTCAGATCTAGAACTTACCGCACTGATGTATTTCCACCAAAGCTGCGAGGATTCCAAGCATCAGAATCACTTTCATAAGACTCATCAGGTATGTAAGTGGACTCCCCTTCAGCAATTGCTCCACCATCTGTATGAAAATTAATAACAAATGAATAACTGTATATTTTACATTTGCTACAGAGAGTACAAACAGAAAATTTAAATATTCTATGTTATCAAGAACAAAATTTCATTGTGTATGGTGTAGTCCCAAAAATTCATGCCTCAATATTACTGTAAGAATGTACAGATTTCTACGCTGTTTAAACTGGCAGGGACCTTCCATTTTGACTGCTAAACTGTTCAGCATACTTCCTATTCGGTTGAAACTATATGAGTTGAACTCACACACTCAGTAAGCCACTTATCTAGTTTATTGGCAAAACATGTTTCATGCACCTCTGCCCACATCTCAAGTTATTTCTACCAATAAACCAATTAAATGGAATGTAGTGAAACGTCTCTTATTGGACTTCCTTGATTCAGGGATTTATTTACTCCAGGAGGCAAGATAACGGTTATAAAGGCAGAAAAACTAGTATATTTTGTATTTATTAGCTCAAGTTTAAGATATTCATGTAGAAAGAAAATAAGGACTGTCAGTTCAAAACGCAATTAATCCACCTCTGATTGTAGTTTAGTTTGAAGTGGATTCGCAAACTCTGAGGTGTTCTGTATGATACTGCAAAAAGCTTTTGTTTTAAATCATAACCTTTCACCACTTAAATTGAGTTTGAAATATGGGTCTCGGTTCAAAATGCAAACAATCAAGCACTCGCTTCAGAACAAAACATGATATGTCCACCCTTTAGATGTGAACACGCGTAAAATAGGTGGTGCAGTGAACTTTGTATCACAACTGAACTGATTATTTTGTTTGGAAAAAGAAGCGTCATGTCTTGAAGTAATTCCTTCTTACAAATGGCAACTGTCTAACTAGAAGAGCATAGACCATTATAAAATCCATAGAGTATACAAAGAGTAGCTGGTTACCAAAGAGCATAAAAAGAAATACTCAGAAGTGTGGGGGTGTTCATTTTTGCCTCCAGACAGGATGTTTAGCACGCTTCAACATGCTTTTTATTGTATTACTTTCGAAAATTTCGTCATCAATAAAAGGTGTAAAAAAAAATAATGATTTTGCAGACCCAGTACATTTAACTTACTTTAATCACATAAAGAATTTGTAAGATCGTTTGATAGTTTGGCCACAAACAGTTTTTTCATTCCTTAAAAATAATGATTTATGGACTAATTGTGTTTTGAACTGACATTTCTCATATGTTCCAGTTGGAATGGAAAGCGATCAGCATGTTGCCTAAATAAATAAATTAGCTTTATGTAGAACAAGTTCCATTTTTCAACTTTACCAAGAAGCTGCTAAGTGAAGCAAAAGTCTCAAAGTTCAATTCATGTGATAATTAAATTTACCACACAGTTGCTTCCATCTATTATTAGCCTATTATAATATGTGTTGATTACTTTGGGCAAAGAAATGAACTAATGAATATCAGACACTCCCTGTTAAGACTCTTTTACTGGTCCTTAGGTTGATATAATGAATCTCCATAATAATTCAAATGACCATGATGTTAATGTGCCAAAAATATTTATATTTACAGTAAAACCCCCTTTTTACACTTTTCAAGGGACTGATAAAAAAAATGTAAATGGCAGGAAAGTGTAAATTGCGGGAAGTGTAAAAGCTGGAATGCAATATATTGCAAAATTTAATACAAAAAAATAAATAAAGGTCCCTATGTACACTTTTCTATTTAAAATATGGTGTAAAAATATGTTGCACAAACTTTTTCACATACACATGTTCGACATGTGAATCAATACGATGAAGAATTTCCTTGTATGCCAAGTTCATTCACCCGCCGCTAGAGGGCCAGTCGGAATCAGCTGATGATGGTGGGAAGACCCATTGAAATGATCATCCTGGGTAAATATACCTTTTAGTGAAGTTTAGTGTGTATATTTCCGATCTCAATCTTGCTACAGATATCAACACTTCACTGTAGATTTCCATCTAATATTAATATTAATTAACTCCTAATTACTTGAACTATGCTTTGATTAATTATGACAACATGTCTGAGAACATAAGTAGTAAATAATAATTATTTTTTTAAGACAATGTTAAGGAACTTGCTTAGTAAAAAAAAAAGCACCTTACCATAAACAAGTATTACTAAATGTTACTAAATGTTGAAAAGGAGTTACGACTTAACTCCACTATAATAAGTTATTACTTACAAAGGATGTGCTTCACAGAGATTCATCTGCATTATCAGCTGTTGTCAAAAAGTTCATTCAACCTCAAGTCCACTACAAATTTAACACAATTTTTAGAGAATTTAACATCAGTTTGACCCCCATCAACAAATGCAACATAAAAAACTTACAAAATCAGAGAATGTAGACAAAATCCCCCCCCCCCCAAACAAAAACTCAAGCATCTGTGAGTGAAAAGCAAAGACATCAGACATAAGGAACACTAAATACATACAAAGTGATAAATCTGCAGTTGCTCATCATTTTTGGACCCCAGACCACAAATTTAAAATAACATAAAATATGTTGAAAGCTGTACTCCACTATGACCTACTAGTGATTTGCAATGAATCCTGGGCCTTTAAATACTTATGGGTTGTAAGTCGCAACTGGGTTGGTATCTCATATTGAGAAAGCCTGCTGGTATACTGGGATATGTGAGTCAGTTGGGGAATTTAATGTTGTACCAGCACATTGCCATGGTAGCTCAATGGTAGAGCAGCGGCACGGAGAGCAGAAGATCCTGATTCAATTCCCGGCTATGGCATTGAATTTTTCAGTCTGACTCAGCCTTTCCACCTTAGCCTACACACAGCCAGTGTGAAAGAATTATCATTCCTTATTTACTAAGTTTATACAGCCAGTAGAGAAATCTACCAGTCTTCCACAAACTCGGCAGT
Organism: Ectobius pallidus; assembly: GCA_964059195.1. Taxonomy (NCBI): domain Eukaryota; kingdom Metazoa; phylum Arthropoda; class Insecta; order Blattodea; family Ectobiidae; genus Ectobius; species Ectobius pallidus. The sequence continues at coordinate 44,100,360 of CAXKWD010000011.1, forward strand.
TGACATCAGCTGATGATGCAAATGAATTTCTGCAAAACGCATTTTGTGTGATAACTTATTACAGTGGAGTTGAATAGTAAATCCTTTTCAACATTCAGTATTTCATTACTTCACTATGGATCCCGAAAATTAGTATTTGTGTACTAAAGAATTAGGTTGCCGGAAACATAAAGAGAATGAGATGTGAATTTTTTACGATAGTGATAAAGCATTAATAAAATATTAGTTTCTATACGTTTCATTTCATCTAATGCAATGCAATATTAGTTTTAAAAATCAGGTAATGGGCTAAATTATCTTTGTTGCATACAACCCTAATACTAATAAATAGGGCAAGGCATTTGATGATTTTGCATCTTTTTTATATGAAGGTTAAAAGATAGCTCGAATATATATATATAAATGTGTATCATGAAATAATTGATTAAAAAGGACAATTTGTTTTTGCATTTTTTTGCTTTATTTGACATTTTTTGTCATTTTCAAGCGATAGGTTGTTTAGGTCATTTTTAGCAACTCTTAGGCCATTTTTAGGTCATTTTTGGCATTTTTAGGTCTTTTTCGGCATTGTTAGGTCATGTTTCAGTGGAGATAAAGAGGAGCTTTGCCATGTACAAATTGTTACTTTCAGAATCTCCGCCAAGTGTTCATAGTTCATTTTAATTCAGGTTTATTGTAAACACTATAGAAGTTTGTCTTGTAGCAATAATTTTTTTTTTATTTCTTTTTAAATGGCACATATTTGCTAGGGACAATTTGATGGGCATGCCAGTTCAGAAAGAATTTTTTTTTCGCTAGGGGTGTCCAAGTAGTATAAATTTACTTACTTCTTTGGTAATAAAATAAGTGTGTTTTATAATGTAAATTCATATAGAATGCCCTGTCATAAATCGTTTTTAGTAATTCATTACTTTAAATAAAACTAATTATAAGTAATAATGGTAGGCTAAATTTATTGGTCATTTCTTTTAAATTTTGGTCATTTTTTCACTATTTTTAGGCCATAAATGCATTTTTTATTTTGCATTTTTTCACTAATTTATGGTAATTAAATGCCTTGCCCTACAAACACAGATTTCCCCCTCTAACATAGTAATTACATAGCTGTTAAGCTAAGCACATGGAGGACTGAAAAATAAATGTCAGCATTAAAATATAACTTAACTGCTGTCTCCTGATCAACTGAAAAACCAGTATCAATGTCTCTGACTAGCCGATTGTACCAAGGATTATATTGATTTTCTTCAATCTCAATGTCAAATGTTGCTCCAAGAGGATGTTCTCCAGTCTTCTTGCCAGAGCCAAATCTGCCACTAGTAGTTGTACCGAACAGAAATCTATTTCGATCAAAAATTTCAGTACTCTGAAAATAAAACAAAGAACTCAATGATCACCAATGTACATGGAAAAAAATAGTTTGTATAAATAACTTAATTCTTTTAATTAAGCTATTACTTAAACTAATCCTGACCAATCCCCTACAGATCATTTTCCAAGGAAATTTTAGCAGCTTTTGTTGAAGTACTGCATTGTGTATTTTACTTTCGTGATTCACTGTATACGAAGAATTATAAAGTAACCGTTACTTCTACTATTAAGAAACATACGTTAGACAATCAAGACTTTTCATCAAACTGAACAACAATCAAGCTAATGGTGATTACTTGGTATTTTATACAGTGGCAGATCGTGAGTGTAGGAACAGGGTGTTGCAATATTTTACAGGAATTAAATACATACAAATAGATACTAAGATTACTTGCAACCTGATGTATAAATACTCGCTGTGCTTGTTCGGGGCTCTGCCTCCAAACTCCCAGTGTGGTTTTCAGAAAAAGCTTTTTTTATGAACTGACACTGTAATGAAGATAGTCTTTTATTTAGACTGCCGTAGCCCATAATTACTGCTTAGCCATACTAAACCTTTTTAAAAAGAGTGGAAAGACTTTAAGAATTTTCTGGTGTAACAATTTAAAATTTTGAACTTTTTTGAATGTTCTTGTCAGTTACACGCTAAAAGCTATAAGTTTGTCAAATTTCAGGTTTCTAGCTCACCTGGAAGTGTGTCAACATTAATGCCAGTAAAAAATTTCAAAGCTTTTATGGGGGGTAAAAAATTAAAATTGTGAAGTTTTTGGAATGTTTGCATCGATTATAGGCTAAAAGCTATAAGGCTGCCCAATTTCAAGTTTTTAGCTCATGGGGAAATGGGTCAACATGAATGTCAGTGAATGGGTGATTTAGACTGTGCTAGATGTGAATGACGTTAGGCTAAACAGTTTTTGCATACTTGTAGGGCAGCTAGAATCACCAAATTTGGCATATTTATGAAAGTTGGATGTGCCTATATCTCTCCCACATTTTATGATTCTAGCTGTTCTATAAGTTGTAAAAAAATCAAGTTACATAATGTGAAGAAATTGCACAAAATTTAGTTAAAATAAAAATATCTAACTCTATCTAAGGCATAACCGATGGAGATACAAAAAAAACTCGAAGGAGCAAAGTGATTACATTGGCAACTGGCATATCTGCGAGGAACTTTATAGCTCGCGCTCTTCAGAAGAGAAATCTAGCTTGGAGAGCAGCCTACATGACCTTGAGAAGCTCACATGCTTCACAGCGCTCATAGTGGCAACGATAAGAATCGCGCCTTGTCGTTGCAAACCTGTTTGCAATGACCAAAACTTTTAAACCCCAGGAGGGTTACCACAAAGTCAAGCATCTTGCACACTCTGGCACATGCTACTCGCTTGCAGAATGAGACAACAAATCGTTGCAATGGCATTGCGATGACCAAAATGCATTTACATGTTTAAATGATTTAAAATTGTAAAATTTCACGTGAAGCACGTTTTCAGTCAATAAGAGCCTATCACAAGACGATTTCGAAGTAGTTTAATAGTATAAAGTAATAAAAAGTCTTAATATCCTTTAGATTCAAAACTGGTCATTGTGCAACACTGCAACATGATCAGAGGCCTCCACTGATTTTATACTTAAAACAAAATTAATTTTATTGCACAAAAACCTGATAGTAGTATATAAACTTACTGCTCTATCATGTCATGCCATGTGTAGAAGCATAAGCGAGTTTCATAATTTTCACATGAGCATCTTAACCCTTTCACCTGCTAACATATTATTCACTGTGCAGACTGGTGGTGCTGAACTAATTTGAAAATTTATTTTGTAATCATAAATGGACAAACAACTGCAAAGAAATGTTTATTCTGAAACAAGAGTACAGCATATATTTCTTGAAGTTTAGACTGCTTTATGCAAACCTGGGTTGGCCTGCAAATCGTCACAACACAACAGATTTATATATAATACATTTCAATGATTGAGCAATACATCATCTTAAATAATTAGCTACAGACGGCAGTGCAAGGCAGAGAACAGGGAACTGATGATGTCAGGAATTAGACAACAGATGACACTACTATCCGACAATCTTTGAATTGCTCTCACTGCAAATTTCTTTGTCTATAAAAATGCAAAGTGGTATATTATATATATGCATCAATAGCATGGCCAGCAGTGATCTGCGCTGATGCATATTATAGGGCTGTAGCAGTGAAAGGGTTAATTACCATTGTAGGCAAGATGAAAACGATTGGTTTTGTTCGAACACAATTAAATGTGTAAGTATCGAGTTTTTATAATATCATCTGCAAAGCCTGAGGATCTCCTGGGCATCCTTGCTTTGCTTATGTAGTGCCATTCAGCTTGTTCCACACTACTGTGTCTGATGAAACTAGTGTTCTCAAATAATTCAACAAATGGCATGCATGCAGCAGGGGTTTAGTTTTTTAGACTTTAACACACTGTTTTATAAGCAACAATTTTTTGAGACTACACCTTACAATAGAAAGATACAGTCAACCCTCGATACAATGCCATCATCCGTTCTCTAATGTTTAGTGGTACAAAGCGCGGGTGGCACTAAAACGAAATTTAATTTTTAAAATAAAAGTGGCATAATACAGTGCTGTATTTATTTACTGTACTGTATTATGAAAGAAAATTAAATAAAAGGCAAATAGAGAACTTTAGCAAAAAATAAAATATTGTACAGTGACTCGATTTATTACAGTATGTGTCCAGTGCTACAGTACACAAAGGGGTTGAAAATCATGTGGTTATATGTAAGTTATTAACTGTAACTGAGTAACTGTAGCTGAATGGACACAGGACTAAAAGAAGTGAAAGTTTAGAATGTCTCATTGTATGAAGGGCTCTTTCTACCTGCTCCACCCTCATGCAGGTTGTCTGTCCGACTTCTTAACATAGCTTCCTCATTCCACCGCACTACATTTACAATTAGTGGCAGGGGAACACTTGGTTCTTGGAAATATAGTACAGTATCTTTCTTAAATAATCATTCTAACATTCATGCCAGTTTTAGAAGAATTCTGCAACTAAAAAAAAGATCACTGCAAGCTACATTTTGTAAAAAATTTATCTTATATTCACTGATGAGGAAGAATGGAATGACATAATGATGCTATATGTTCAAAAATAGAAGAAAAATGTCCATGATGACGATAAGAAGCATGACAGAACCTTTAAGGTGATTCACAAACTGTTTCGGAAGATGAATTAAATTGACATTTTGAGAGGCTTTCTCTTGAGTTTCAACAAGTCTTTTTGAAGTGGTAACAATTGATGACGAGGTCCAGATGGTGAAGACTTTTTCAGTCATGGCTCAAATCACAGATCACTGAATACTTTTAAGAAGCTGTTAAAAATCTAGTTCTACAATGTTACAGGTTCCTGAATTTGGCTATTGAAATGTAGAAAATGGTGAACACTTCTGGAATTAAGTTGTAAATGGAAGTCAGCTTCCAATTGCAACCGTATTTTATTAATGACCACAGAAGCTACTTTTTGTATTACCCTAAATTTATTATGATCAAGGAAGATTTTTATTAGAGTGAAGCCTAGAGGGCAGAGCATTTACTGATCGAAAAAGCGTTTTGTTCTGAGAGATGGTATGTTTGACTGACACCAAAATTTAAACATAAGCACATGACCTTATAAGCCAGGTTGTGACAAAGCCCAAATTTTTATTTTCAAAAGGAGTGCCAAGAAAATCTAAGTTGAAGCTCATCCCATGTTAAGTTAACGGGAAGTTTACGGACTTAGTGCATTGTAGAAAATGTTGCCAAAGCAAGCAAAAATTCCGGGTGTGTAGAAAGACAGTATTAAGAGAAAAAATAACATTTCGAACAACTTTCATGACATAAATCCAACTTAGTAACAAACAGAAGAAAAAATGAAAAAAAGAATACCAACTGTCTTCGCTCCTATTTACCTAGTACACACATCACGTAAGTTTCCAAGTAACATATTAAAACAAATTTCCAGAAATGCATATAATGTTTGATAGGAGATTAAAAATTATTATTTACGAGATGGATATTATTTCATAATGCTCTAGATCCATTAAGAGAATGACTGATTATTTCTGTTAGAAGAAAGCAGTCCCAACAGTTATCTTACCTGGTTAGCCGGAGTCTTAATAGTCAACTCCTCATGACACACTTGACAGCAGAAAGAAGTAACAGTAGACAGAGTGCTGTCCTGCAGAGCACCAGCTGGGAACAGAAGGTAACCATAACATTTTTTTAAAATTCTTAAATAAATAAATGTGCAAAATATGCTGCACAAATTTACTCACATACATGTGTTGAGATTTTTAGGAAGGTCAGTCTCAGTCTGAACTCTACAGGAAAATAAGAATAGCTAATTATCATTATCATACTTCATGAATAAGGGTTTACACCTCCAGACATGTTATGATAAGTTAATGATTCTCATCATCAAATGATTTTGGCTGCCGGGTATTGTAGGTTATAAAACAATATGTACAGTTTGACCCATAACATGCAACTGCACATTTCACCTCTAATTAATCTAGTTATTTAACAAAGTTAAAAGTATTCAGGGTAATAAAAATTATGAAATGGCAAATACAATGGAAAATGCATGCGATACCTGAGGCACCGCAACAGTCACTCATTTTATGTTCAATAACACAGCCATGGAAGGGTTAGCACCGGAAGGGCTAACTGGTCATTTTGACAGGTTATGACTTTGTAATTGTTTTGCATCTTCTTTTATTTTCTCCAAAGAAATGCATTCCTCATGACTTTTGTTGAAATTCCTCACATAAAGATCCATGAAAATTTCCGTTATTAGTTATTATTTACAAGAATATTCAACACTCCTAACTAGAAGGAACAATACAAGTCAATTTAACCTGTCAGCACTCTCTTTTTATCAGCACTAGTAAACTACAAATATTGCTGATGATTCTCTTCTACTGCAAAAACCTACTGGATAAGCAATATGACCATATGACAATGTTATTCAATACTGGTAGCAAGTCTTCAATATTACAGAATGCTACCAGCAATCCCTATAAATATTAAAGCTGCAGTCTCGAGAAAACTGGGATAGAAAACTTCTCAGATTGGAGGGTTTTGCAGCCGAAATTAGACACCTCTATGTGTGTGGGAAGTAGGGTGACCAACTGTTGAAGGAAGGAATGAGGGACAAGATAGACAAAAAAAAGGGGATATTCCACAATTTTGGGGGACAGCTAAATTTTTTTACCAAAAGTGCTCTTACTGAAGTAATAACATAGAAAAATACATTTTGCATTATATGCACATACGCAGTTATTTTTCCTCTTTGTCTTCTTGGGTTTAAATGACAGTTTTCTTTATTTCGACAAAGTACAAGTACAGTCATCAGTACTGATGCTGTATTCATTCCAAAAATTACAAAAACTTAAAGACAAACATCAGTTAAATGGAGTAAACTTTTTTTTTGTGGGGGAGGGAAGACTTCGATTTTTAAGTTATACATAGGCCTTATGTGACAAAATCTTAAATGTTGGAGGGGCAGAAAGTACCATCCCCCCAAAGTCGGCGCCTATGCCAGTTAATACAACACGTCTATGTTGATGTCTTCCATGTTACTGATGTTATTGAATGGCCACACACACCATGCTATGGACTAACGATAACTTGAAAGTTTCAATGAACATCTGGAATGCTCCTGCTGCTTTGCACTTTCAAAGATGAACCTTAAATGACAAATTGGCTGTATCACAGAAACTTATTTGCTGCAGATATTTGCACCTTAACCTTGTGAATTATTAGATCACACGTTATTCTACTTTTATGTTTACACAATTAGATAACATTACTGATGACATGTATATTAAAAATTGGCTCTAAAAGATTAATAAAACTTGAGGAATAAATACAATTTGCAGCAATCTATCAACAGTTTTCAGGGCGTTAATGAGTTACTGAAAAGTGTTGGTGGCAGTGCCACCATCATAATATATCGTTGTTTCATTTTGGTTATTGCAATGTTGCACAGGTGGTATTAACTATCTCACTTACAATGGAATTTATTAGCAGTGTGTTTTATTCATTTTTGTAGTTTCATGTATTCGCAGCAAACTTAATTATGTAAATATTCAGTAAATGGTCACAATAAATGTAACCCAAGGTCCAGATTCTCTCAAAATAAATTCACAAACAACTAAAGTTTGTGAATTTATCGATAAAATCCAGACCTCTCGTGACAATACCTATGAGAAAAATGGTTAAATGGCTAAAAAGACCGGTGCTGATCTTAATAGATAATGCTGGTCCTAATGGTCCTTCTATACTAAACACAAATCAACTCTGAACATATGGTAAACCAATAGAATGTTATGCAATGTGTGGCGTTGACGACTCAGCAGGGTGCAGCTGTCTCTGTCTAACAGATAGAGAAGGGAGATGCATGCCTACTCACTTAGAGAAACAAGCAAGCATTGTATTAAGGTAGGTCACAGTGGAATGATAATTCTTTCACACTGGCCATGTGTAGGCTAAGATGGACATGTGAAGTCAGAATGAAAAATTCAATGACATAGCTCTAACCAACGGAGCTACCATGGCAACGTGCTGGTACAACATTAAATTCTCCAACTGACTCACAATCCCAGTATACCACCAGGCGTTCTCAATATATGAGATACGAACCCAGTGGCGACTTACAACCTGTAAGTACTTTAAGACCCGGGCTTTATAGTAAACCACTAGTAGGTTACAGTGGAATGATAATTCTTTCACACTGGCCGTGTGTAGGCTAAGATGGACACGTGAAGTCAAAATGAAAAATTCAATGCCATAGCCGGGATTTGAACCAGGATCTTCGACTCTCCGTGCCGATGCTCTAACCAATGGAGCTACCATGGCAACGTGCCGGTACAACATTAAATTCTCCAACTGACTCACATCAAATCCCGGCTATGGCATTAAATTTTTCATTCTGACTTCACATGTCCATTGTATTAAGGTATTTCAATGTTTTTAAATAAGCCGTTTTCTCCTCAACAGAGCGTCATAAGATATGGGATTTAGACAGTCTGCTTCCAAATAAATACAGCTTTCCAATGGTGATTTCAGAAAAGGCCTATATGTAATAAATAGATTTTGAGTGTGGAAAGGAATAAGTGAAGTACTATCTTCAGCGAGGCAGCGCGGTCCATTAACTGTATAACACCACAACAACCTCATTTGCTTATCACTCGTCACATGATTCTGCCTGCTCCGCCTCAGGTTCAGAGTTGTTCCGTGTTTACTCTAATGTTAGGCGCTTCAATGAAGCCTGATATTACTATTGCACTATATTCCTTATCATATAGCAACATATTGTAATGCCAATGAAGAATTTCATACAAACAAAATTCTGATGGAATGTAAGATTTCAACTAAAACATTACACACCTAAAAGTAAGATTAAGAAAAGTGTAGTTACCCAATGGTGATGGCTGAATGGCTTGTGCTTGGCCAAATTCAGGCAAAACTGGACGTCCTCCAAACTGTTCAATGTTAAATGCCAGTGAATTCTCAAATGACATGCCTCCAGCAGATCCAACAGTTGATGTTGGCAAGCCTATATTGTCCATCTCAACGCTTTCTTCAGATGAACTGGAGATTGTTTTTTCTCCACCTTCGTGAGTGTGAAAAATAAAGCTGTTTAATTATATATCTGTATTATCGATCATGCAAAAATTATGTCATTCTCATTATATACAATAATTAGTTATCTGTATATTACAGATGGGTTCTCAAAACTTTCAATACCTTGATATCTTTGATACTAAAGCGGTATCAATATCGAACAGATGAGCTCAATACAATTCTGCTAGAAGTAACAGATTTAAAAGTAGTGTCAAAGACCACATGTCTCAACGGAGTGAATATGCTTGTATTTTTTAACAAAAACTTACAGTACTATTAACTTCTTATTTTATCATTTATTTGAATTTTATAAAATAGTGTCAAATACATTTTTAACATTTGATTTGTGGAAAGACATAACTAACTACTAACTAGAACTAAATACCACATCTACTCTTATACAATTCAACGGCCCTAAATAGCGTGCTTGCTCGCCTGCTTCGTGAGACATCGGGTATACTCGGCGATGTTCGTCTCTCGCAGTCTAAACTTTCATGACGACTACAAAATTAGGAAGGAAAACCGTTTCTTTATTATATAAGGCCTAAGTGAAATGAACACAATGAACAAATATTATAATTTTATTTTTACTTACAATTTTCATAGCTCTGAACCACAAACATTTTTAATAATCTACCAGTGTAATTTTCTTAAAAATCCTGGAGTCAATGAATAATGGCGGGCGAAGCCGGGGGCAACAGCTGTAAAACATTGATGGTTTTATCTCATGAAATATCGCTGATAATAATAATCCAAACAAACCATTCCTTCCCTTGAAACATTATAACATTTCTGAAAGTTACACTGAATTGATAAAATAAAATTCACATCATATTCATGTCAATAAACAGCTGAGAAACAATACGTATTATGTGTTCACACATAAAGGAGGCCGTGGTTTACAGGTTCTTTGGAACTGCATAATCGATTCTGATATAGTTTTTCCAGGGGGCGCTTTCATGTCGTGGAATGTACTCTAAAGCAGGAATTTTAGCTGTTTCATTAATTATTAATGGCTTAGTTTATGAATGATTCGCGTGCAAGTGTTAATAAAATATAATGCATTAATAATTATTATACTCTTAATTTTTAATTTCTAACAGAATTATCGTGGCGAAGCCACGGGCACCTCCTAGTTGTATTACAAATTGATACGTGAAGTTTATGGTTTTAAAACAAAAAACCCACCATCTTTAATAAAAATTTCAACAGGACACATAAATTTAAGGCAAAGTTGCAATGTAGGGGGACTCATCTCGCGATGTGCAAGTTTCCACAGACAAGTAACTATAACCTTAATATACCTTCGGGTAAAATAAGGTTAAAATTTTGATAATAAATAATAATAAGTAATTTTTTTTTTTTCAACAAAGCAGGTTGACCAACTTGATGCTTCTTGTACATTGCTATTAGTGATTAGTGATATTAGTGTTAGTGAGAGGTTCTGTTAGGTTATGAACAGTGATATTAATTTAGTAAGGTATTCTGAATTCTCCCATTTTGTAAATGTGCCATATTATATCTCTTGCAAGGTTTGTCGTGTAGTGAACCTGTTTACCCAGAATTCTAGGTGCACAGGTGGTGTGACGTCATACCTCTAACATCTAATCACGAGTTTCTTCATCATACGGAGGTAGAAATATGGTGGAATTGATGCTACTTTTCACTAGATCGTGTTATAAAAGTAAATGTATCAATGGACCAAATCATTCATCGAGAAAATATCTTTCCACAGAACTATCTTTAACAAAATGCGTGTGATATTAGGTGTTTTATGAACACGAAGTTGGATTTAAAAATGGGTCCCCTTACATTGCCATATTACCAAATTTAATTTCAATCATGGAAATCTCAATTTATACAGCATACAAAATACTAAACTCACTCATCTAAATTTACATATAATGAAAAAGCAAATTTCAAGCACAAAAGATATATTTAAATGCTTAGGAAGAAAGAATATGTTATGCTAAATAGGCTACAATGATTATGATGATAATTAAAATAATTTCTCACCAACTGTGACAACCTCCATCTCCTCAGAAGATGAGCTGTTCTCCATCATTCTGAAATATACTAGGCCTACTCTGCAAACAAATACAGATAAGATAGATCAGATATTTTATTCACCATAAGAACGTTTTACATCATAGTGGCCTTAACAAGGTATAGAACATATCTCAAAAAATCATACCATCCATTGAAAATTACGAAACACCTAAGATGAGGCACTTATTGCCGATTATAACTTTTTTCTCCTTAAATCTAAGATCATGTTATAAAGGACGGTCTTCAGGAAGAATCATATTAGTTTTGACAGTAAATGTGTAATTCTTTTATTTGCTTTATTCTACAATTTCCTAAGATATTTTTATCTTCAAGTTAGCAATTTCAAGTTAATTATGAACATCAGTGGCACCAACTTTTGAAATATATTGGGTGGGATCAAAAACCTTTTTATTATTTTTTTATTTTTGGTTTTAGGTAACTATTTAAATTACTTACTTACTTACTCAATGGCAATAGACAAATCCTAAGCAAGCTAAAGGAATATTATCTGTTTTATGGAACCCGAAGGTTCATTGCCGCACTTACCTGAGTCCGCCATTCAACCCTATTCTGTGCTAACTCCATCTAATCATCCCCCTCAAATCCTACTTCCCATAAATCCATTCTAAGATTTCCTTCCACCTACGTCTAGGTCTTCCAATTGGTCTTTTCCCTTTGGGTCTCCCAGTCAATACTTTTGAGATATGTCTTTCCTCCCCCATGCATGCAGCATGTCCAGCCCATTTCATCCTTTGCAATTTAATTGCCCTTACTATATCCGGCGAAGCATACAGGTCCTGAAATTCATCGTTATGCAACTTTCTCCAGTCCCCATTTTCATCCCTCTTGGGCCCAAATATTTATCTAGTCAGCCTATTTTCAAACGCTCTCAGACTATGTTCTTCCTGATCAGTTAGAGGCCATGTCTAACATCCATATAATACAACCGGCAGGATAATAGTCTTAACTATTTAAATAAAGCGAATTTAAATTAAATTAAATTAAAAGGACACATGGACCCACCATTATGTAGCACAGCATGTTGCAAAATATGTGTTTTTCCTGAAGGGAGCTCTCCCAATAAATAATCATGTTCTTCTGTTTTTAATCAAACCTTTTTTTTATTTTATTATTATTTTTATTTTTTAATTATTTTTATTTATTTATTTATTTTTTTGGTGGATGACCCAAGCGCCTTCCTTCTGGTTTATTGTCCCTTGCTGATTTAACCAGCTTTCTTAATTCATTCTTTCTACATACTCGTTCCGCCCTGACTCTCTTCTTTCTAAACCACTCGCCAAATTTTTGTAATCCACACTCTTGTCTCATTTCACAGTTCATTTTCGATTAATGTTTTTAAAATTTTACATAAGGTTAAGGATAGCCTATAGGCCTATATAGAAACACTTTAACTGAAATACATTGTTGAAATATTAATCAAAATCGAGTGTGCAAATAAGAAAATAGTCCTGAGTCATTAGATAATTTTAAATCTTCAATAACTTTACAATTTGGTCCAGGCTGATAAAAACTATATTTTCAGTACTTTGAAAAAAGTTGTGCTGTAAGAATGAACGTATGTAAGTTAAAGGAAAACCATCAGATATATTATTAAATGAGGGTATAAGGTGGATAATTATACTTTATTATAATGTGTGGTATGTTGTGCCATAGAAGGCTGAAGCGCTGCGCTGTGTCGAAGGGTTCGATCCCCGATATGGTCTTATTATTTTTCAATTTACGTAATCCTTCTGATGGCGTTCTGGTCCTTTGGTTGACTAGACACTAACAGAAACGAGTATTAGAAGCAATCCTAAGGGCTTCCACGGCATGTATGAGGAACCGTTCACTTCACTTTACTTCGATAAAAAGATATGAATAATTTTATTCTACTCTATTGTCGGTTGCGGCGGTGTAGAGGTTGCGTGCACGCCTTTGGATCCGAGGGTCGCGGGATCAAACCCGGTCGCGTTCGATGGATTTTCAGAACGAAAAAATTCTGGCCACGGAGTTGTAGATTTACGACACTTAAAAGAACTCCAAGCCTAAATTAAAGCCTCTGGACACAATTCCTCGGCCCTTCCACGCCCAAGTGACGCCCCACTGCTTGTCCCTCTGTCCTCTCTCTCGGAAATGAAGCCTAACAAAATTAATTTAGGTATTAAAAACCTCAAATTAGAGGCCCTATGCCCTACCGTAGGGGTTACAGGAAAGTCAGTCAGCCACCCACTTTATTCGTTAACAGCCTAACATTTCATGTTTAATGAAAACAATGTCAATTTGGTAATTTCGTTTGATCAATAAACAATATTTTTTTCGTTTGAAAATATGAAAAACAATGGTGAAACGTGAGAAAGAAGAACAAACTCATAGGATAGCGACCACCCCAGAAATCTACCGCTGCCCACCCCTGCTTTATAGACGTCGGACTGTTACCTACATTGTTCGCGCCCAAAAATGACACCGACCTTGGCGAGGATCGAAGAAGCGAACTTAGGAACAGTCAGTGTTCTAATGGCAGTTCGATGGCACATAACGAAAAGTCCTTCGTTTATACTTATTTTGAGGGCGTACGGCTGGCCGTACGTAGAGTGAAGAAAAGTTAAATATATGTAACATCTACATACCTTTAATTCTCCACTTATCTTATTCGAAACACTTCGTAAGTAGTAAGGGCGTAATGCTGTATCCTATTTTTACAGTATCCACACAATAGTATCCAAAAAACTCAAACACCTTCTTCGACACCAATCAACCCACACGCGCAACTGACCACCGACTGTTACAACACAGCAGTCAGCATCATAAATGTGGCGTCATACTTTTATTTTGATTGCTTGGTGCTGCCCACTGTTGTTCGCTCGTGGTACCACATTATTTACTCTATGCCTTTTAGAAACGAAATTTTTAAGTAACAGGAGGGCAAAAGTACCAAAATAATACACAATACTCAGCGGCGTAATTACGGGGTGGAAAGGAGTGGAAGTTGCCACCTCAGAATTCCCAAACCCCTCTTTTTGTCACCCCAAAAAAGTTATAAAAATGCTTAAACTACATGATTTTAACGGCAAATTTTTAAAAATGTCCATACCCCCCAGACCCCCCGGCAGACCTTGCCACCCCAATTAAAAAGCTGAAATTACCCCCATGACATGAATTTAGATCTGAGGTGGAAATTTTTCACGCTAATGCCACTGTGTTGTGTACACATGAAATCTGTTGAATAAGCACTAAGGTATAGGAATATCGTGATTCCTACTATTTTTATAAACGAATATCTGTAATTTATAAAAATAAAGTCCTTTCATAACAAGATTCAAAGTAGGCACATAATAATAATCGTTTGATATGTTTACTGTAACATTTACAATAGCCGAACTTACAGATTTTGTTAATATGATGTACAGAAATTGAAATATTAGGACTACTGAATCTGTCATTTCGAAAAGGTGATGAGAAGGGCCCGGATTTTTACGTTCTCATAAACCCTGTTTTAGTTTTTAAACGTATTGAAATTTTTATATTATGTTTTATTTTTTATTTTTTTCAGACGATTTTTTTTAGTTTCACTTTAATAAGTACAGTAAACACATTTAAAAATAGATGAATTCATTTTATTTTTACTAAAATTTCCATAGCTCTGAACCACAAAACTATAGGAATACTTTTTTACTTCGTTTTAGAACGACCCCTGTCATTTCCTACTCCACCACAAACACAGCAAAAACGTTTTTCAATTAATCAATCAAAATTTAGAATACTTTAATTTTGGCATCCTGCTGGAGCAAACATTCTGAATAAACAGCTGCATGTGTAAGCTTCTTAACAATGTATTTAATTTGTTTCTAAAGAAACAGGGATTTCGTTCCACTTAAGATTTCCTTTACAAAGATTACAAAATGACAAAATTACAAAACGCAATACTATATTTTAACTTACAAAATAATATATTGACATCAATGAGCAAAATGAAAAATCTAGGCAGATATTTAAAAAGTAATTTTTAGTAGAGAAATAATAATTAGATTGTCAAAATTATTGTTTTTATAGTATTTTACTTAAAAAACAGTTTTAACCATTTTTAGTTTCTAACGTCTTATTTAGCCACTTTTAGGTTTTATAAGATGGTACTATGTGACTGTCATGACTATGAAATGGATAATTATGTTAAAATATCAGTTAGCTACCAAGGAACAAAGTAGTTTAAAACATAAGAATCCGGGCCCTAGTGACGACTCGCAAAATTAAAATTTTAAGGGAGAAAGAGAAAAGCTGTCTACCATGTAAACCACGAACATATCAATTGTCATGGGTTCGTGACCTTTCTGCATGGATTGAAGATTTCAATCACCGATTGCAGCACTAATTTTACAATGAATGACTGAAATATATTTTGGTTAATTTTTTCAAATAATTAATTAAAATCTAAAATATGAATATAGAAAATCATCTTTCCTTCCTCCCCCCCCCCCTAGAAAACACTATGTGAACATCTTAAGATGCTTTCAAGGAACATGTGTACAACATTGCAAGTCAATATGAAAAAAAATGTACAAGGAGCAGTATGAATATAAAAAGTATTTTTAAGATTTTGGGAAATAATCTATGGTTAAATTAGGGAAGTATTCAGGGGCGATAGCAGGTGCGAGCAAAACACTTCCTCGAAACCTATTGTTATAAATTTTAACATCATTTCATGTTCATCCTCTCTCCTTAACCAAAGAACATAATTTTAATTACATGAGTGTCTTTAACTGTCCATCAATGTGGCGCTTTCCTTATTTTTGAAACTTAATGTCATTATTGGGTATTTTTGGCCATTTTACGGTCTTCTTTCCCTCCACTTTATATTTTTAGGTATTTTTTTATTTAAAGCCATATCTCCTCATTTTGGGTTGTTTCCTACATTATATAGAATGTTTGTGAATTTACGTACTCTAAATAACATAAATAAACAGATCTTATTATAATTTAAATTTGGATGCAGAAAGACGGTGTTGGCTGTTTGCATTTAACCGAATGTACCAAATTAACTAATTACAACCTATAATTGTGTCAACAACATAAAATGATGTAGAATACACACAAATATGATGAATAAACTAGTATTTTCATACAAATTTTGGGGTAATTTTCTTTAGTATTTGGGTCATTTTTGTTGTATTTTTACGGTCGTTTTATAGCTCATTTTAAAGTAATTTTAGGTCATCAAAATCCAGGCCCTGATGATGATGATGATGATGAGCAAAGTAACAATATACAATATACAGCCAGATTAGAATGTTTATTCAAGTCTCCTTTATGAACCTTAGTAGGTACTTCAGAATATACAGTAAGTTTTATTATTATCTTCTTTCGCTTCCATAGGACAGTTTTGATAAAAGGCCTATGTAGAACCATTTAGTCCAGCGGTGCACAATTCCTCATAGAAACAGATGAAATTTGACTGCCTAACATGGTCGATTACGTATGATGTTACGCTATAAAAAGGACTCTCGCCCTCAGTGAAGACAGCCTTGCGGGCCAGTATCACCCGAAATCCAAGGGGCTGAACACATTCTAATGACTAGGCATCGAAGCTTAAAGGAACTATAAATAGTGTTTTAAATGCCTAAAAATGTCTAAGTAATGGGAAAAATAGGGCAATAAACGGCACTGAAATTATACTGCGCAAAATAGTCGTATAAGCAAAATAGCTCTCATAACACAATCGCACGTGAAACATTAAATTATAGTTATTTATCAATGAGTAAATACAGTTGAATTATCCTCTTTCTTCCGCACAATTTTTTATTCATTTAGAAGTCTGCAATTAAAATAATAATATAAAAGTAATACCATGAAGATAATTGGATTTAAAAAGATAATGAATCTAACTTTAAAGTCTTATGAATTATGAAAAAAACCTTTAAAGATTTCAAAGTTATAGCCTAATTTGTATATAAGAAAACACATCATTCTATTGTATTTAAGATTTCAAAGAAATTATGTTTATTTTGAAACTGGGTTCCTCGGGCTCTTTCTTGTTAAAATAGGAAAATTCAATAAGTACTGAAATTTTTGGTTGTAGAAAATAATGTGGTTGGATATCATATTAAATTAAATTAGAGAACATACAAGAAACTTAATGCCAATTCCTAGTTTCAATCGGTGTACAGAGCGACATGTTAAGTCCACGCAAACAAGAGGAAAACAACAAGTACATGGTAAATTAAAATAAACATGGTAAATTGGTTTTTAAAGGAGTGCATAGTCTGATTTTTTTCGTTTTCCTACCTTTGTAAAAATGGGTTTAGCTTTGGTTAGAGCATCGCTGTCTGACACTGTTGTCAATATTGTCAATAAAGTCAATATTGTCAATCAATTTTATCAGTATCCTGTTATGATGCTCATTGTAGACCACTCTTCATATATCAGAAAATTTTGACTGTTATAAACATAAATATATATAAGTCTACTATACATTAAAAAGAATCTAAACAATTATCAAACTAGAGCAGAGCTTCATAATTATACAACAAGAATAATTATCACATTTTGGAACCATGGGTCAGGCTGACTAAATCCATTAAATGGTTTGAGTGCATGGCTGTTTCTATGTTCAACAAGCTTCCATTATTTGTCCAGGATACTAACTTCAGTGTTTTTAAGAAAAGTGTGCATTAGTGGCTAATCGACAACCCTTTTTATGACGTACGGGAATATTTTGACAAAGTTGTAAACATATTTTAAGCATTGTATCTATATATTCAGAACATTTATCTTTTTATAAAGTTTGTAGTAACGTTTTAACATAATGTATTTTGACACTGTCCATAGCAACATATTGTTGCTCATGATAATAAACAATCAATGAATCAATAATTAATCAATCAAGTCGTTCAGTCTTGCTCTATGTTTTCAACAAGGGATATTTTAAAGTGCTTAATATGCAGTCAAAAGTATTGTGTAAAACTACCTACTTCACTTCTGAGTACATGGTTAAATTGGTATTATTGTATATTTTGATATAAGAAGTTGTTACAATAAGGGTTATAAAGATTATTCACTACTTGTTTGGGTGGAAGAGCGTTATACGTCCTGGACATAAGTTTTTTTTTCCTCATTTGAAAATTGGCAGTTACTACGGAATTTCCTTATTTTTCTCATTTGAAAATAATTTTCTTTCTATAATTAATAAACACGTGATTCAAAGTAATATTGAAATAACACATTTTACGTATTGTATAAAAAATGCAATCCCTTATATAAAATTACTAGTCTTCGAAGTTTAAAATCTATCTCCTGAACATTTTTAGTTTTGGCATTGGTCATGTTTATGGACCCTACATTTAATAGCCATCTGTACTCCTTTCAGCAAGAAGCAATACCCAATGTTTTATTACTTAATTTTTATTAGCGAAATTTAATCGTCAATCGCTAACACACTTTAATGTGCTACTTCTCTATTTTAAACAGGTTGCCAAGACTGCGAAAAATCACCAGATCTGGCAACCCTGGTAGTCGTGCTCTTTTGGCGAGTATTCGAGTATCCCGCGCTCTACCCAGGAGGCAGCACAACACTAACATTCTGCATGTTTATGTTTCAAGACTCACAACGTGAATTGCTGAAGCCGGTAGCACGTGGGAGAGAACATGTAAAAAACATCAAAGTCAGGTGTAAGAGGAAGCGAACAGCACGCAAGAGGAAGCTGCAAGAAGATGGATAAGGCTGAGGAAAAGACAGCCAGAAAGGTATGTTCAATTCCATATGTATTACTGATCCTTCGTTCTGCAAGCAAAGACAATAGCCGGACTCATTGCACTGTTAATCTGCTTCGTAAGCACATAAATCACCGTGCGTCATAAATATATATATGTGTGTGTGTGTGGACTACCTAAGGAGTAGAGACTATGAAACTGCTATAACTGAGTATGGCCGTGTTTAGAATAGTCCACCGCTGTGGCGCAGGGGATGCGTTCGCTCATCTCACGGGTCCGAGTTCGAATTCTGGTCGGGACAATCTCCTTAGGTTGAGTTTTTTTTTCCAGAATTTTTCCTTGCAATAAAATACTTAAGTTTCTATGGACTACAATCATAAACAAGGATAAAAATCCTCATATTTTACATACAGCATTACCTTATAAATCTTATACTTCTGCTTTTATTAAGGTGGCCAGGGCCGTGGAGAGAAAGCAAGGGCCCATAGGTGCCGACTTAGGGGGGGCAAGGTACTTTCTGCCCCCCCCCCAAAGACTTAAGATGTTATCATGTAAGGCCTATGAATAGCTACTGAAAATCCAGTTCTTGCCCCCCCCCCCCAGAAATATTACCAAGTCAGCTCCTCTGCAAGGGCCCCAGGGACAAATTTTCCCGGGCCTCCGTCAAATGTTAAATTCACCACTGAAACCCAACCTCGTCCTTTATAATGTATGCAACAAAAAAGATTATGTAAAGATATTACATAATTATTATATATGTAATGTTATATAAGTAAGCTATTACTTGGAGACATATATTTTTGTTAGTAATTTAAAACGTTAGCAAAATTTTACAAGAAAATAAAACCATATAAGTTTAAAAGCTTTCCAGTTGTGCTCATAATAGGTAATAATAATATAAACAAATGGAATCCCGGGGATAACTTCACACAGGTATGTACCAATTTTATCTGTATATACCAGTTTAATCTGTATGTACCAAAATAATCTTTTTAAAATTATTATTTTAAATGCCGAACCGTTAGTGAGGCCTACTTGTTCAGTCCAAAAGGATTTCTGCTTCTACTTTTCAAAAATAGCTATTTTTCTTCAAGAATACTCCGTTTCAGATTAACTGACTGATTCCGTGTCACCGTTATACGACAGGAAAATGCAAATAAAAATAAGCACATAAAACATAAATTGATCTGCTTATTGACTTATAATCAATTTTATGTTAGAGTAAATTTAGAAAGTAAAACATAAAACCTGGTCGGCCGGGCCGGGCCCCGGCTGCCCCCCCCCCCCCCCCCGTCTCGTCGGGCCTGAAGGTGGCCATTCGCCCCGATTTTGTCGGGACAGTCCTTTCTTTAACAGCTGTCCCGGAGTTTTATGTACCTTTGTCGGGACGCAAAACATTCTTTATTATTTAAAAAAAACTACCGATTTTATCCAGATTTATGAAAATGGCCTGCATTATGGTGACTATTCCACTCATACGCCGCATGATTGATATTGACCAATAACGTTTAGGAATTCCTCGGACATAGACCAATCACGATCGTTTATCTTATAATACCCTTCCTCGGATCGCAAGGATGAAATTTTATCTGATAAAACGTCAGCTCGTTACTGGGCACGTAAGGCAATCGCTATTGGCCAGAATGAAAACACATTATTTTATACAATATAACTTGCTTGAAAATTGAAATAATATAAATGTACATTGATTAAAAACACAATCTCGATTCGGTGCAAGCCAGTTCATATGCTTTAATTCTCTTCTGCTGTTAGTTTACCTGATTAGGTTAACTATGTATTATATGCACCATTCGTAGCATTGGCCACAACACGGTAACTCGAATCGATTAATGGATGATTGATTCATAGTATACCGTGATCTCGCAGCTCTTAGTTTAATTTTTATATAACAAAGCACGAAAGTAATTATTAGATGTAACTTATAATCAGTAACTTTTTTATTCATGGAATAGATTTAATAAATCAAACTCGAGTTTATAAGTTTCATCAGATAAATTCGCTCCTCCTGCGCAGTCTCGAATCTATCGATAAACTCGTAAACCCTCGTGGAATTACCTATGATAAAACTGTAGTTCTTCATTTAAATAAAATGCTGTGATTTTTGCAATAAATATTTCCACGAAATTTTATTTGTTTGTGTAAACGGCCCTAGGGAAACTACTATATGGATGCGTCTCGTATATGGTTATCTTAGCTTTATACTGTTTAAGTGACAAATTTATATGTGAAAAGCTTAATACTGATCCATGTGCTATGGAATAGATGGGTACCTGAACTTGGCATGCGTCGTGCGGGTCACGTTATGGTAGGAGATTTCTGGAGCAATTTTCAAACTGTATGTCTAGTCACACCGTGTAAGATTGAGTTATCTAATTTCCATTTTTTATACAGCATTTCATATTCTATTTATTTTAGTTATCTTCCTCTACACAATCATTTTACTTGATTGAAATAGTATTCAATTTATTTTGTAAATAAATATAGAACTCGAATGCAACTAATCTGTCTTTTTTAAATTTCAGATCCCGGTAGTTCGATGCTACAGTTGCAAAAGGAAACTTATACTGGGTCTAACTGCCAGAGAAATCAAAATCAAAATATCATATCACATGGTAATTAAATGTGTGGGCTGTGACATAGCCTACCTTATCTCAACAAACCCAGAGAGCTATGATTGGGGCAAAATCTTATGCACAGTCGACTATTGAGAGTAAGATATATTCCAAAATATTATTTGAGGGGGAGTAGATACACCTAAGAACTGAAAACTTTACCATATTCAATATTTTTTCGTTACTGAAGCTGAAAATTAAAACAATGAAAACCCAGTCTATTAAACATACGAGGGTAAGTCAGTAAGTATCCGCACTTTTTGTTTCATTTTTTGTAGGTTGGCTCGCGCGATGGGTCAAGTGCATTGCGAAGCAAGGGGACTATGTTGAAAAACAAGGTAACTGAAAGTTTTTTATTGCTGTTGTAATACATTTAAAAAAGATAGTGCGGATACTTATTGGCTTACCCTTCTAAGTTGAGATTTCAAATGTTGAAAGAAGAAATAAATTTATAAATTATCTATTCAAAATGGTAGCTATTTGCTATGTCAGTTTCAGCTTTCGCAACTTTTTTTAAGTTTATTAAATGCCTTACACTATTGGCAAACACCTGAATATACTAAATTATTCATCAACGTATTTTTCAAATATGCCTTGGATAATTTTTGCCCATTTTGGACTTAACACCGTTTACACTGCCAACACAGAATGTCCTTGTGGGTGTTTAATTCTATATTTTCGAATGAAATTGATCCAGTCATTGCAAGTATAAATTGGATGTTCTTCGGGAATGTTATTTCTTGCCTTCTTAATGATATTGTGCACACCAGCAACTTCCACACGGTGGGTGTCGTCGTAAAGAAATTTGTGATTTATCTTTTGAAGTTATGATTCTGTGAGCCCACCAAATATAGGCCTACATCTGCACCATCAGGATGCTATGAGTTTACCCAGCACAGAACTGCAGACAACTTTGTCAATGCAGATTAGGCCTATTAGTGATTCAGCTTCTCTGTAATTATACGACTACAACTGTAGCATTTTGTTGCACATGAATATAGACAAGACGCCATTTTCCTTTTCTCATCGACCTCCTGTTGCCTCTTCCACATCAGACACTTCGTCTCTTGTGATGCCAGATTGTGAATGGTCTAGTCCCGCGTCCATAATTTATACAAATAGAAACTCTGCACATTCGTTAGATTCCGTGTAGGCAGACATTTCTCTAAATGTGTCACTGCGAGAATATGTTTCTTATTCTCTTTTCAAAGTAATTTTCTGCCTTATTAATGTTATATCGCCTAACAGGCTAATCTTGATGCTCTTTTTCGCAGTTTCTTTTCTGTATTCTTTTATCTTCAGTTTTAGAACCCTTTTTCTGCAAATGTCACAGGCAGGCTACAAAAAGACAGCATGGTGTAATGACTTCCTTAAGCTGGATAATTTGATGTGTATTGTTTTATCTGCTCATTGATAACTGAAGGTGTCTTATTTGCTGGAGCGCGATTATCTCGCAATTCTTTGTTGACCATTCCCACTTCTGTTTAATTGTTGAATGAATTTCGCACCAAGATTTTGGATATTATTTTCATAAAAAGGAAAACGGGTTTTAAGCTAGGCACATCAATTCTCTTTATGGAAAATTAGTACGAGTAGTTTTCATTTTTTTAGACCCACCTTGAATTCGTTAACGTGATATTGACTTGGTTTTTATATAGCCTACATGGCTAAAAACTGTCGCTTACACTTCCATGGCCTCCCAAAACTCACTGTGTATATCCCTTCTAATTTCGATTTGCATTTTCTTGTTACATTGCAGCCTACATAGAGCCCATAGTACTTTTTCCATTTCAACTTCACCCTTAATTCCCATGTAGGATTCCCTCCCAGCCATCTCCTTTTACGTACATTCTTTTCCCACAGCTTTTCATACATAACACGTTTCTTACTTCTAACTTTGGAGTAAATTGTTTCTGAAACGAATTCTTGTTCTAAGTCAGCTACCGTATCACTGTAAGGAAGTAAACTCATCGGTACAGAGCAAATAGGATTCCTTAGAGGTAGTGGTATCAGCTACTTGTTACAATCTGGCCCGTTCCTGTTGCATGTGTACTAAATTAGTTGGCCATGAGCTTCAGATTTCTTAAGTCATTGTTCATTATCTTTACTTCCATATATGGAATCTGATTTATGCTTATCAGCTTCCCCGTTTAGTATACATGTAAGGTCTCTTATTTGATGTATTAACTTATTTAATAATGATGAACATTACAGGTAGAAAACCCAAATTACAATGTCCATGGCAAAAATACAATTCATTTATATAATATAATAAAAACAAAAGTTAAGAATACATAAAAATATACTTTTTAAATTTAATCTACTAAGTATGGGCTATACATAAAAAAGAAAAAGAAATTCCTAGACACTTCCGGGTTCCAGCAGTTGCCAGGTTTCTTCTCTAACCACAGTACATAATGCCTTTGAGAATGAAAAGCATTTAGAAAAAGAAAGAAAGAGTAAGGAATCACCATCTTCAATTTCCACAAAGTTAACAGCCTCTCCATATTATGGAGTTCCTTTAAAACATATGGGAATTCACACAGCCAACTAGTAAGTAACTCACATACAGCTGGATTTACATTTATAAGCACAAAATATCAGGGGACCAAATAAAAGTATATCGCATTTGCTACTGTCTGGCTCTGAAATGTAATGGAGTTACCACTATTTTGCCCTCAATATCTTGGTTTCTAATTAAATATGTGGAATTAATGTTAATTGGTTTTGTAGAGGTCGAGAACTTAGTAAAGAATAATAAAAAAAAAAAAAAAAAAAAAAAAAAACAACAAATATCGAGAAATGGAGTTACGTTCGTTTGCATGCTATGCTAGATAATTTTCAGGAAGGTTATTTGTTTTCTAGAGTGTTAATTTTGACACAGCCTATGTAATGAACCAACAACATTAGAATAATAATGCTGTTACATCTTTTTTTCAGTGACGACGTACAAGTGGAACTTCAAACACTAAGAAATCGAAGAAAAAATGCTCAAATTTTTGGAAAACAAAAGTACAGACAATATTTTGTAAATAATTACTTACTGGAAAAGAATATTTCAGAATAAACTGTACTTTAACTTGAGAAAAAAAGATTTATTATAGTGTAAGTAAAGTCACTACCTATGTCCCACCATCCTATAAACAACACTGCACTTTATAGGCCTATTATCATATCCTGTTTTTCCTTGGTTTGCACAAAAAACATAGGCCTATTATAACAAATTTGCAATTCCTAGATTTCTTTTAGATAACAAAATGGCAGTTAAATTTCAAACTTACTGTATACACATAAAATTCGGGGGGAAAAGACTTACTGTTTGGTAATACATTTATCCTCAACTGAAGTAATAGGCCTATTCCAATCAATTTCGATCTTTTGTTGGTCAGCACAATTGAATCATTACACTGGTCAGTGGCGGATGCAGGGGGGATAGGGAGGATACATCCCCCCCCCCCGAAATTTGAAGAAAGGCTATATATGTAGGCTACTCTAAGTGGCCAGTTTTATAAACTAATTGTATATGTAAGTTGATTAATTTTTTTTAGTATTCTTTCTACCTATTCAAATCCCCCCCCCCCCCGAAAAAATTTCTGCGTCCGCCACTGCGGATTAAAGGAATAATAACTAAACGAACAAACATTTACTGTACGGTATGTGTCCAGATTCAATCATCAACCTAATTCACGAAGGGTTTGCATCTGGAGAGAGCCAGAAAAAAGATTTGATGAAAGAAAGCAATTTGAAGGAATTGCTCTAAGAGACGAATGGGCGTTACTGACAGGGTTATCATTGTTGTCGATTTTAGTAGCATTCGACATTGAACCTAAGTACAAAATATTGTGTGTTTCACTGTAACAATGAATGAAGATTTTAATGTACAAAAAGTTATTATTTCGTTCCTTTTCTAAGTCTTGTGCCTAGAAAAGAAGTTAGGCTACCTTGTTTCTTTTGATACGGTTTATAAGATAGATACTAAATAAGTTAAATAAATTAACGTTCTTCTTTGTTACATTCATTTATGTACCGGTGATGCCTTAACTTTGGACATCAGTAGGCCTACAGTTTCCATAGGCGTGCACAGACTACTTTATTTCGGGGTGCCTGAAGACAGTAACTTTTTACTCATTTTCAAATTAACTTTTTACGACCTTATGTGTCAGACTTCTTTACCAACGAACAAATATTTTATAATGAAATCACTACAATTAAATTTTTTGGACAACTAAAAATAATTATTAGACCTACAACAAATGTACAAGTACAACTAACATTTCTACATTTATTATTTCAACTAACATTTACATATTTTAATCCTTAAATTCTTCAATAAGATCATTGATAGCTATCGAGGCAGCTATTTCCTTTCATTATACAACAGCAGGAAGGAATTACGTCACAGTTCTGTCATCGTGATTCTGGGTTTGTTTTGACAAGTGTTATTATCGCCGCGCTCAATTCGTTGACAGTTAACATCAAAGAAGTCGCCGCCGCTTGGAGTAGTTGCCACACCGCACAGTGTTAGTAAACAGAGCGGGAAGATGTAGATGCAGCAAAACACTTACGTGGCAATGTCATTGAGCAATGAGAGAATTGGCAACACGAATTCAGTCAGCGGTTTCTTTTGAGAAAACCTTTTACAGTAACAACAAGCATTGTAATATGAGAACAAAGCGAGCCGCCCGTCAACGTTATGAGTGAGGCGATAATAACTACGGCAAGGCTCACTCAGAAGAACAGCACAATGTATCCTAGTGTGAGTGTTCTTGACAATGTCTATTATATGACTCTTGTTATATTGCACAAAACACTACATCTATAGGTCTTATTTGTAGCCTACTTTTAATTTTCTAATTTCATGAATTTTGACTTTGTCTATTGCTGTATGGTCTAAAGACAATAAAATTGATACTATTATTATTGTTACTATTATTATTAGACTATTATTATTAGTATTATTATTATTATTATTATTATTATTATTATTATCATCATCATCATCCCCTTGCGCACGCCCATGAGAGTCTCGTCTGTCTCCTTTCGTATTTTCCCCGAACACCGCTCTGGTGAGATTCAGCACTTGAGGGGTCTACTAGCAAACCCGGCAATCTCCATTTTGATAAAAGATAGAGCTGCTAACTTCTAATGAAATTTTAATGCATTTCCTGCTACATATTTAGTGTATATGTTGCAAATCTGAGATCCTCCCTTATGTGGGAAGTCGGATTTATAACACAAACGCTAAATATGTAGCAGGATAGGCACTAAATTTCCATTAGAAGTTAGCATCTCTATCTTTTCTCAGAATGGAGATTGCCGGGTTTGCTAATAGACCCCTCACTGAGGAATTACTTTCTGAAAGCTTTCTATCTATTTATGAATGACAAACAGCAGAACTCCAATTATATCTTAATTTATTGGGATTGATAAGATCGGATATGCAGAAATGTAAGATAACTGAGCTATAATTGAAAATCGCACTAGCAACATGTAATTGTGAAAGTGCAGTACTGCATGTAACTTATTGAAGAAACAAAGGCTTCAGATGTTTAAACACAAAATTAATTTGTCTAAAGAACAAAAGCTACTAATATTTAAGCATAATACTTATTATTTGTGATGCAAATGGTAAAAGAGAGAATTCTTTTTGGGAAAGGTAGGCTACGTTTGCGAAACAAACCAGTATGGGCGAGTGTAGCAATCCTAGAGCAAAATAAAGTGTGTCATATATAATTTTTTAGACAGCCGTTATTTTTTAAATAACAACAAATATTGGCTTTATTCTAATGAATTACGTACCGGGTAGCCATATTGGAGCCTTCAGCTGCCCTGGTATCTACCTCCTCATTTACACATGCAATGCGTAGACAGATATTATTGATTTTTTTGGTCCACAGTTGCCGACATAAGCAACAGAGTCCACAGCGCTTTACAATAACCAAGTATAACGATTTTTGCGACCACCGTGAAAAATCTAGGCCCTAACAAATAAAAAGGCGGAATGAATTTTAATATTTTCAGTTTTCATCAAACTGAGTAAATTTAATAACCGTATACAAATATTCTTAAATAAAATAATATTTTCGATGTGATTGGAACTAAAGTTTGTTATGATGAATTTTTAACATGAGTGTGATATGTGCAACGTATACTTCGTGTGTGATGTGTAAAAAGTTGTACTTTAGTTCAAGCTGTATAAAAACAGTATTTTCAGGTACATTCGAGTGCACGGAAACTGCCCCATGTTTAACGTTGTCAATCTCTTCATTTGTGTTCCAGACCAGCCTTTGATGAGCCATCTCTTATTGGATTCAGTTTAAGTCCGAACACATGCATTAGGGCAGTCATCAGTAAATCCACCGGTGTAAAAATGCGATGAAAGTCTGATGAACGCCATCCGCCATTTTTTTCCTCTCGCTGAACGTGATGAGCCGTTGACTTGACGAACAGGTTGATGAATTTCAGCGGAAGTATTCGAGTTGTATAATAACTAGGCCTATTGTATCATGGATTTGCAAGAAGTGGAAATTGTAATATAATTATGATGGGCAGGGAACTAATAACTGAGTGCTACCACTCTCATAAATCTTGTTTTGAGCATTTAAAATCCATAAAATATTTTGCATATTTAAATACGGTACATAACCTTAACGAGCAATTATGGTTAACATGTACTGTCAGCTTCGAGATTTTGTGAAAACGGCATTAATTAACAGATTTTTATGTAGAGTATCCTTCCTTTCTTTTCACGTCATGAAACAAACAGCTCATCACTTTTATTTTCGGAGGACTCACACTCTGATGAAGAGCAGTTCGTTAGCTTTCGCATGAAAATAAACTCAATTTATTTATGCTAGTAGCGATTGTCGTCTGCTTCTCTGCTCCGCCATGTTTGTCATCTAAGAAGCATCATACTTCAAGTTCGATGAGTCTGATTACATGATTGCAATCGATGACTTTCAGCAGACACACAGAGGTGACTTTACGAACAGCCTGATGTTTTCCTGGTGGATTTTCCTCTGACTTTACAAACAATCTGATGTAAGTCCGATGGCATCGATGGAATCAATCGATGACTTTAAAAACGAGCCCTTAGCCTAAGAAGAACGCTCAGGCGTTAAATGAAGGGGTCTGGAAGGCGTGTATACAATGCGTCTAGACCAGCCCCTGGATGAGCCCGACCCATAATGGTTTATGTCAAAAGCCTGGTACCCAACACATTAACCAATGAGCACATGCCGGTTTCAGGTTTTGGAGCGAGAAAGGGAGGGGACTAAGTCAAACATTAAGTGGAGGGTTGATGAAATTGCACTATTTATATATGTGGCAGATTTTTATACGTGTGTTAATGAAGATAGATTAATAATACTGCTATAGGAGTTTGTAATATATATTCAAGATGTACATGGAAAGTATTAAGTCTCTTTTTAAGTAGGCTAAGTTTAGAGATCAGGGTACATAAACTTGCCCACTTTTTACATGTTTTCCCCATTCTTTTGTACAAAACATAATGGAGCCGCTATCATAAGCGAATAAGCAATGTAGCTCCAAATGTATTCAGACTAACATGTGGAAATTTGGTATCAATACCATTATTTTACTAATAGTCCTTAAATTATTCACTTAAAGTAAGTCAACTCCAGAAACAGAATAGCCAGAGTACCTTGTTCCCTTCAGACATTTGTTTATGCAAATCGAAAATAAATTTAATATCATACAACTTAAAATTCAGCATACAGTATCCAAATTCTAAGTGAAATCTACAAAACATTTATACCTTGTAGATTTTAGTATTTGACCAGACTGTCACCGATGAAACAAGCAAATGCGCAGCACAGTGCAGTGGTCCAAAACGCGAATCTAGCGGGAGAAAACTATCTTCTAGCGGGAGAAAACTATCTTCTAGCGGGAGAAAACTATCTTGGTCGCCCTCGTAAAAATAAGTGAACATAGCGTAAGGCTGTTTATTTCTCAGTACGTTTCGTCAGTGGATGGTAGCAAGTGTGAACAAGTGGATGATTCTATTCTAAGTTATGTGGAACTTTTTGTTGTAATAATTATACATATCTAGAGGTTGGCGCGAAGTCAGCAGGCTTTCATTCAATTTTGAGGATTACCGACATTTTAAGGTCCATTCGTGATACTGGGACATGTTTACAGTTTATCCAACTAGATTACCTATGATAAAACATCACCTTGTTACTGGAAACATAAGGTACCAATTGTCAGTTATTAATAAACTATAGCAACATGCTGCCAGTGCAATCAATATAATAAAAATACATTATTTTGTAAAACGTAGATTACTAGGAAACTGAAATAACTTAATAAAAATGTGCATTGATTAAAATCACAATTTTGATTCGGCACAAGCCACTTCGTGTGCTTTTATTTTCTTCTGATGTTAGCTTATCTGAATCAGGTTAATTACTTCTCGTGGTAGCATTATTTAGAATCTAGTAACTCATTCGATTAACCGTGATTTTACAGCTGACAGAATACTGAATGATTTCAAACTACACGAGTAAGAAAGCAATAATTATTTATGTAATCCTTTATATTTTTTTGATGGAATCAGGGCCGCCACATCTCGGGGTCGGGCCCAGGCCATGTACTGGTCGTGTGCCCCACATGGGGCCCGGGCCCAGGTCCCTTGGGACCGGCAGCCCCCCCCCCCCCACGTAGCGGCCCTGGACGGAATAGTCTTAATAAATTCCACGCGAGATTATGAGTTACATCAGATAAACTCTTAATCTCGCGTGGGATAACCCACGATAAAAGAAGGTATGAATGAACAGGACAATTCGCATTTTATCACCAATGTGATATTCAAAATGGGTTGTCCAAGGAATTGGATAGGTCTACCATTGTGCAACATTTGCTTGGTGTGCCTTGTGTTAGAAGTTCTACTTTTAATTCAAGCTCTCTAAAAAAAAATAATGTGCGGTATATCCCACGAACGGGTATGAGAAAGTTTACATCCAAGCTTTGATTTCTTGGAACTCTGTGTGCACGTGAATCAGTTTGTTGTTAAGGTCGACATTCGACTGGCATTCGCTGTATTGCAAATCTGCAAGCCCATAGATTTAGACTCTATCACACAATGCGTGCATGGCATGATGGATGACGTAATCCAGTCTAGACTCCCATGCTTTCCTTGAAGTACAGTCAATACAATTTTGAATGGGATCAGAACTTCCGTTTTCTGACAGATTGCAATAACTATGCTGTAACGACGGCATTTACTGTATAAGCAAGCCTTAAGCTAACTCACTTAAGCCTTAAGTTACCTGAAATATTACTGTTCATATGTTGCTGCTTATAGAAACAGCGATTCTCACCTTTTGAAGTAGACTTAAATAGATGTCAAGCTTTAATTTTTAATATTTGTAACATTTACACATTCACTCTATAACTTAGCATTCTATAACATTCGAGCTGAAATAATGGCCAATTCAGGTAGGCTGGCCATGTTTCAGAGAACAGTTTAAGGCGGGGGGGGGAGACATACAGGTTTCGGTGAAATTCATAGGTGAGAAATAGGTGAAATTCATTATTTTTTTCCTCAGCAATGAACTGCTCTACAATCTTTCAATCTGACATACTCTTTAGTGACTACTTCTACAATTGCATACTATATTCAAATTAATCAAACTGTTAGAGTTAAGGGTAATTATAGTTTCAAAATTGCAGCCACGTTTCAGGCATTGAAACGCCATTTCCTTGATAACTTCCACAGATATCAATATTTTTTAGTGATTATTTTTATGTGTATTTGTTAATATATAAGCAACACTATCAACAATATTTCATTTAACATTAATAGTATGTATATATATATATATATATATATATATATAGGCCTATATATATATATGAGAAAGAAAATTTTTAAAAATTATTTTTTAAAAGTACTTATACCTATATTGTAGATATTCCAATGATTGTAGATGATGTTTATAAATAGATAGAAAAAAGAATCACTCAAAAATATTGCGATTTGTGGAAATTATTACGGAAACGGCATCCTATGAATTTCACCGAAAGCTGTACGTCCCCCCATGAAGACATTTTTAGGTTGTGTTGTAACAGACTCACGTCTCGAAAAAAGATAATTATGTGTGAATAGTCTAAATTAAATTGAAATTAAAACAGAAGCTGTGTAAAAAAGAACCTAACGACAGACTGCAGATGAAACATTATGAACCATCTTCCTATTAACTAAATTTATGACGGGACATGGGACATCAAAATCTTATCTTCAAAGCTTTTATATCCCTTCTACGGACGGTACATATGTTCATGTGGATAAGAAATGTAAGAATTACTAGAATTTAATTAGAATAATAATAAAACCTATTAGATCTGTAATTGTAAAATATGGATGAAAAGGGATTTTGTTGATATTGCTGTTTAATCCTAGTGGATTACCATATTTGATCCTGAGAATATTATAGGAGAAAAATTCCTCCGGCACTGGGACTTGAACCCAGGACCTTTGGCTATTCGCGCCAACTGAGCTAAGCCGGAGCTCAATTCACAGCGCCAGATGGAACCTCTCTCCTATGACTGATTGCCCCAATGGTCCACCTCACAGACATAACTTGTCTGTCTGTGAGGTGGACCATTGGGGCAATCAGTCATAGGAGAGAGGTTCCATCTGGCGCTGTGAATTGAGCTCCGGCTTAGCTCAGTTGGTAGAGCATTGGCGCGAATAGCCAAAGGTCCTGGGTTCAAGTCCCAGTGCCGGAGGAATTTTTCTCCTATAATATTCTCATGTAGTGTCCAACAGAGACAATAATCTGTGGCTCATGAATGCTTATATATCTATATTTGATCCTGTTTGGTGTAGAAAGGGTAAACCTGTCCAGCATCTTCTTTTAGACTGCTCATTTCACGGATATGAGTGACATATAGGCCTACTAATAAACCATTCAGCTAAGTGCAATAGTCTAAAGTTTTGGGTAATCCAATGATTAACTTCTGAAAAAAATTCTGTTGCACAGGATTCAAAAAAGTTGTAAACAATATTTCAAAACGTTGTGATTAATTACCTCCATGCTCTCTATTGGCTTTATCTAATGTGACAGTATAAATCTGTACATAGACTATGTTCACTTTTGTTTGTTACCACATTTTGAAATTCTCTGTACCTTGAACGTATTTATAGGCCTACTTTAACTACAGCCCTAGCATACCTACTTAAAATTGGGCGCTTATTCTTGGAGAATTTAATAAAATATTATCATCGCCAGCAACGTCGTCTTTATCCAGGTATTATTATTATTATTATTATTATTATTATTATTATTATTATTATTATTATTTAAACTCTGTATATACTATCATGAATCCTCTGTGGTTTTCTTCTAGTTTTACATTCATGTTTTATTTCAATATGTGGCATCAATAGACTTAGCTAATGTTTTGGGAAAATCTGTCTCGTTGGATGAACTCCATAATTTATCATGGCTTCAGGGGCCTCAGCTCTACATTAATAGGAGTTAAAATGCTAATAATATCCATAAAAGGAAGCTTATGAGTTTATGACGTTTTAATTTTACAGCATTATTGTCAATCGAGTCAGTAAACATCTCTGGAAAGAATGGAGAAATAAAATAACAAATATCATTAATTAAAACAGTGCCGGGCCTACCAAGCCTATGGTAGGCCTATGTAGTGCATTAATGGGTTAAAATAATGAAGCTTCATATGATAAGAACCAGAAGTTTCGGATGATAAGAGTAGGCCTATCGATAAAGCCTGGGAAAATATTAAAGATAATATTAAAATATCCGCAAAAGCTTGAACCAAAAACAAATTAACCGTGGTTTGATTGTAAGTGCTTGAAATCAATAAATGCGAGAAAGCAGGCGAAAATACAATGATTGCAGAATCCGAACAAAACTGCTCTCGAACATCTCAACAATGCTGGACGAGCAACCTCTATAACCATTAGAACAAAGAAAAAAAACTATCTCAAAGACAAAGTAAATGAATTAGTGGAACATAGTAAGGACAAACATATTAGGGATCTCTACATGGGAATGAACTAGTTCAAGAAAGGTTTTCAACCTAGAACAAACATACTAGAATATATAGGCCTACTCGCGGCTCTGAATAATATTTTGAATAGATGGAAAGATTTCTTTAATCCGTTATTAGGCTACATGTACATGGAGACGTCCGAAGCGTAGACAACGAAATATTCACAGCAGAGCCGCTGGTAAGCTGGTTGCTAAACTGGCCCTAACATAAAGTAAAAACTTTGGGGGGGGGGGGGGGACACACGCACACGAATCTCTAGGCGTTGACCAAATTCTAGCAGAATTGATTCAGGCAGGTGGAGATAAATTAAATCCACAAATATATACACTCTTTTTTCATGAATTGGAGAAAGGAAGAATTGTCAAAGGAATGGAAAGAATGTAGGTCTACTATTAAACCGATCCATAAATAGGGTGTTAGGGCCGATTGAAATATTCACTGAAAATCATATATGAGCTCTCTCATCCCTAACTCAACACTAATTTCCCTGAGGAAGGCAACAGAGATGTCAGCGACCGAAAGTTTGGATGTTGTAGCCTATAACTTATCCTCTTACTCGGCTTATAGCCCGTGAAACCATTATTAATCAGCGCCAAGAAAGCCTCAAGTCTTACCTAATATAATTCTGTCAATTAACTCCATATGCGGACAAAATCATTGGAAATCGCCAATATGGCTTTAGGCGAAAAACAACTAATCAAATGTTTTGTATTCCCCAAATTTTGGAGAAAAGGTGGGAAAATCTGTTCACCAGCTTTTCAATGATTTAAATAAAAAAAGCATGTGATTCAATTAGGCGAGTCAAATAGTGCAATATCCTCATTGAATTTGGGATACCAAAAAAAGTTAGTTAGGCTGATCAATATGTGTCTAAAATGAAACTTACAGGGTAGGGAAACTTATATAAGATAGGTTTGCCTTTAAACGTGGCACTGAAGCAAGGAGAAACATTATCGAATTTACTTTCTGATTTCGCTTTGGAATATGCCATTATGAAAGTTCAGGAAAACGAAATAAGTACAGAATTAAATGGCAATGATCCGATTTTAACTTATGAAGATGATGTTTGTCTGTTGGGCGATGACGAATACGCAATCGAGAGAAGTTCAGAAAGTCTTTTCGATGTCTGCAGGAAAGTTCGATTGGAAATTAGGAGCCTAAAGAAGAAAAACTAAGTAGGCCCATATGGTCATGAAACGTCATAATAATGTAGATGAAGCATTCGAACAAATGGAGAAATTCAAACATCTGAGAGCAATACAAATAATATTAAGGCAGAAGTAGGCTGAGTGTCCACTAAAATCAGGAAATGCTTGTTTTTACGCGATTCATAAGCATTTATCTTCTCGTCTACTTTCCAAAAATCTAAAAATAATAATTTATAAGACAATTATCTTGCCGGTGGTATTATATGGATGTGAGACACGGTCCCTTACTCTTCGGGAAGAACATAATCTGAGAGAGTTCGAAAACAGGGTGCTTAGGAAAATATTTGGACGTAAGAGAGATGAAAATGGGGAATTGAGAAAACTGCATAATGAGAGCTTCAAAATCTGTACTCTTCAAAAAATATAATAAGGGTAATTAAATCACGGAGGATGAACTGGGCTGGATATATTGCGCGAATGGGGGAGGAAAGATATCTAAAATATATTGCCTGGGAGACTAGGCTGGAAGAGACAACTTGGAAGACTTAGATGTAGGTGGGAGGACAATATTACAATAGATTTAAGGGAAGTAGGATTTGCGAGGGATGAGTGGAGTTATCAGAGAATAGAGTTGAATGGCGGGTTCATATAAGCACGGAAATGAAGTCCCGGGTTTCCTAAAATACTTTCCTCTAGCTTGCTAAGAAATTGTATTTTGCCACTGAGTGAGTATAATTTTATTGTATATTATTTATGTTGTCAACATCCATTTTTCTCTACTAATACAAAAGCTACAGCAATGAATAAAACAGTGTATTGTTAATCGACTTCTTATAGGCTATAAGATACTCAGTTTACGTCAAAACGCAGTGTTTGTCTAAAATGTCCATATACGGTATGTAAATGTAAAATAATCTTACACTGAACTCAACATATGAAATTCACAATGCGTGGTAATGAAGCCAATGTGCTGTCACAGAATTCGTATTTTCGGGAATAGGCCTACGTATTCAGTAAACGAAATGCTATATTTACTAAACATAACAACATAATGATAGCCTATTTCTGTATCAGTTATCTAAGATCAGGAACAATAAATTCCAATGCATTCTCACATCAGATATTGTATACAAGAATAGGCCTATACAGATATTGTATACGAAAATGTCCAGATATTGCACACAAAGAAGTAAGGTTAACAACAACCTTCTCTGAGAATACTTTCAACAACCCAACAAAGGACTAAATAATCGTTCTGGGGGGTGGGAGGGAGGTTGAATGTGCTAAATTTTTACAAGGGTTTATAGGTGATAGGCCTATTATAATACTTTCAGATCCGCATATTCAAGATAAAATATAATGTACCTACGACGTATGTTGAATCGATGTATGCAGTAGACAAGGAAATGTATGTATGTTTTTATGGAACCCTATAAGCGACCCTAAGCACGTAGGCCACAAGCCTGGGTCCATTGTGCCAATCCCGGGTAATGGGGTGACTGGCATGCCCAAAGGTCCCCTGGAGCAGATTCCGCGGCGAGTCCCCACGGAACTTCCCAACATCCAGTAAAGTACCTGAAACCACACCACGTGCACTACTACCCTGGTCCCTCAGAAAGAGAGAGCACGTAGGGCTCCATCCCCGGTCCCTCGGAGAGAGCCCGTAGGGTCGTGGCACACCAGTAAGACCCTGGAAGTGCAGCACACCACCAGCAACTCACATGATAACAAGCCACTGGGCAAGATGGGAGATGCCCGAAGCGGAAGCTGGAGTGGGAGATTGCCCGAAAGCCGGGAAAGGAAACGGGTTGATAATGAAGGGGAGTTTGAAGGTGTTGGTTGAATGAGAGAGGGAAACGGGAGAATCCCCGAGAAAAAAAAATCCCTAAGTTATGGCTTCGTCCACCACGAATGACACCGCCGTCTGCCAGACAAGGAAATGGCCCGCCGTAGTTTGACATATAAGAGTTCCTGAATGATTCTAGTGAAAGTGATGATCATATAAATTATGAATAATCAGATGACGAACCTAATTATTTTCAAGAAGAATGTATAAAAAATTTCAGGTTAATAATTTGTGTATTTCCGCTATAACCGGAATGCCATATAGTTTGAAACGTTTTCATAGGTTAATTTTAAATAAATATATTCGTGTTCAGGAGGGTCGCATTGTATGGAAAACATGTAGGCCTTTCCTATGTACAGCCCAATTTTTATTGTCATATAATTTATATTTATAACTTTGTGTAGAACATTATTTTAGATTAATGTAAAATCGGAATTTTCTCGAAATCCAGAACGAACTTTGCCAGCATTTTACGTAAGGCTACTACAAAATGACTAAACGCTGGAAGTGTAAATACAATATGCAAGTGAACTGTAAAATGATCCTTATACAGGCTGTGGAGGCCTTTGAGATCCAGAAGGTTGATTCTCCCAGATCTTTTGACATTTGGCACCTGAAGGTGGTAATCTATCAGCCCTATCCCCCAGGACTCACAAGGAGACAGCTCGAGGAACAGGCAAGCTCTGTATTGGAGGTTGTGGATGAGTGGTGCACATCCCACCATAAGAATTAACAATAATGCTATCTCAAGATCCAAGTCAGCTAAGTAGGCCTATCTAGGAATTATATATAGCTGTTGTCCGAGATTCGTTTGCTTCTTCAATTACAAGGTATTCTAAAAACACAAAACTTAAACATTTAATTATGGTCGAAGGAAAAAAGTAGTTTGCAACTTGCCTATAATGGTAATTAAGACACTCGTATGAAAATCGATACCATACCTGTGTTATAATGAAAATCTGCATCGTGATGGATATAATTATGATAACGTTACATCACATGTAATACGCATATTATGGTATGGTCAAACGAAAACATTGTTTTATTTTAAATGTTTGTCGTAGTCGTGTCATAAAATATTATACCGTGATTTTAGCAGTGTTGCTATCAAAATAAGTGGGTTAAGAAGTTGGCATCCCAGGCGACGTTATAGTACTTTTAAAGAATCCGTCTCGCGGTATTGTCTTTTTATGTGCGTAACAAAACAACGGTCAAGGAACCTAATGTAAATAAATATATCACACAGCTGCCGGCCTAAGCCGTGCGACCATGGTATAGTGCAGTTACGCTCTTTGCACACTACACGACTTCGGTCGGACGACAAAAAGTCGGACGACTTTTAGTCGTCCGACTTGCTTTTGACGCTCTTTGCACACTACACGATTTCGGTCGGACGACTCTAAATCTTGTCGGGTTGCTTTTCACTCTAGGATTTTATTTTTAACAGTTGTGTTGAAAGTAAAGCCAGGTAAGGTTGTTATTATGGATCGTGAACAAATCATTGCATTATGGATGTTTTATCGTCGTCGGAAAAGACGAAGGCGCAATCGCCTTTACTGGGTTCATCCAATTAATCAGAGACGGGAGGAAGTAGGGATGTTCTACACATTATTTGAAGATCTGAGAAATGATGATCGAAAGTTTTTTAACTATTTTCGTATGTCACTTGGCTCCTTTGATGAATTGCACGGGAAACTGAAGAATGTTCTTCAACGGCAAAACACACGATTCAGAAGTTGTATAAAACCTGTTGAAATGCTGGCTATGACTTTAAGGTAAGTGTTTGAACACTGCTTTGTTATTGCTGGTGTTTTAATTAATATTTAATTGAAGCGTAATAATAAGTTTGTAAGGTTTTACTGCTGAATTTCTATTAAATTTTAAACACTCTAATTTTGTCATGATTAAATTGTTTTATTAAAGCACTCTACATAAACAAACATGAAAGATAAAATGCTAAGTATATTTACGAGGAACTACTAAAAAATTAAACTCAGTATATTCTCGTGTTACAAAAGAAAGTTGATAGGATTATTACAGATTCAGAAAAACTAGAACACTGTAAGCCATTATTTATTAGGTTTCGGTACATAACAGTAATTAACTTATACATATATCATGTTATTCTCTACAATAAAAACAGATTACAGGATTATTATTGCAAGAAGGATGTACACACTTACAATACTAGGAATAACAATACTAGGAATAGTAAAAGATTATATGTGCCTATACAAATACTTGCAAAATTATTAAAACAGCTTTGACATACTAGGCCTAAAATGATTAATAAACTACCAATAAAAATTATAGAATTACCGATAATAAGATTTAACAATGAACTATATGCATGGTTAATTAATACACCTTTTTAATCTGTGACAGAATTTTTTGAATGCAAACATATTTTAGTGTCTTAAGTTTAGGCTGATCCAAATGTGCGATGTTTTTACTGGTTTTATTGCTTTTGTATTCAAGGAATGTAATAACTGAATGTGAACTTTAGATTGTCCATCAATCTTCTTGTTATGATATTTATCACTCATTTAGTAACTCAAAGACAAAGATTTCGTAATATTGTGTGAGAAATTTAATCATAAAGAATGACGTCTATTGCAGTAGGCCTACTTGATCAATGATAATGAAATATTTATTAACATTATTATTATTATTATTATTATTATTATTAAAGTATTATTATTAGTGGATTTTATTACAGTATTTTCATACTCACTTTAAGTTTTTTTATGTTCCAAAATTAAATCTATTAGAAAATATCAGAAAATGTGGACTCTCCTGAAAGTGAAGCCGGACTTGCAACATTCTGAGGTGGAGGGGAAAATGAAGGTTGTTGAGGGTTTAAAAATGCTTGCTGTTGCATAGTTTGAGGTGGCTGAGATATATACTGAGAGACTGGCTGATAAGACTGCATGGAAAAGGAGTAGTTTGGATGAGGATTAGGTATTGTTTCCTGCGTTTTGTTGATAGTTTCTATGACGTTCAGTACTCCAATTTGAAATCGAAGAAACTCTTTTTCAGTATATTTCTGCAAGTGAGGCATTAAACTTTGCAGAAAAGACATTTTACTGCATGCAGGTTTTGGTTCCAGAGCTTTTAGCATTTTCAATTCTATTTCATCTGGTTTCTTGTGCTTTCTTGTTCCTCTCTGCCTGGAAGTATTGTTGGAAGGCAGGTTTACGTTGGCAGTAAAAGAAACAGAGGGATCTCCAGTGCCGGAACCTCCAGGCTCCCCATCTTCTTCAGGCGTATTTCCCAATCCCGGCTCAATTTCTGAATCCAAACTATCCACCGTATTTGCATCCGTGTAAACCTTATTAAGAAATTGTAACTGGTCTGAAAACACATACTTCTTGCGTTTTTTGGCCTCCGATCCACTTTTTTTGGTAGCTCTTTCTTCTCTTTTACACCTTGAAAAACAATCTCGGAGGCTGGTCCATCTTCGGATTACTTCTTTGCCTGTAAAAATACAAAAGTATTAATTTTGTAATTAGAAACTATATAAAAACATTATTATTTACATAAACAGTGATGAATTTTTTTACAAATAGTTTTGAGTTATATAATAATTAGTGATCCCATTTATTATTATTATTATTATTATTATTATTATTATTATTATTATTATTATTATTATTTTGTTTTAGATATTTGGCGAGTGGTTGTACGTTTACGGATTTGCA
Organism: Ectobius pallidus; assembly: GCA_964059195.1. Taxonomy (NCBI): domain Eukaryota; kingdom Metazoa; phylum Arthropoda; class Insecta; order Blattodea; family Ectobiidae; genus Ectobius; species Ectobius pallidus. The sequence goes on from CAXKWD010000011.1 coordinate 44,140,524, forward strand.
CTACAATTACAGAGTTGGAATTTCAACGGTAAGAAAAACTGTTAAAGAAGTATGTACAGCGATTTGGTCAGTAATGCGAGAAGAGTGTATTCCAACACCCACTTGTGACATGTGGGAATCAATCGCTTCCAATTTTGAAAGTACTGCTAACTTTCCACACTGTCTTGGCGCTGTCGATGGTAAGCACATACGACTTACTTGCCCCTTTGATTCAGGATCCATGTACTTCAATTACAAAGATTATTTCTCTATAGTGCTAATGGCTGTAGCAGACTCCAAGTACAGATTTGTCTACGTTGATGTAGGAAGCTACGGTAAAGAGTGCGACTCATCAATATTTAAGAGGTCCAGGTTGTGGAGATCAATAGAAAATGGTTCTCAACAATTACCTGAAGAACAGCTTCTTCCAGGGACAGAGAGTCCTAAAATACCATACTTCTTTGTTGGAGACGAAGCTTTTGGCTTACACAAACACTTATTGAGACCCTTTGGAGGGAATCACTTAACAGTTGAGAAAAGAGTGTTTAACTATCGACTGTGCAGAGCACGAAGATTTGTGGAATGCGCGTTTGGTATTCTTAGTAATAAATGGCGTGTGTTTCATCGTCCTATCAACGTGCAGCCACATTTTGCAGTGCTTATTGTCAACGCATGCATTGTATTGCACAACTATGTACGTGACAGAGACGGATATCTTGTTGAAGACACAACAACAATCACAGGCTTGGAAGATTTGGCAGGGGAAAATACTATAAGAGGAGGCTTAACAGCAAACAATATCAGAAGTGTGCTTTGCAGATATTTTTTGTCAAACGTTGGAACTGTAGCCTGGCAAATGTCAAAAATCTAATGTGCCAAAAGTGAAACATGAGATAGTATGAAGTATCTTTTGAGTGGCTATAAGGTCAGTGTTCGGCAAGTGAAAATAGATACGGCCTACTACTTTTAAATTTTCAATGATGTTTATATAATTTTATCTCAATCTTGACAACCTTTAAAATTAATAGATAAGATGTTATAATAATAAAAACAATAACTTCATGATAATATTTTTATATTAACAACTGATATCTTCGTCGTTGCACCTGCAAACTCGTCTTTGTGAATTGACTATGTTTTTATAGAAGGAAAAAAACGTTCCAACATGGAGAATTCTACGTGTAGAGACGTGTAAAAAGCATTTTTATGTTGCTTATTACTTAGGTAATAATACAGATTCATAAATAATAATCCAAGGGCGATCAATTAATTTAAAATATCCCAATAAAATTCCTATATAAATTACTACGTTTGTATCTTCTCTTAATTCACTGAATCGTTATCTGCAAAATAAAGTAACTTTGATCATAATATTTTTAAAATCGATATGCTGTGATCAGATTAACTGCCATAATATAAAATATCAGCAGTTAATTTTGGTCATTTATAGCTTTACTATCGATAAGGGAGAATATACAAATTAATTCCTTTATTAAGAAAACGATCATATTATGATGAATGGAGCAACGGGGAATGTTATAGGCCTATGGAAGTGGAAATAGGAGAAACCACGTGAAAACCTGTCCAAATCCCTTCTGACTACCAATAATTCCACATAGATCCACCGAGATTCGAGCCCGGGTTCATGCGGATGAGGGCAAGTGGTTTTACCACTCAGCCATGGAGCGGCCTTTCTTTTGTACGCATGAAAAGGCAATGTTATACATTATCTAAGTTGCATCTCCTTCTAATGAGTTTAATTATTTATGTAATGTATGCAGCTTCCTGAGATTAGAGTGCTGACATTACTCAACGTATTCCTGTGGTCTCAGCAATAGATACGAATGAAATGAAAATGTCAGCACCAATGGCTAATAAAGTGGGCCGTACTGAGATCTCATGATGAAACAATCATCGCTTTAGTGCAGTTATTTCCTATGTGCATTGTATTGCATATTGTCAAGGTCGGCTATGTGTATAATATATTGCACATGACCACTTTTGCAGGAGCAGCTTTCGTGTAAAGCCACGGCTATGGTAAAGCACATGGCCGAACTTTTTTCTTTGCTTGCACAAGGGTGATTTTCAAAAAAGAACATTCCCGGTTTCAAGGATCAATTCTAAGGAGGGTCCTGTTCCTTTTAATATCATCTTCGTCAAAAAGTCCACATAGCCGATTTTGCAGGCGCAGCGACGCTATATTAATAGGCCTACAGTTGAAGTTGTGTTTGTACATCAGTTATAGTGTAAAAATATTTTTATTTATTTCAGAATGTGTTTGGATAGGCTATTAATGTTTTTTCAAATAATTTCAATGAAAAAGAAACATGACAATTGATAAAAAGTACTTACCGAAGGCATTTTTCTCTGTATCACTGATGTTCTCGAAATCTGGCTTCAGTGCTAAACATACTTCTTCCCAGGCTTTTCTTGTCCCGATTCTTTCTTTGTAAATATCTAAAGTTTTGTCCCATAATACAGGTTTTGCTTGAACCAGCGAAATCAAAACTTCAGTGTCAATTCCTTCCATGTTTAAGGTTCGTAAATAGCGAACAAATCACATAAACTTAACCAAGCAACGCGCAATGGAGACAGCTGTCGTCCGACTGAAATCGTCTAGTGTGCAAGCGTGTATTTGATTACATAGGCCACTGAGCAGAGAGACGACACGACTGTCGTGTGGATGCAGTGGCACTGGACGACTGCAACCCGACAAAAAGTCGTTGTCGTGTCGTTGCCGTCTAATGTGAAAGGTCTCATTCTCTTTATCAGTCGACTAAAGAAAATTGCCGACTTTTTGTCGTCCGACTTTTTGTCGTCCGACCGAAGTCGTGTAGTGTGCAAGGAGCGTTACTCATTGGGTGGCCAGTCGGCTTCAAAGGCTTCGGTGTTTCTTTATGTTAATTGATCTGACTAAATCGGTCTAGGGTTTCCGCTTTCCAAAACAAAAGCAACGTTGCAATATTCTCTCATTGTTATCACTAATCTCAGTTTTTCCTTCGCTTTATTCAATTCACATGTGTTATTGTTTACTGTAATTTGATCTTGCAACCACGCATTTCACTCCACGCGGAGTAGACGAGTAGCTGTCAAAATCGCCACAGGACATTCTTAGATTTTGATTGGCTGGGGTAACTAGCTGATTGGTGCGGTAAAAACAAAGAACATGGGTTGAGCTGTCGGCAAACTTTTCCTCCTAACGAAAGGAAGCCGCCTGGGTATGTAATGAGTAACTGGACTATAAGTACTGTGAGATTTTTAAGTATGGTAGAATTCAAACTTGAGTTTCTGAGAACTATAGTAGCGACGATTTTATAGCCCCACGCATGATGAGTTGACACGTCCGTTGGAGGCTGGCTGTATTTGTGAACAGTAGCAGTGGCACCTTCTCAAGACCTTCGAAGCAGACATTCTCGTTCTTAACAAGTAAGTAATAACTTATACTTTTCGTTCGACTCACGACCATACTATAATACGCTTATTACTCGTGATGTAACGGTATCACAATGTCACTATTTTTCATTTCGACATAGATTATTATCTCAACATTTTATTAATTATTTTGAGTAGTCTTTACCTCCTTATTCCCTCTGATATTAAAATAAACATACAACACACTGTGACGTTGATATTTATGTATAGAACACTAAAGTAAAGTAAAGTAAAGTGATCCCTATACAGGCCATGGAGCCCCAGAGGGTTCCAGGAGGTTGAGGCTCCCAGATTTTGGACATTCGGCACATGAAGGTGGTAAGGTTGTCAGCCTTACGCACCGGCCGCCTTTACCCCCAGGATTGCTCCTGCTACTCATTTCTGTTAGAGGCTGAGTCGACCCCAGGGCCATTGTGCCACCAGAAGGATTAGGCCAATTGAAAAATCTCAACGACCTCATCGGGAATCGAACCCGCAACCTTCCGGTTTGTAGCGCAGCGCCTCAACCACTACGCTACGGCGTACCCCTATAGAACACTAAAACGATTATTAAAAATATATACACAAATTAAAAATTAGTCACCAATTACACAGGTCTATGTAGTAAAAATACTAAAATGTGTATAAAATGGATTTCCCTATTGTCGGAGTCTTTACACCATATACATGACGGTGATGTCAAAATCTTCAGAATTGTTTATTATTTTATGAATTTCTTGCAGAATCGGATGTCCAGTGTGTTGTAGTGTTGTTTAAAAAATGAATATGCATTTCGGCGCAATAGTTACAACACTACAACACACTGGACATCCGATTCTGCAAGAAATTCATAAAATAATATACAATTCTGAAGATTTTGACATCACCGTCATGTATATGGTGTAAAGACTCCCGACAATAGGGAAATCCATTTTATACACATTTTAGTATTTTTACTACATAGACCTGTGTAATTGGTGACTAATTTTTAATCTGTGTATATATTTTTAATGATATTTTTAGTGTTCTACACATAAATATCAACGTCACAGTGTGTTGTATGTTTATTTTAATATCAGAGGGAATAAGGAGGTAAATACTATTTAAAATAATCCTCCCTCTGCGGCAAATATGAAATTTATCAATTTTATTAATTAGACTTATTATGGTCGAACAAAACCAGTTGTATGCAAATTTACTATAATGGTAATTAAGATACTCTAAGAAAATTATGAAACTCGCGTTCCTCGTTTCATAAACATATTCTTATCTTAATAAATATAAATTTAGAACAGAGATCATTTCATTTCGTTCTTAAGAAGTCAACATTTTACTTGAAGTTTTATTTCAATCTTACAATTAACTTACAGCAGAACCCCACTGTCCAATCCACGATTAACGGTCCTTATTAAACGAGATACGAATTACAAATTACCGGTTATAGATTAATCTTACTCGCAAGTATATGTAAAATTAATTTCTTTTAAGGAAACTCAAATAATTGCTTTTGAAGGGGCAAAGCACAAACGTTGCAAAATAATGATACATAATAAATTAATAGAACAGGTAAAGAACTTCAACTACAGTAGAGCCTCGATTACCCGACCTAAACAGGGCCTGGAAAGGGTCCGGATAAGGGAAAATGTCGCATAACGCAGAAAGAGAAAAAAATATTTAATAAAATGCCGAAATATTAACTATTTGGTTCTCGCCATCTCCAATGCACACATTCCTTCAATGTGTGTCATGTTCTTTGCTTTTTTTCTCTGCTCTAGTTCTTAAGTTTCATGGCCATTCGGTAGATTTATAGCCTAATACCAGTGTCGGGCAGTTCAAACTGTTCATCCTGTTTACACAGTTTTGCAGCTAGACATCGTGGGATACTACAGTGTAACATTGTAAAGTTAAGGTAACGTGAACTCTGACCGGGCCATGGAGACCAGTAGGGTTCCGGGAGGTTGACGCTCCCAGGCATATGAAGGCGGTAAGGTCGTGAACTCTACGCACCGGCTTTTTTTTTTTACCCCAGGAATACTCTTGGTACTCACTTCTGTTAGGTCATAGTACCTCCATAAGGATTAGGCCATTGGAAAAATCCCACAGATCTCATCGGGAGTAACATTATTAAGTCCCATCAAAAGTATAGTCCAGTTATTCTTTGCATACCCAGGCGGCTTCCTTTTGTTAGGAGGAACAGTCTGCCGACAGCTCAACCCATGCTCTTTATTTTACCGCACCAATCAGCTAGTTATCTCAGCCAATAAATTGTAAGAATGTCCTGTGACGGCTGTGACAGCTACTCGTCTACTTCGCGTGGAGCGAAACGCGGGGCTGCAAGATCTAGTTACAGTAAGCATTAACACCTGTGAATTGATTATATCGAGGGAAAATCTGAGGTCAGTGATAACAAAGAGAGAATATTGCAACGTTGCTTATATTTTGGAAAGCGGAAGTCAAGACCGACTTGTTCAGATCAATTAACATAAAGAAACACCGACTTAATAGTTTATTCCTTTGAAACCACCTGGGTACGTAATGAAAAACACTACTATACAGCAAAGAAAAAAAATTCGTCTACCACTAACACTGCTTCCGTTCCGTTCTTTTCTGTTGACCTGTCGACATTGTAAGCATATGGAATGCTGAAGCGCATGGAACTGAAGCAGTGGGCGGCCGGACATTTGTTTACACTGTCGATATAATATCCTATAAAGTAGATCAACGGAACGGAGGCTGTAAGCTTCCTTCTGTAATACGGAATGTCAGATGACCGAAGGTAAAAAACCCGAGACACTACTGTATTTCGGAATCAACGTATCTAACTGTAAAGAGATTGGGATAAAAAGATTTTATATGTGCGGAACAATAAGCAGAAAACTGAGAGATAAATACTTGCAAAACCAGACAATTGAAATTTTACAAAACGCTGACATATGCTTGCGAAAACTGTCACTTAATAGATTTTTTTTTTAATTTAGCCGGCCATAGGCCAATTTTCCGGATTAATTTATCTTTTCTTACCGTTTTATTTTCCCCGTTTTACCTTTTTTCCTTATTATACACAAACACCCATGCCCGAGGCGGGACTCGAACCCACAGCCTCCTTCACCATGGCTCTAAGGCAGCAGCCACCTCGGCTAAGGAGACCGGCCAGATCAGATCAGATAACGAAAACAAAACATAGTTACCTAAAATCAAGTCCTTACGTTCTATAGTAGGCTTTGCACTATTAGATAAGAAATACAATGAAGAAATAAGAACTGGATTAAACATTTACAAACTATTAAAAGTATTCAGATGTATTCAGCGGTATAAGACTGAAAACCTTCTAATAATTAAAAAAAAATCGCATTTGAACAGTGCATGAGAACAAAAACAATGTCCATAAGAAATCGAAAACGACTTAACATCCCATTTTATAGTTTAAGGTTGGTTTTAATAACAAAGAATGTTGCCCGCAGCATTCAATGTTTCTCAGTATCTGTATAGGCCTACTTTGCAAAACCGAACAATGCCCACATCCAACCCATGCAAGAAGGAACAATGCCCGTTGTAGAAATAAAAACAACAGCCAACAGCAGAGAGGTGAGTTCATGCCTCTAACCCAGCGTTTCTCAACCTTTTTGAACTCGAGGACCTCTAAAAAGTCTAAAAAATTTTACGGACCCCTAATTTTACATCCCATTTTTAAAAGAAAGCCTATATTATTAATATTTGGGGTATTAATTATAGGTCATTATAACGAAATATTTACTTCTTTACTTTCCACATGCTTTATGATATTTTTAATTATGTCTGCGGACCATCTGCACCATCTTCGCGGCCATAGGTTGAGAAACGCTGCTCCCAAACTCCGTGGAATTACGTGATAATCTATTTTTTTTGTCTTGTGTTATAAGTATTAACAACGGAATTAATACACGTTAATTTTGAGTCGTTTTTAACCATCAAGACAGTATGATATATATAGACTATACATTGCATAGACAGTTAATATGTTCTTATTAATAAACAAGCTTTTACATGATGTTCTTGGTGGTTCTTTAGCTATTAGTCTTATAGCCCCTTTTCGAAGAACGAAAATTCGTTTTATATGTATGTCATATGTGCCTCCCCACAGAGCAATTCCTTAATTCCATAATGATCACACCAAGTTAAACTAAAAACCGGAATTATCTCATATGCATAAAAAAATATTACATCGGCCCTTTTAGAGCCATGCTACATTTTTAAACTTATTGGAGTCCAGCATGATCCTACAAAGCAGACAGGAAGTTATCGGTGTAAGGTCATTTTCATAGGAGTGGCAGCTGGGCGGAGTTAACACGACACGCATATAGGCGGAAGACACTGATGAGCGCTTTCGTCAGCCATTCGTCTATTGCTGTGTTCACGTGATGGTGAAGACAGCGAGTATATGCAGATGACGAGTTTTCATTTCCTAGTACTATAGGTACAGGAAGTACCCAAATCCGATGCAGCGTTTTCAACACAAATACACGTTTTGAGATCCCCTGGATCCATGAATTTTATTTTCAGAAATGTGTGTCTGTGAAGAACATAGCTCGAGAATGAAAAATCGTATAAAACAAAAGTCCGTATTTTTTATAAATATCTTCTGGGGATGCGAGACGAAGATTGACAACGGGTTTCTCTTGCTTTCGCTACCACTTCACATAAATAAAATTTAACATTTCGCGATTCTTTCGGAAACAACTTATACTTGAAAAAATAGTAAAATTTCTCTTTATGTTAGTTTTTAGACACCCAGGTTCTAATCTTGTGTGGCGAACAATAGCCTACAAGCTAAATCTCCCCGTAGGATCATCCAGGTGGACTTCGGGATGTTCCAGCAATCGGTTTAATTGGTAGGGCAGTTGTTCATTTTATAGCAATATATATAGCGAAATGAAAGAACTGCTAATTTTAGTTCAATAACATGAATATCTTTATAATTTAAAAGCCCATGACAACAATCTCTTAAAGGACAGTGTGTGGCAAGGCTGCCACATGGGGGGGGGGGCTGCCAGACCCAAGGGACCCGGCTGGGTCCTGGAGATGCGATAGGCCCATATTTTATGGGAAACTGGAAAGTTTGATAAAATGTTCTGTTACACGAGCAACGAATAGGAAGCTCCACGGAGACAGGAAGAGAGAACTAAATGAGGATCGTTGGCGGTCGGTGAGGGGCCATGGTCCTGGGTTCGAGCCCGAGATGTGGCGGCCCTGGTATGTGGAAGGAAATTGCCGTGGAACTCATCATCACTGCTAATTTTCCAAGATTGCTATTAAAAACGAAGACGCGGGAAAATACTTTAAGTCAGCGTCTACTGATTAGTTGTGTTAATTTCATGACTTTTCAGCCGAAGAGTGTAAAACTAAAAGGAATTTGCTGAGGTCTTAATATAGGAGAGTCTTAAAAAGAAGAAAAAATTACAGCCGCGAAAAAGATTTTAAAAAATAATGGAGATCTGAAATGCAAATGGAATTGTGCCAACTATTCTAGAGGAGCGAGAGTAAATTTAAATGTACCATAGTATTATCAATTATTTACTATTCATATTTTAATAAGGTAAAAGGTAAAGTGATCCCTATACAGGCCATGGAGGCCCAGAGGGTTCCAGGAGGTTGAGGCTCCCAGATTTTGGACATTCGGCACATGAAGGTGGTAAGGTTGTCAGCCCTACGCACCGGCCGCCTTTACCCCCAGGATTGATCCTGGTACTCATTTCTGTTAGAGGCTGAGTCGACCCCAGGGCCATAGTGCCACCAGAAGGATTAGGCCAATTGAAAAAATCTCAACGACCTCATCGGGAATCGAACCCGCGACCTTCCGGTTTGTAGCGCAGTGCCTCAAACACTACTCTACGGCGTACCCCATTTTAATAAGGTGCGGGTTTTTATAATAAAAAAATTGTGGTAACTTGCATGCAAATTTGCTGACAAATACAAAAAATTGCACTAAATTAAAGATAGCATTTTATTCTATGCCAGTAATAGGCCGATATTTCCATTTCTTGGATGATGCACATTCGTTTCAGTTTTATTACAACAAATTACAATATATGTATCTAATCTCGAGTTTACGAGTTTCATCAGATAAATTCCCTCCTGCTATGCAGTCGCGATTCTATCAATAAACGCGTCAACTCTCGTGGGATTACCTATGATAAATCTCACCTTTTTTTTTGGTAAAATATTCATATCAAGTCTTCTACTTCACATAATTTATTTTGTTTCAAAACGAGTGAGCGTTAGTGACTAAATAAAAAAAGCAAGGAAGTACAGTCGAATTTGGTTAATTCGACGTTGGATAATTCGAATTATTGTATAATTCGAATAAATACTCATTCCCCTTGAAATTCCTATATAAATATATGTTAAAAAATCGCAATTAATTCGAATTTTTGAAGCTTAATTTGGATAAATCGAAGCCAAAATTTGTCTCAAGTTAATGTTGTAAGGATTCCAAGAGTTCATTGCTTCCAGGAATTCCACAAGAATTCTCTATTTCACTGAAGAACCCTAGTCGGTAGCAGCTAGCAGGTACTGTACTAAAGTTATTTTTAACCACCGTTATCTTCCTCCTGCTGAATAGATGTTCAATGGAATGCGAAGATCACCCCGTCCGCTACAGTCTTGGAGGGAATCAACACTTTTGTGAAAATTTTAGTGTTCATTTTATCCGCCAAGTGTGACTGTGTTTGAAAATCACAAAGCGTAGAGTTCCTTTATTAAATTTAGGGTTACGGTTTTAGTGTGGAAAAAAAATGGTTTCATTTAATATCCTAACAACAGGATGGCAGTCATAGGTAAGATTCACTATACAATAATCATTATTTATTGCAATGAGTTTATTTTTGACATTTTTACGGCATTTTCGTTTAAAAAGTCATAGTTTTGGTTAATTCGAAATTTGGATAATTCGATTTTTTTCTGATTCCCCTTTGGGTTCGAATTACTAAGAGTCCACTGTATTAAGAATCTCTGATAAATATATGTGCGTGTGGCTTTTTTCTTTCGGAATTATCTTTATTTTGTTTTTCTGAATTTGCATACGAGTTCATACAGAGGAATTATCGGTTTGAGCTTGGTTATAATAAATAACTTTGTAACTTTGTAAGTAGGCCTATTGTAAAGAAACACAGGTGGCGTGCGTAGAAGAAAAGGAAATAATACTAATAAACAAGTGTGCATGGGTCCCCAACAATGAAGTTTCTGTGCTTGACAAAAGGAAATAGAGGGAGGGGTGGAGGGGACGAGGTGAAATGTGATATGTGATCTTGCAGTTGATTACTTCAGAGGCGATTGTCTCTCTGATTTGTAGGTCAAGGGGAAAAAAACAGCTGTGGAGCTACTGCCACACATACAGCAAAAGAGGTTTAAATAGATGGTCTTTCATTGCATGCTCAAATATGCACAAACAAATTATGTTACGCGGCACACTATTCTGTAGTCCATAAAAATACCTAAATGGGATATAAAAACCTAAACTTTTTTTTTGCTTGAGAAATAGTTTTTTTTTTTTTTTTTTTTTTTTTTTTTGCGGAAACAGACAAAAAGCATGTTGAAAGTAAAACTCTTTCAAATTAATATTTTTCAATACACTGTTGTCTGGGATGGACTAAGACCAAGAGAGGAGGGACGAAAGTAACATTACCGGCCTATTCCTTTTAAATAGTTAAATCTGTAATAAACAGTTTCATATTATCCACAGCCAATCACAAAACATTTTTTATTCACCCAGTTAGAAGCATTGGGTTCGTATCCCGAAAAGACTTAGCGTTTAAGAGATACAGAATTTTGGACTCTTGCGCTTAACTTCTCCATGGCTTTGTAGGGTATTTTGATTGCGCAGGTGAAATGCGAGCAGAAGTCTCATTTGCGACAATATCTCACTGCTTCTTTTGATTGTTCAGGCTTTCTTACTTAAATTCTATATGTCTTAAAACAAGTTACAGCCAATTTAACTCAATTTTTCAGTTAAATATTATCAATTATAACTTTACGTACATAATCCAAGTCATCTGATGGATTTCTGTGGGGACTAGAAACTTTAAAAAATTAAACCTTTTCTTATACAATTAAATAAAAAAATATTTTGTCTAAAATAGTGACATTTTTACATTGCTTTTCATTGCATTTATATCAAGTAGTTAACCAATATTTATGTAATATTCTGCTTCACATGTACTCTGGTAACAACCTAGGGCCTCAACAGCTCAAATGATGGCGGGAGAAGAAAGTCTTAATTTTGAAAAGCACGAAAAAGTAAGACAATTCAAAACATAACTAACCCTTGCCAGAATATAGTTTTCCATCTGTTGTAAATTGCGGTAATACTTGCAGCCACTGACTTTTACGGCTGGTCTTTGAACTCAAAGTTTTCGGCATTTTCTTCAACTGAACTAATCGCGCAATGAAACTAGAATAGAAGTAACACGATGGGTACTTCACATCAATCGCTATGCTGTAGAGGTTTGGTGGGTGAATTAATCTTTTGAAAACACTCGTCAATTTTTAATAAAACTGTGGCACTTTTTAAGGATTTTAAAAGTAAAATAGGCAAAAATTGGTGCTAACGTCGAAATAGAATGTTTTATATGCTATAAAATAAACAATCTCTAGTTTAATTAGTCATGAAAAGCATACGTACAATTTTATAAACTAGGAACTGGGGGGAAAAGTAGATTTTAATCTAAAGATTCGCGGTTTACTCGAAATAGGCTACTTGAAACCTGTGATTTTCTAATAGACTCTTTTGCCCATCAGAAGGTTAAAGAACACCAGCCGGTTAAATATTATGTTAAATTTTGCATCACGCTCTGTCTTTGCGTGGTGACGTCACTCAAGACTGTTGACCATCTACGGGTTTCACACTCTTGTGCGAGTTTAGATCATAAGCAGGCATTCTACTGCCCTTTTGGATGGACTTCAGCTGGCATTTTTTATTTGTGAACCTTGTGTAGTATTAATATCGGTGTCCAATAATTATTCAACGGTAAGTTAAACCTTTCAGTAGACTCTTGGCGCACGGTAGAGGGCAAAATTCCAGACCTAGATCCACCAAGAAGTACCTTCTTGTGTGAATTCTGGTCCAGTGCAGTAATAAAATATCCCATATACAGTAAAGTCTACATTCATTCTGGAGGTATTTCAGATTCTTTGTGATATGACTGTGGGGATCCGCTGTGCTTGAAATGACAAATGTGTAAAGGCATATATTCCTTGAATGATTGAGTATCCATGAGAATTTTACTCAATCCAACTGGTTTCTCGAACTTCTTTTCACTTAGCTCATCATATTCACAAGCCAGAAGTTTCTCCACATCTTCCCAAGAATGGGTATTGTATAGGCCTATATGTTATAAAATGGACATGCAATTTTCCACCATTAACTGATTTCTGCTTTTTGTAAGTATCGGATGCCCAACAGCTTTTTCCATTTGATCAATATAGAACTTTTCCCGTAGCTGAAGTCAATATTTTCTTACAGTAGAGGTTCTCCAAGGTACTAAAGATCAAATTCGATCACATTGTTATACAATACTTTAGTACCCACAAACCAGGAACAATATAATAAAAGCAGCTAATGATGCTGTCTAATAACATGCCATAAGAATGGTTGCATCATTGCAAAATTCAATCTCAGACATCAGCCAAGCGACCAGCTGTTTAAAGATGCCAGCTATCTTCATTATTTATGTAAAGTTTAAACTAGGCTGAGAGGCAGTGTGAAGTGTGTTAGCTTGCCAGTAATCACTTACACAAATGAATGACTTATACAGGGTTTATTAATCCTTTCGGAGCTGAATATAATATATTGAAATAAGCAGTGCTTTTTTTCTTTAAAAAAATTAAGGGGTAGGCCTACTCTCTATTGTGACTTGACGGAACATTACCCTACTTATCCACTTATTCAGAAAGAAATGGGAATCGCAGACAATATGAATAAGGTTATATGATTTTTAAACTCTCTGAGGTGAGTGAGTTCATGGGCCTACATATCAATTCTGCCTGTAAGCTACAATTCAGTGGCGGTTATTCAGGGGAAGTAGGTGAAGTGCTACTTCACCTATGCATGCGCTCTTCATACGGTGCAATGCAATGCAATGGTAGACTTCCATTTCATGCAATCTACCCTTACCGGTGTCAGGCATCTTCCTAGTTAGACCGCTCTCTAGCTCTTCACCTAACTTCCCAGCTACGAGCCGCGCCTGCTACAATTAGGTCTATGATACGCTCACAGGGTTTCTTGCACCTTTCACAAACATGTAAGGGAAAACAACTTGTAGTCCTTTATATTCAAAGTCAGTTTGTACAACACATAAGGGTACATGATTTTAGTTCTCTATTGAGGAATACAACAAACTCCTGAACACATTCATTCGGGTATGTGCTGTGTGTATGTAAGATGTATTGTTTGTTAAATTATGTTATATTTTGTTCTGTTTTGAATGGTTCATAAGCACCTTATGTATGTAACCCATATATTGACAATGTTCTGAAATGTACCAACATTATGAAGAACTGCAATAAATCTTATCTTAAATCTTACATTACATTGAGCCAGTAACATCGGCAACATAGTCATGGTTACCTTTGTAACGCTGCTGTAGCGCTCAATTGTTTTCCTGATCACAGCGCTAATGTCAGGCCCCACCTCTCAAAAATCATGGTAGGGTCTATAGAAACTAACGTTACACTAAAAATAGCTACATTAAAGCAAACAACGCGTTGAATCACTTTCATTATTTTGTTTGGCACAAATTTCTCCAGATTTCAAAATTGTGGAAATAATTAATTTCTCCTATATGAAACTGGAAGAATTTTTAAGGGGTATGCGTACCCCTGAGTACCCCCAGAAGAAAAACACTTATCCAATTATCCAATGAAAACATCAGTGGGCTCCAATTTTGAAACTGATGATGAAAATTTCAGTAGAATATCTGGTCTCTATAAATGACAAAAATAATAAATGTAATCCTCACATTTTACATAATGCAATACTCTATTAATCTTATATCCCTGCTTTTACACAATCTTTTGTGGTGGCGAATTTATACATTAATAGCAGAGAAAGAATTAATAACAAATTCACCCTTGGCTCTATACATTCCTGTTATGCAATCTACAATTTACTGATCCATCATATTATAAGAGATATTCTCCCCTATTTTTTAGTAGTGAGTATGCTCTATTTTTGTTTTTATTATTATTATTACAGACAGATATTCAAGATGGAGGCAAGTTTTCTGAGAAAGGCTTCTCTCAGAAGCACAAAATCAGAAGAAGACTTTCTCCTTGCTCTATCAACTAAGCCTCCTACCGGTAAGTAAATTAGGCCTACAGTACTCAATTCATCATAAGTAGACAAAGGCCAGAGGACACCCAGTGTATACTGGATTTACATTCTACAATGGAATCCACTCACTGCTGTCGAATGATGCATCTCTCCATGTTCACTCACAATTTCAATCACCTTTCAATGCATCCTGATAAAAATGAGCAATCTCCTGAAGCATAGATCTGTGTAATAAGAGGACACCGTGATGCTTACAGTACTTTGAAGTGATATAATGGTTCAGAGTGCCAATAACACCCCTTTTCAACTTATTCGTGAAAATTTATATCAATGTTGCTCATCACTAATGAATTTCATGAGCACAGATGGTTGGTAATATTATTGTATGCTCTTGCACACAATCTTGTACTCTCATACATAAGTCCTCATAAAAATAAAATTTTTACAATATGTTCTTTTACATTACACGTTAAATTGGTAAAATTTGTTTGCAATTATAGTCAAGAATAAAACTTGTGTTCTTTAATATACAGTGTTATGAATATTAAAAACTATATTGGAATAATCTATCTTGTCAAGAATATAAAATAAATGAATAATTTGTATTGTAAAATCGCTGGTTCTTTCTTGTTACGTTTACTTGTGGCATTAAAGCTTATGCCATCTTTGGTCCGTGATACGTGTTGATATAAATGCACCTATTAGCCATAGGGAATGTACTGAAAAGTAGATGCAACTACGTAAACAAACATCAAGGATTAAAGAAGGCACAACTTTAATCCAAAATGCATCTCCACAAGTAAACCCAATAAAAAGGCCAGCAAATTAATATTTGAAATTACTAATGTACTTTTATACTGTTCCCACTGTAAGTTAATTTGTTATAGTTGGTGAAGGAAGCGGGAGCTTCAGGTATCAATTCTAATAATTTTATTATTTTTTATTGCTCAGATGGTATGATGACTCTGGAAATGACCATGATGATTGGAGGTGATTGTTGATTGATGAGTGGATGGACGAAAAATTGATCATTAGGATTCCGGCTAAGCATGATGGGCATTCAGGGTTGACCGAATGACTGACTGTTTCCTGTAACCTTTCAATGCCCCGCTTTTGCCTCCCCTACCATATTTTAATATTCTGAAGGAAAGAATGTAAGCAAATGCTTAAATAAACACACCTTTTGCAAACATAATATTAAATCAACTAGTGAAAGTAATGATTAAGTCACATTGTTTATGAACCAGTTTAAGAAGTCACTACTATTACCGGTATGTCAGTGAGACGGTTGACACTGTTGGGTCATTCCATGTCAAGTGAACCAATGGAAAAACGTGACCACCTCCGATTTTAGTCATACTTGGTTGTCATGAAGTACCACCTGAGATATGTTGAAGTACAAAATATCAGATTTTTATGTGTTGTAGTTTTCCAGTTATACCCTTCTGAAATATGGAAAAAAACCAAATTTTCTGCATAAGTGCAATCACAAAATGACGCATAAATCAAGCTGGAATTGACATAGATGAGTGGGAAAAGTATCAAAATGTAGCTTATATTATGAGCTTTAATTTGATACGTCACACGACTACTTTCGAAAAAAAATATTTTCAAGGTTACCCAAAAAAAATTTGAAAACTGAATTTTTCAAAAACCTATATTTTGAAAATTTTGAAACAATTCTCATAGAAACATACATATTTCAGCATCATGTCCTACAAGTTTTGATAAGGGATCTCAATGGGATCATATTTTTTTACATTTATAACAAATACTATGCACGCTGGGTAAGAATATATGACACAGGAATATTGCACTTAATTCTAAAATCCATTCCTTTGTCCAGGGAGTTGTTTACCAACATGCATATACCAACTTGTGCAAGTGGTCAAATGGGTATGAGTAAACACAGTCTGCAAGCATGTGAGTCAGCCAGGGAATGCAAGTTGTAACCTGTTGGACCTGGCTTCAGTTGTGCCTTGACTCTCATGCAGTGTGCTTCCTTTCTTCAAAGGCTGTACAAAGACTGTATTGCTGCATGTAAAGTAGTGGGTTCAGTGATTAAAATAGGCATTGTGTATTTCCCCAGTATGGCTGAAAAAGTAAGTGAAACAGCAAAGATTTTCTGCTGCAACCCTTTCAAGAAAGACAGACATCAGGGTGTGAAAAGAAGTGTGAGGCCTGTTACTGACTGGATGTGTGACATGTTTGACACCATTGTGGTAGGTATGAAAATTTGTGACAGTTGTAGGAAAGAACTATCAAAGCAGAAACAGGTTACAGATACAACAGATGACTGTTTAGTACCAGTAGCCAATACCACTAGGCCTACTAATGTTGATGAATCATTTGTAGCTTTAGATGTTACCTTAGAGTACCTTAATAAGTCTCTAAGCTCTCTAGAGGAGTCACCTGTTGCTAAGAGGAAGTTGCAAATGAAATCATACTGTGATAAAAAATACAGTAAAATAAAAAAATGTTTGACAGAAAAGGTACTAACAGCAGCAAGTACAAATACAGAGAAAACTGTTGACCATAAATCAGAATCATGTGAAGTCATTTGTCAGCTAAAAGAAAAGTTTCAAGAAGAAAATATAAGTGTTAGTGAAAAATTGCAAATTTTAACAGTACTACCTAAAAGCTGGTCATGCAGTGAAATACAAAATGAATTTCAGGTTAGCAACAGAATGGCAAGAAAAGCTAAAGCATTGGTGAAAGCGAAGGGTATTCTGGCAACACCAAATCCTAAACCAGGAAAGGTTTTAAATGAATCTGTGATTGAGAAGGTAATAGGGTTCTACAACAGTGATGATGTCAGCCGTCTTATGCCTGGAAAAAAAGATTTTGTTTCTGTGAAAACGGGTGACAGTAGTAGAATTCATGTACAGAAGAGGCTAGTGATGGGCAACTTGAAGGAAGTGTACGAGCTGTTCAAAAACAAAAATCCTACTGATAAGATTGGATTTTCGAAATTTGCTGATTTACGACCTAAACATTGCGTCTTGGCTGGAGGAAGTGGTACCCACACAGTATGCGTTTGTACAGTGCATCAGAATGTTAAATTAATGCTACAAGTGTTGAAATCCAAACAAATTACACTGAATGATGGCACAGATATAAGTAATTATAATTCCTGTTTAGCGAAGTTAATGTGTGAAGAGCCAGGCACAGCATGCCACCTTAATGAATGTCCTTCATGTCCAGGTGTAGATAATTTGAAAGATGAGTTACAGTTGCTGCTAGATAATGAACTGGTGGACAACATTACATACAAGCAGTGGGTTTCTGTTGACAGATGTAATTTAGTAACCTTCATCAAAACTGCAGATGAGTTTATAGAAACTTTGTGTGAACAGTTGTTGATTTTGAAGAGACATTCTTTTATTGCAAGAAGACAGGCAGAATATTATAATCACTTGAAGCAGAATATAGAAGTAAATGAAGCTGTGGTATGTATGGACTTTGCAGAAAATTATTCGTTTGTACTACAGGATGAAGCCCAGTCTTTTCATTGGAACAATGATCAAGCAACTATTTTTCCTATAGCAGTCTACTACAATGATCATAATATACACTACAAAAGTATTGTATGTATCTCTGAATGTCTACAGCATGACACCACTGCTGTTCATTTATTCCAGAAAAGGCTTATCTCTCATTTGAAGTTGGAAGTAATTAGAGATTTGAAAAAAATTTACTACTTCTCAGATGGTGCAGCTGCGCAATTTAAAAACAGAAAAAACTTTTCAAACTTATGCCACCATGTTCATGATTTTGGAATTGAGGCAGAGTGGCATTTCTATGCAACAGCCCATGGGAAAGGAGTATGTGACGGTCTGGGTGGTACTGTGAAAAGACTTGCAGGAAAGGCAAGCCTACAGCGGCCATACGAGCATCAAATCATGACACCAGCACAGCTGTTTACATGGAGTGAGGAAAACATCGACTCCATGCAGTTCTTCTTCTTCAATGAAGCACAATACAACAAAGAGGAAAAAATACTTGCAGACAGATTTCTGTCTACAAAAGCAATACCAGGCACACAGAAGTTCCACAGTTTCATCCCATTGTCAGATAAAGTGTTGTTGACAAAGGTATTTTCAAGAAGTGAACAGTCATCCACTTTTTCAGTGTTAGGACCACGTGTGCAACAGAGGCTGAAGCTAGCAGAAGTAAAAGGATATGTTACATGTGAGAACAACAATCATTGGTGGCTTGGTGTAGTTGTGGACAAAAATGAGACAGCACAGATAGTGGAACTGATGTTTCTGCACCCTGCAGGTCCTTCTCCATCATTTACTTTCAAAAGTGACTGTCCAAATAAACTGACTGTGCCTCTCTCTCAGATCCTCACCCTTGTGCAACCTACATGTCCCACTGGCCGTAGTTATTACCTCTCGAAGGAAGAGATGGATGCGGCAACCATGGCTCTAGAAAATTACTGTAGACAATAAATTCACGTTTTTGTCATTGAAGAAGGGAAGGTAACATGTTTTCTGTAAGTTTTTCTTTTTGATTGTAATGAAATTTTAGAATTAAGTGCAAGATTACGGTGCCATATATTCTTACCCAGCGTGCATAGTATTTGTTATAAATGTAAAAAAATATGATCCCATTTCGATCCCATAACAAAACTTGTAGGACATGATGCTGAAATATGTATGTTTCTGTGAGATTTTTTTCAAAATTTTCAAAATATAGGTTTTTGAAAAATTCAGTTTTCAAATTTTTTGGGGGTAACCTTGAAAATATTTTTTTTTCGAAAGTACTCGTGTGACATATCAAATTAAAGCTCATAATATAAGCTACATTTTGGTACTTTTCCCACTCATCTATGTCAATTCCAGCTTGATTTATGCGTCATTTTGTGATTGCACTTATGCAGAAAATTTGGTTTTTTTCCATATTTCAGAAGGGTATAACTGGAAAACTACAACACATAAAAATCTGATATTTTGCACTTTAACATATCTCAGGTGGTACTTCATGACAACCAAGTATGACTAAAATCGGAGATGGTCATGTTCAAAATTGACAAAAAATTGGTTCACTTGACATGGAATGACCCTGTTCTGCCTTGATTAGACTTCATATGTTTGGTTTCAAATTTAACAATGCACAATGGAGATCACTTGCAACATCTAGCTGAAAATGCTGTTTTGTTTCCATTAAAGTCAAAGTTAAGAATCCTGACTCACATAAATGAGAATGAAAATAGCTTGATAACGGTCATCCCAACTCTGGCTATTTGAGGATAAAATGCAACATGATTTACAAAAAGTCCAGACCTGAAGTTTAAAAACAATCTTTTGCTTTTGAAGCACACTTCACTTCAATGGCTTCTTCTTGCAAATTTTCTGGCAGTACATCAACGTCAACAGCAAAGGGAAACAACAAATTTTACTAATTCCAAATCATTCTACGCCCCCCTAAGACTGTTGCCCCAGGTTGGGAACCACTGCTGTAGCCCCTACTATGAGGCATTGGTCTCCGATTGGAGGTTTCAGTGCCTAGATTAATTTTGATATGCTTATTTTCCAAAAAAAGGGCAGAGGGACAGGTGGTAAGCCCATCGCCTCACAAACCCCCTCCAAAAACTAAGGCATTACTTGGAAGCGAAAGGGCCGAGAAATTTTGTCCAGAGGCTCTAATTTAGGCTTGGAGTTTTTTTACGTGCCGTAAATCTAAGACATGGGCACCCCAGGCAAAAGTCCCTCCAGGAGGACTCTGTAGCCAGAATTTTTACATCCAGAGAAAATCCATTTACCATTGATCCAGTGACTTTCGGATCTGGAGGGAGACATGCTACCCCTACACCACCACGGCCGACTGTTCAGGATGAGTGGTTGCAATATCTTAGGTGTGCCTGAACTGTGAATGAGTGAATCAAGTTTGCATGAATTATATGTATTGGAATGCATGCTATTATGTGAGTTTATTATTTTCAAGTCATAATTCATTACCTATTGAGGTGAAATACATGAATTACAGGTCTTAAATATTCCACAGGTTATAATTAATACTAACCCAATATAACCCAATACATATCGCATGTACTGCTATCAGCACATCACACATCTTATGTAACTGGTTAATGGCATGGTGGCTCATGCTTAGCACGTGGGCCTGGCATGCAAGCGGTCCCGGGTTCAAATCCCAAGGCGGGCAGGCGTGTCATTTGTGGTGAACGAAGCCCTGACTTTGGGAGTTTTTCTCATGGATCCTCCCGTTTCCCCCTTTCATTCCACCAATGCTCTCCACTTCACCTCCAAACTTTCCCTCATTATCATCCTGTTTCCTTTCCCGACTTTCGGACCATCTCCCGCTACAGCGTCTGCTGCGGTCCCGTCCTGCCCCGTGACTTGTGGTCATGTGGTTGTTGGTGGAGTGCTGGGCACCTGGGGGCTCTCTGGCATGGTGCAACCCTACAGGCTCTCTTTATGAGGGACCAGGGGCATGGCGCACAGACTCCACTGAGGGACCCTGGGGGTGTGGTGCACATGGTATGGTTTCAGGTTCTTGCTGGATGTTGAGGAGTTCCGTGGGGGCTCGTGGTGGAATCTGCTTCGGGGGGCCTTTCGGCATGGCAATCATCCCATTACCAGGAGTTGGCACAAAGGGCCCACATATGTGGCCTACATGTTTAGGGCCATTCCCATCTGCCTCTCCCTTTATGCGGGATTCCGGATTCCATACATACATGTAACTGTTAGTTCTTTTACTGGTTCACAATTCCAGAAGCTATGATTTTATCATTTTGAACTATCTTTCATGTATATCTATATAATGATGAAACTATTAATATTTACACTTCACAATGTGTAATTATGGTTCTGCTTCATTAAGTAATATATACTTTCCATCGCTCATATTTCAGCTGAATATGTTTCTTGGCCTATCAATTCTTATGAGTTTGTATGCACAATTCCTTACTTCTGCATAGCCCATCTTGGAGTTTGTTTGAAGTGACTCGGCATATTGGGTCAAAATCCCTTATATGCATAATGAGCCTATGAAGTAGGCTAGCTTGTCAAAGGTCTCTAATTGGTTAAAGATTGCTCGGCTAGTATATACTGGCAGAAATTATGAAGATTTTGAGAGCATCCCATGCTTCTAATTTTTAAACCCAGCAGTCGTCACAGGAAAGTTTCCTTGAAATAGGGAGAAAAAAGGGTCATTAATTGGCTGGAGACTGTCAGTGTGCCAGAGGATGATAGTTTCAGGTATTTGTTAATAAATGCCAAATGTATGTATTAATTTTAAAATGAATGTTACATTTGTGTTGCTCTAATTTCGCCTGATCGGATGTTATATGATCTAACATAATTTGAGTAGGCCTATATAACTGGTGTGTTTACCATAAGTCCTCGATGCTGCCCTCTTTTGACTTGATTCCAGTTTGCAGTCTGCTCCATTTCTTTTAATGTGGGGGTTGTTTTTGTAAGAATGCAACGTACTTCATGTGATACTGCGTGGAATGCCTATGTCATTTTTATGTTTATTAGTCTCCATACTCTTTTAACTTTTTTGCATTATATGATCTACTCAAGGCTTACATCAAGATCGGTGATCCATATGATAAGCATGGTAGTATAGCCCTTTATAAATAGCTTTTAATACTTAGTGACTTAGTCCCCAGTTAATCTTGGTTGAGTTATCTGAGACATGGATTAACCTAATGCATTTTTAAATCATATCATCAATGTGTTCATTCAAATTGAATTCTTTGTCTATAGTACCTCCAAGGTATTTCATAGATTCTGCTTGTGCTGATCTTTCACGT
Organism: Ectobius pallidus; assembly: GCA_964059195.1. Lineage (NCBI taxonomy): Eukaryota > Metazoa > Arthropoda > Insecta > Blattodea > Ectobiidae > Ectobius > Ectobius pallidus. Next base: position 44,163,002 of record CAXKWD010000011.1, read on the forward strand.
CTGATATATTCATTTATTCTTCGCTCATTCATTCCTCCTCTCCTTGAAATTAGAAATATCTTTAGATTTTTGGTAATTGAATAAATTTTATTTTGTCTAGCCTAGCCTGAAACTTTCTTTATCTTGTATGGTGATGAAACATGCTGTTAATTAGCAGGCTATAATTAAGAAATTAATTTTTTAGCAGGAAAAGAAAAGTCAAATATTCACCTGCGTTCCTCCTTAATGATAACTTTTTTTTTGTAATTTTTTTTACTCTTTTTTCTTACAGGTTACTGTTGTAAAAGTAGTAAGTCCTTAGCGCAAAGCTACAAGGACAACTTTGAAGGAAAAAAGGATGAGTTGTTTGAGAGATTGTATGAGACATACAACAAACTGGTGTTTGAGAATAAGGTAACGTACCAAGTGAACAATATTAATACTCTATTAGTAACAAATTTTCCTACACCTATGAGACTAAGTTGTTAGAAAAGAGTATATTTAAAAATTTCCTCACCTCTAGAGTCACAGTAAAGCCTGCCCCTTCTAATAAATAACTCGCTTATAGGTGATTTAGGCATATATGTACAGTGTTTAAAATCATGTTGTGTTGTACCTATAAGGTATTATTTAAGATAATGTTCCCAATTTTAGGAGAGTTAATATATTATTGTAGTTACTGTATTGAGCTCTTGAGATAAAATAGTTATGTAATACCTTAACCTCAACTTCTTTTTTTTTTTTTTTTTTTTTTTTTTTCGTTGCCTAGGTCTTTTGGTTAAGTGGGTCCACCAACAGGGCATCCGTAATTTACAAGTAATTACAATGTTTCATAAATGATGTTTACACAATACTAAGTAAATCTATAATTTAATTGATATATAGTCAACCTCCGTATAACAAGATTGATGCACGATAAACCTGAATCAAGCAATACTTTTCTACCATCCCAGTAATTATCTTAATAATGTTAAATGTCATTCACAATAGAGATTGAGATATTTCGTAAGCACCTTTCTACAACGATAAGTATTTTGAAGGAAAAAAGTTATCAGCCCTGCAGATGGTAGCAGGTAACATATCAGTGTACTTTCCAGCGTAGTGTTAATATAACATCTTTGTTCCCTGTCATCTGTTGTTATCTGCGGGGTATAGACCTGTCAGCCGTCTTTGGAAATCCCGAAAGAGAAATTCATCAGTAGAAGGTGGAGAACAAGGTCACTGACCAGGTGCAGTTTAAGTACGATGCACAGCAAATGGTCTCAGTTTTGGTAAAGTTATGTAGCAACTCTGCTCTGTCTCTTTCTTCGCTCCAGAAGAACAGATAAAACAACAAAGATATAAATGAAGTCATAAACTGCAACAAGCAGCTTAACAGCAGAGACAAGGTAGCAGTCACCAAGAAAAAGGCCCATAACCTTATTTTGGCTCACTCCAACAAAATAGTCTGTACATTCATGAAATACAATGAGAAGACAACTCTTTCCACCTGAATAAATCAAACAGTAATGAATGACATGAGAATTTCCTGGTGTTTGGTCTGAGTATAATGTTCTCGGGTTGCTACCAGGTGAGTGATTGGAAGAGCTCCAACGTTTAAGAGGAACACGCTTCCTCCATCTTCAGAGAGACTGAAGTGAGACTCTCTGTCCACTCAACACTTCAGTCTCCGTGAAGATGGAGGAAGCGTGTTCCTCTGAAACGTCAGAGGTCTTCCAATCACTCACCTGGCTAGCGACCCGAGAATATTATACTCAAATCAAACAGTACTTCAGACCAGTGACGGATGATCTACTGTTGAAGACACTAAGATTCTACAGAGTCTGTGTGAGCATGCGAGGTGTACATCAGCCAAAAAGGACACACTATAGAAAACAGATGTAAAGAACACATCTTAGACTCCTCTGACTGGACAAATCAGCTGTGACACTATATTATTCGACTGATATTGACCAAAGAATTCTCTTTAGTGAAGTAACATCACACAATCTGGGATGGGAGCATCTTATAATGGAACCAACCGAAATAAAACTTAAGACTAGAAATTTCAACAGGGAAGGAGCTCTCGTGAGTGAGACTCTCGAACAAACACTATGTTGCCTAATCATTCATATACAGTGAGTCCCCTGCAAGAGTTGGCCAATGATGTGGGTTTCTGTGTCGCAGCAGGCACAGATCCAACTCCTGAGCGATCGGGTGAAATATCTACACAAAAAAGCTGTGATCGGTGTAATGATTCAGGTTCTGACATTTACAGTTAAAATTTCAATGAAAATAACCATGTACCTCATTACAAGAGATGATTGAAATGTTCTCCTCTTGCATTCACACAATACTGGCAAGTTTTTAGGAAATTTTATTTCATGCACATAAGTTCAGCTTCCGAGATAGAGTTAATTTCTCATGTGATATTGTCTTTAAGTTCTTCTAACAGTATCTGAATATTATTTATGGGGAAACTTGAAAAATAAAATGTATAGGTCAATTTCCCATACATTAGAAGAACTTAGAGTAAAGAAATTTACAAGAATGCATTAATCAGATTTCATTTGAGCTATGTATCTTTTGGGGATGCAATACTATGTGGTAACGACATTCTCTTCATTTTTGAAACCAATTTACATTAAGAGAATGGCAAAATAGTCTAATATATTATACTAAGAAGCAACGTTTTATTTGGGCAGAGGAAGTTATGTGGATTTCACATCAGGTTTTGTTTTGGATGGAAAGAGGGCCACTTATATTATCTGTGCTTCTGAAGGTTTAACTTATTAACCAGATGAGTCAAGGGAAAAGCATAACATTTCTTTACAGCGAGTCTATGTTCTCGCTTCCACTATCCGTTCACAGATTTACAAGCAATGAAGTCTAAAGCACAAGGCAGAGACTGTACTTTGTAAGGTGAGAACACTCAGATTCAGTTTATGCAGAACTATAGTAATTACATAGAAATAAGGACTGTAATGATGACAACTGTGTGAAATTTTCAGCTTACCTTTAGTAATACTTCAAGGTGTGTTATCTTGTGTAGCATCCAATGGTGCAAAATCGCCATCCCGCCATCCATTTTTAGGAAGTGTTCACTTTTGTTATACACGGTAGCAACCATTTCCATCTGAAACAATTAAAATACAAGCCAAATTTAAAACATTTTTATTATTAAATATCATATTACATACAACAATCTGTATGTCAAGTCCTTTTTGGTCATATTAATTTTGTTATTATGGTTTTATTATTATTACTTAATTTTATTAGCAGTATTATTGTTGTTAGAAATTGTGGTTTCTGTAAAAATGCTTGGAGAATCACTTTTTCAAATACTCTGGTGCCACGACTACATGGAAATTTGTCTGGGATAAGAGTTCAAGCCCGCCTTTAACTCATAATATACTGGCACAAACTATCGCTTATGCTGATGACACAACACTCCTTCAATATCACATTATTCAGAAACAGGTTCAATGTACATTAGAGTTTCGGTATTTCGAGTCTTGATAGTTTGATATTCCCATAAATCATAGCTGAAAATTCTGAATTAACAATGAATAAATTAATTAATAAATTGTTGTTGGCCAACTCTTGCGTGGGACTCACTGTATTAATGTCCAATGATAAATCAGTGCACAGCTAATGCAATAGCAACTAATGTTCCCTCTCTGTTGTTTCTCTATTGGTCATTTTGTTTGGTCTACTACCTGTTGGTCATCGGCAAATAGCTCATAAGGGCTATTACACTTAAGAATATGTAAATCAAACAAATCTAAATGCCAGCTCAAGGAATAAATGATAAAATCCTTTTATTCTTATGAAGAATATTATTTCTTCAGACTTTATTTGACCTTTGTTCTAATAGAAGGGATAATGCAGCAAAAGTAGGCTTACAATTTTCAAACTTTACAGGTTATGCAGAAAAATCTTTCTAGATTCTAAGATATATCCTTTCTACATGATTTCATATTATTTTTCTTAACCCTGTTACTCATCCTAGAATGTATGTAAGATAATGCATACATGACATTAACTAATTTCTGCATTGACTGCTTCAACTGTGTTCTGTTCTGTTTTCCTATTGCCCATAGTGTTGAGGCGTAGGGCCTCCAGGTGGTACAGCTTCAATTAGGGTAGTAAAATGTTCCTCAGCCCTTCAGTTATGCAAGACTAATCTAACTTAGTTTAATATTTCACTCATACAGTCTGATATGCAATCCATGTTTTACAGACATGTGGAATTAAAACTATATTAACAAATCTCATTCCCATAGTAGGAATATCAATGTACGAGGGACGTCCACAAAGTAAGTTTCCCTGGGTCTGTTTACAATTTCAAGTAAATAGTTACTGCAACAGAGGTAGCCAGTGTTCAGCTATTTTTCAACACATTTGCCACCGGAATTGAGAGATATGTCATACTGTGGAACCAACTTTTGAATATCTGTGTTGTAGAAGTCTACGATTTGAACCACTGTGTGACAACCGCCTTTGCCTTTCTGTCATTCTTTGTCATTATTTGCCATTTCTTGAGGTGTAGGAGAAGATGAAAATCACTGGGAGCGAGGTCTGGGTTTTAAGGCGAATGTTTAAACACCTCCCAGCTGAACTTCTGCAGGAGACTTGCTGGGAAGTGTTTAAAAATCCACCCTACAGCCTGTTCCATCTTTTCATGCACCTTAAGAAATGACAGGGAATGACAAAGGAGGAGGAGATGTTTGTCACACAGTTGTTCAAATCCCTGGCGGCAGACTTGTGTAACACAGGTATTCAAAAGTTGGTCCCACGGTATGACAAATGTTTCACTTTCGATGGGAAATATGTTGAATAATACCTGAATACTTTCTGTATCTGTTGGAATATATATGTTCAAGAAAATGTGTTTTGTTTCTGTAAACAGCCCCAGGGAAACTTACTTTGTGGACGTTCCTTGTAATATATGAAGTAGTTATAACCAACTCAAACTTGATTTACTGTATTGTTACTCTGACTGTTAGACATAATACATGTAACTTATGTATGAAATCCCCATTTGCATTGTATAAATATTTTAGGGGATACTACTAAATAACATATTTATTAGACACGCAAATACCATTGGTTTCACAGTATACTGGCACTGATAATAAATACATATATATATATTTACATATAGTTCTCATTATTAGTACCTTATTCCTCGTCTAGTATTTGAAGTGGTTTTGAGGCAGTTATAACTACTTCACATATTACAATATATTACATAGAATTAAAAACTAAGCGTATTTTAACTAAAAACATTTTTATTTAAGCTTCCACAAAACATGGAACACTTTTGGAGCAATAGAATGAGGAGGGCAGCAGGTTACTTCAAAACCACGAAAGCCATGAAAAAGGGAACAATTAAACTATCCACAAAGGTAAGTAAGTGAGTAGTTTGAATATTCACAAAAATTATAAATATATCTACTTGTCACTATCCTAACACATGTCTTCAAAACACATCATTGTACTAGACCTGGGTAAGTATATGAGTGTGGGTGAAATTGCTCCAAATTAAGCCAGCAACAATCACTTGTAATGTGACACCAAGCTTGCACAAGTAATTGCAGATTCTGCAAGCCGAAGTTAGTATCAAGCAGTACCTATTTGGTTGAGGGGTTTTCAGCGAATCAATGATTACATTATATCTGTATATACACATACATACATACACACACACATACATATATACACACACACATTTGTATAGAGTAGAGAGCATTCGGTGTTGCATCAGTCTAAATACTATTTGTTGTGAGAAGAGCTTGGACGAGCATGAAATGAGATCAGGAAAATACATCAGAATTAAAAGAAAAAGTTCAGGAACAAGGAAGGAAATATTATGGGACCCATTAAAGATTAAATCCCCAACAATACAATGAATTAACGAAGAAAGATGCCTGCAAAGAACGGGCTCAAGAAATAGTATGTACAATTGATGAATAGAGGAAGAAAATGACGACTGTTAGCTTCTTTACAAAAGGAAAATCCAAAGATATAGGTCTGAAAATTTTGAAAAGCTACAAGCTTTAAAGGAATCATAGATTGTTAAATACTGCATCCTGACCGCTAGACTTTCTTTAGCAGTAATGCTTGGTGTGAGTGTTGAATCCTGTTTTGCTATTTTATGACCCACCAAGTTTATTAAATATTTAAAATCAATAGATCAAATGCAAAGAAGACTTCTGCATTGCTCACTTATTTCTTGAGCTTGCTTTTTTAAATTGCCATTAAATATGCCCTCCGGTATTTGTTCTGAACACTGGAGTTTGCCTCAGTTGTGAGTAGCATCGGCATCATGAGGGAAAATGTTTATGTGTATGCCATCTTGTGTAAAGTAATATTCACTCAAGCTAAATAGAGGATCTACAAGAATTAATGGTGGGGTTTCATAGGGTTCTTGGTCCTTTTCGACCGGTCATAAAATAACATGTTTATCATCTTTTACAAGGGATATTTTAGTGAACAACAAAGAGAGAGCGGTTATTCCGACTTCCAGCATTTCATTGTATTTAAAACAGTTGGGTAGGTACAGTGGAATTAATGGATTACCCTAAAATCTGCTTTTCCAAAATTACCCCTGCCCCAACTGTTTCAGATACCGATAAATGGGGTTCAACTGCAGTTGAGAATATCTTAAAAACAGTGGGTTATCAGCACCCTAAACCACACATCACTTTCAGCTACTGTACATATACTTTCATTTCACAGATTCTGAATTAAATTGATACATGGACCATAGTGTGTCCTTGTCAGTCAAAAAAATAATTAATTTTCCACTTTAGACCATGAGACACTTGGGCCTTTTGTCCTATATTCTCTATTCTACACAGAAAATTTTCATTCTTCCACCTCTTTATCACTCTCTGCTCCTCTGCTATTATCTGTTGTGGATCATCTTTGGCATAATTCATGTCTCTTCTCAGTCCTTACTGACCTCTTCCAGCCACTTCCGGGTTGCTTTTAACCCTATAATGTATTACACTAGGTTATAATTATTATTTTTGTTCAATTTGTTTTTGTCCAATCTTACTAGATGTCTACAAAAATTTCAGCCTTCGTATCTGCATTGTGTCTATAATGTACATTTAGAGATTGCTTTTCCTTTTCTTCCACGTTCCGTCTGTGGTCCTAGAATATTCTCCCCAAAAATGTCCTTTTCCTTTTCTCAGTTCCTGTAATTCCTCTTTCTTTTTCAGTATGGGACACTCCGAGACACCCAGCAATTATTAATACCATTGCAATGTCTCATTTTGGCCTTGTACAAAATTTCCCTTCTATCCTATCTGATATGCATGAGCCTGTAGTATCATTTTCATTTTATGTTTTATTAGGGTACATTTCAGCTATTCTAAATGCAGTGTTATGTGCATATTTCGAGAAATTCATAAGGTTCCAAGGTCTTGTTATAAATTTTTGTTCCCATAAATAAAACACCTTTCTGAATTACAGTTAAATGTGAATTCATGAATATATCTTAAGAAAGATTTTTAAATTAAAATGTTTGCTTTATCTATTTTGTTTGTCTTCAGCTTTGCAATAGCCCTGAACGCATGCGTGACGTAGTACTTCATGAAATGTGCCATGCAGCAAATATGCTCATTGGGCGTAATAAGGACCTTCATGGGAAGCAATGGAAAGCATGGTAAGTTTGCTAAAGTATTACTGCATACCTACTTTCAAAATAATTACTCTTTTACCACTTGTCTCAGACAGACACTGTTATATCATGAGTTTCTATGTACTTCTCAGTAAGGCCAAATTGTATTTATATAGGCTTTGTTAATGAACCTATTAAAAATTAAAAAGAAAAAGAAATACAAGAATGAGAGGTGCAATCAGAATCATCTCTGGGGAAATGGCATGGGGACTTCAAACCTTCTCGCCTTACAAAAAGGCAATACGCATAATAACAGGTTCTAGTTAGAGAGCGCACTGCAAGCCTTTATTTATTGAAGAAAGAATTTTAACGGTAACAAATACGTATATCTGTACTTGTTTGTTACACACCAAAAAAATCTTCATTCTGTAACTCTTAGAAGAGACATCCATAATCATCACACTAGGAATAACTTTCTCATACATCAGTCATCTACTAGACTGACAAAATAAAAAAACTGGTTACATACTTTAGCCGTTATAATGTTTATTAAACTACCTTACGAGTCTCATTATGTTTCACTAAATAGATTTAAAAGTGTTTTATATAAATGGCTTTCCAAACATTCTTTTCATAACATTAATGACTTTATTGAACTTCCTGTAATAGATATGACATTCTGATATTTTATGTTTTATATTGTATATATTGTTTGTTTATTAGTTACTTGTAATTTTTACGTAGCGAACATGCTGCCAAACAATTAAAGAGAATGCATTCTATTGGTAGGTAACAAAATTAAAAGATCAAAAGTAATATGCACAATAACAAAATCTCGTGAATTCACGAAACTCGAGAATAAAATGCCTAGAAAGTATGATCCTCTCTCAAAGGATGGGATCCACAATTTTTGCATGTTTTTGAATTGACAGGAATTGACAGGTTTAGTAGTCAAAGTGTTAAGCATACTAGGGTCTAAATAATATAAAAAGGTCAAAGTCAAACATACACATACACATTTGAAAAATCAGTGGATAAAATATACCTCGATGCAATGTTTCGACCTTGTCCTCCAGGTCTTCCTCAGGCAACTCAGGCAACAGGTATATTTTATCCACTGATTTTTCAAATGTTTTATCTTTGTGTATGTGTATGTTTGACTTTGACGGTTTTAACAAGTTACAGTGGAAAGTTAAGGGCCAGTTACTATCATTACACTAGCAATATAAAAGGGTTACAGAAAAAAATATGGCAACTGTTTTTTTCCAGAATAATGCAGGTTAGGCAGAAATTTTAACCTGCCACTTGATGCTACCATTGTTATGACACATTTTGCTCACAGTGATAATTATACTCATTTGAAAGGAGATTAACAGATATAAATATTACAAAATTTAATTATATAAGTTAAATTTTGTCGGAGAGCGATAATAACCATTGTGCAGGATGCTGTGAATTGTTACACGTAATGGGATCTAAGGATTACTTCCCATCCAAAGGAAGGCCTGTTTTCGAGTTTGCCTCAAGCAAAAATTTCCATTGCCTTCAGCAGAGTTTTAACCCATATCCTAAAGAAACTTGATATTTATAATAATATGGTATTTATATACATGAATTTTTATAAGCCAAAATGATAATAATCATACTCTGGGATTCCTCTTAAGCCTATTGTAATGCTCATTGTTTATGAACTCTCTGAAGTATATAAGATATGCTATACACAAAGATTTTGCAAATGGAAATGCAAATGCTATGCAAATCATAAAATAACGCTACTAGATATCAAATATAACACACAAGGAAACTATTGCCGAGCTCATACCGAAACTTGTCCTCAAATTTTGCTGACAGAACCTGTATCCTATAGGAAGTTCATATTCCAAATACTAACTGCCTTTTTTTTTTATGGAAGATCCTGAATTTAATAAACTGCATTGTTAAAATATGACCTTTCATAAACTTCCAGGCCCTAGTAATAACCTAGAATGATGTGCAAATGTACACATGTTGTGTGCCCCCACCCCCCATAAGTAGGAATATTGTGTTGAACACAACTACTGAACACGCATTTTGTGAAAGACTTGCCAATATTGCCAAAGTTCCAAAAACTCGTAAAACTTTGGAAAACTTTTAAGGTTAGAAAGAAATTGTATAGTTTATCAAGTTGATTTGAGATGGGAAATCTTTTTTCACATCTTTCACAGAGAACTCAAGCTTATGGTTTCAAATCACATTCATCGGCAATCCATTGTAGTATAAAATGAAATACTAAGATAAAATACCAAATATAATATCTTACCAGTGCTATGCATTGCTTTCGCCAACAAATTATTTTTTTGGTCTTTTAATTACAGTTTCAAAATTGAGGTGCGCATCAAATTTAAGTAAATATATGATTTATTACCTATTCAGTGCAACTTACTTTAATCAGAATGGTTTTTATTTCTTCTAAAATCTATACAACAATGGCGCAGATAACTTCCCCAACCTACAAATTCTATTACTTTTAAGATGCATGAATCGTCCATTTGGATGTTTTACAATTAATGGTTCACCACAAAATGAAGACTGTGTTATCATGAGGGCCCGGATTCTAATGACATGTCATCTTTTTATTGATGCTGCATAGATATTGCCAACTTATAGATAAATCCTAATTATGGCCTCTAGATTATAGAAATACATTTTTATTTGGTCATTTTTTGTCATTTTATGCAATTTTATATTTTAAGGGCATTTATTTCAATTTTATGTCATTATTTTGTCATTTTTGTGTCATTTGCTTGCTTATTTAGTCATTTTCATGACTTACGTTCAGTGGATTAACTTTTTTTTTTTTCGTTGCTAGCGGTGCTGTCTTTGATGTGTTGTTTGTTTAATGCAAGAAGGAAAAATTCGGTGTTGTCATGTCTCAGTCGGAAATGAGAATTAAAGAAATGCCAAAATTTTGTATTATATTACTATTGTTTGGATTTGAGAGTACAAACTACTGTTTACCCTCAATAAACAATAACATAATCCGGCAGACCACAAAAGGACATGCCAAAGTTTGACTCGTCAGTGCCTCAGTGCCAGTATAAATTTCCACGAGAAAAGAACATTCACAACATTACAGTTATTTACAGTTTTTACAATTATGTGCAAATTAGTCTATAACTTTGTGTGTACAATAATTTTTTAATATCAGGTTTTAGGTCATTTTTTTATAATTATTAAGTCATTTTCTTTAAAATTTAGGGCCATTTTATAGGTCATTTTTCAAACAATTTTAGGTCATCAGAATCTGGGCTCTGGTTATCATGATTTACAGCATTTCTCCAAAGAGTGATTGCTTAAATACGTATTTTCTTGTTGTAGGGCCAAGAAGGCCAGCGAAAGATTTCCAGAACTACCACCAGTTCAACGTTGGCACAACTATCCAACCATAAAGAACAAAAAGAAAATTAACATGAAGGCCAATAGCAGGAATCTGTGTTATACACACCAATGCAAACGTTGTGGGTACAGGTAAGAATTCCAGCGTGTTTAATTTTTCAGGTTGAGTTAACATTATCAATAGTGATGGAAAATTCTTAAAAGCTCTTTAAAATATTATCGACATACAGTCAAATCTATCTGAGATAAAGCCAGGGACAAATAACACGGATAATTCAAAATCAAGAACTCTAGGTTTTAGACTTTTATTTGACTTCCTAATTACACTAGTATTATAACATCTCTCTTTGAGGGGAAATATTCCCATATTTTATGAAATGGCTGTTTTAGTTAGACTGGCTTCAGAATTATATGTTACGTAATATAAACTTCCTTTCAAATTACGGTGTAAACAGTAGAAACATCTGAGCCCACACAAGAGAATTACAAACGTCTTGATATGGTGGGTTATAGAATAGCCAACCAAATTTTTTGCACACATAGCTGTGGGCTATAGAATGGCCACCAAGGACTAAAAGGGTTAAGATAGCTGATAGTCACAAACTGATCTGCTCACGGTATAGTGAACTTTCTTAACATACTTTCCAGTACCCAAAAGCTGCCAAACAGTTTCTCCTGTAGCTTGTGAGACCACATAATAATAACAATAATGTGGCATGCATCAACATGGGAAAATAGTAACGATTAGGCTGCTACTGACGTGATCCATAATTGCAACACATATTTGCAAAATGTTCTTTATGTTTAGGTAAATGTCCCAAATGTTGTTCACGAAAAGGTGGCAACACCTGAACTGAGCTCTAAGCACAGAAATACAGAATATAATGTTTAATTATTTTTAGTGAGATGCAACTAAACTTTGCTATTGTTTGTTATCATGTCTACTGTATTGCTAATTGTATACCTTATTATTTTCCAGCTTCAAGTGTAACACTGCAATACTGAAACAGCCATACAGAAGATGTATCTACTGTAAAGGTGTTTTTTATCTTCAGAGTGTAGGCCTAATGAAATGGGAGTGGAGTCAAAACTGCATATGAGAAAGTCAGTATGTTCTTGCAGCTAATCAACTTCATACGTCATACTCACTTTGCTTTGTGGCTATTTTCTGTGAAAGAAGTTTTCTAATCAGTAGTAATGATAATCACTCAGTCAATTCAATGTATATTTATTCTTTACAATAATTAATTAATTCAATCCATCGTGCTTTCCAATGCACTTGATAATGTAAACTTAGGAATTTAAATAGTGCCACGAACTTGAAATATTTAGTTATATAACTTCATCAGCTCACAGATTATGTGTAAGTCACAAATAATAAGAAGAATCCAAATTTGAAACACACACAAAAATTAAACAAAGTCGGTGAGAATCAATAACAAAGATTTTTAAGACAAGTTCACATTTGGAGGGAAAATTACAATTATGGCAGCTTTTCAGCCCATTTTTTACTGAAGAAATTTATATTATATTCTGAAGAAAAAATTTGTCCTGGGAGAGAATCAAACTCAAGTTTTCAGCTTGATATGCTGAAGCTGAGAGAAGTCAGTTCCCTTTAGGACATGCCGTCCCATTCCAGATATTCTTTTAAACCCCTATAAGCCTACTTTTTGCTACAAATATTCACACAACTCTGACGCTTATTTTATTTTAGGGTTTAAAGTTAACCAAAGCTTCTTTCAGATACTAGTTACAAACGGTTTCAGTCGTATCTCATTCAAGAGATTTATATTATATTGTGAAAACAAAGATTTGACCTTGGCAGGAATCCATCCCAAGATTCAAGCTTTGTTAACTAATGCTGAGATCAATCAAGTCCCAAAGGACATATCCAATCCCATTCCAGAATTTCCTTTAGGCCCTAGCGGCCTCACTGCAGGTGTAAGGAAATCTACAATGTAGTGAGATTGCTCTAAATCAGATCTTTATTTTGTTTTGGGGTTATAAGTTACCGTAACTTAGATTTTTAGTGCTGTTAATTACAGGTTTTTGGCCAGATCTATAACATGATGAAGTTTGTTACATGAAACTTTCCATCTCAACTGACTAAAATATTCATAACAATTGTAAAATGATGATCACCATGAAAACACCCAAAATTCCATTCCTGAGTCATATTATCCAGGAGTATTATGAATAGTTATATATAGGTAGAATACCGGTAGATTGAGATAACTTAAAATAAGTGACAAGTTTTTGCAGTCAATTATGGAACTTGTTCAACTTGCCAAAGAAGATGATTTGAACTGGCTGAAAGTTAAATTTCTGTTTCATGAGCCCCTTTTTACTCCATTCCTAATTTAGAAGCAGTGTACAAAGAGTACAGAGAGCTTTAAATAGAAATGTTGTATTATTCTGTCATGTGTTTTAGGGTTGAAAAAGTAAAAAATTGTGCAATAGACCCAAACTGAATACATTTGCTGTTAGAAAGTAATGTAAAACTTTATATGACTTTTGAGATATATAAGAATGGGACATGTCAGTCAGTTACCATGGTGTTGTCTGTTTGCATATCTGGTGTGGACAGGTAAACTTGATTAAAACAGCAGTTTCATTACTTCTTAGTAAATACTGAAGTTTTATTGAAATAGAAGTCACAGTTTCAGAGAAATCTCATTTAGAGAAACCTCTACAAAGAGGTTGTACAAGTGTCAGTCAGTTACCATTTGTTTATAGTACTGAGTGTTTTTATTTTAGGTTCTGAACGAATTTGGTACGACTGTGATGCCTCAGACAAGCAGAATATCCTGAGATTATTCAAAAAGTTAAGAAAAGTATTTCACTATGACTTACACTTTGAAAAGTGTTAACAACTAGCAGGCAGTTATTCGTTAAATTGCCCTGTAATATCACATATTTTAGTAGGTCTATGTTAAGACAAGAATGTAAGAGGATTCATAAAAGCAGAGAAAATCAGGAAAAGCATAGTAAGGCACCACGTTAATTCTTCTGAAGATGCATGTGCAAGGGAAAATTAATGTCAGAATGTTCCACCATCTCAAGATGAAACTTCAGAATGGCTTCACTCACTGCACTAATGTTGAACCATTTGAAATAAGTTATTATGAATTACTGGAAAAACCACCCAATCCACTTGAATTTAATTCCATACATAATAAGTTTGTAATCACTTTGTAATCTTCCGGCTGGAAGATACTTTGAAATGGTAAAATAAAAGAATATAGGCCTATTTGTGACTAATGACCAGAAATATAAGGAAATTACTGATCCAGAAAGAAGTTCCTGAACAGATAAACAGAGATGGCAAGAAAAGTATAACTTGAACGAAAAAAGTGTGTCCACACTATTTTTAATAACGACAACAATGGGTGGCTATGTACCATACCTACTGATGTTTTCACAAAATCTTCATACTATATTTTTTTGGGCCATAAGACGCACTCTTTTACCTTGAAAGCAGAGCCTTGAAAGTTGGGTGAGTCTAATGGTCCGAAGTAAAGTTGAAAAAAAAAATATATATAGCCTATATATATATATATTGCCATTAATACCATAATCAAAAGCAAGGTGATGTATAATGTTAAGTTAGTTAAATTTTGGCACAGACTGTGCATCAGTGTATTTGTCACAATTGTAAAATGTGGGTAATGGGAAGCCAGGCGAAAAGAAAAGAATGTTGGGATCTTTCATACAAAAGGAGTTGTCTCCACAAGGTGGTCTAAAAGAAAGCAATGACCTCTGAACGACCTTGATCCATTACATAATTATTGTAGTCTGTATTGAGAGTGAGGGGATGTAAAAGTATTTTCATTCTTTCATGAATTTTCATTTAGAATCACATTAAATTTTTCCCTTACATTTCCATTCTAAAATCAAGCTGCGTCTTATGGTCTGCAGCATCTTATAGTCCAAAAAATATGGTAACTAAAATGGGAAGTGAAAACATCTGGTATCTGGTATCTGGTACCCTATGATCCCCAGGTGGGGCGAAGGGGCCTCCAATGGAGGTTTCATTACCTATACTAATTTTGATATGCTTATTTTCCGAGAGAGGGTAGAGGGACAGGTGGTAAGCCCATCGCCTCGCAACCCCCCTCTGGAAACTAAGTAGTTCTTGGACATGAAAGGGCCGAGAAATTTTGTCCAGAGGCTCTAATTTAGGCTTGGAGATCTTTTACGAGCCGTAAATCTACGACACAGGACCCCCAGCTTAAAGTCCCTCCCGGAGGACTCTGTGCCCAGGATTTTTACGTCCTGAAAAATCCATCGACCGCGGACGGCTTTGATCCCGCGCCCTGCGGATCTAGAGGCGGGCACGCTACCTCTAGACCACCGCGGCCGACGAAGTGAAAATAGACTACTAGAAATTTGCATAATTACACATTTCCTATCCATGAACAAGAGGATATTTGATACTTTGGTTGATGAAGTCTGATTATACTGCAGTTTCAGAAAACTTTAAAACTTAAGGAGTGTTCTACTGCAATACATATTGTAATGAAACTAATGTTCCTGATGCAATGAGAAAAGTATTTTTATTTATAAGGAGAAATGGGAGAGGAATCTTCTTTCCAACTGTCCTACAATTAGGCCTATTACTGACAGAGTTCTTATTATACTAAACTGGGAGATTAAGTTTCCTTGAATGTAACCGAGAAAGGATTTGGGAATCAACCTGGATCCTACAGCAGCATAGGCGTAGCGAGGGGGGGGGTTTTGGGGGTTTGAACCCCCCCCCATTGAATAAAAAATGGAAAATTGTATAATTTTTTTAAGTCTGCCCATAAATTGCTTAATACAAGTATAAAGCGTGGGAAGCTTAAAACTCGTTATTTTGCGTCTTAATTTTTAAAATTTTCCGGGGAATGACCCCCGGAAGCTTAAAACTTGTTATTTTGCATCTTAATTTTTAAAATTTTCCGTGGGAGAACCCCCGGAAGCTTAAAACTCGTTATTTTGCATCTTAATTTTTAAAATTTTCCGGGGGAGGGCCCCCGGACCCCCCTCTCCTTCCATACTCGCCAGACCCCGCGGATGTTATAACCCCCCCCATATGGTCGGCCTGGCTACGCCTATGTACAGCAGCATTTCTTTGGGGAATGGTTGTCTTCAAAAAGCCAGGAAGAAAAAGATAATGTGATAATGTTAGATGTGACACAGATTTTAACTTTTCATACAGTAGGCAATGCTAATTTTATTTATGGGAAATCGACCATTACCAAACAGTCTTGGGCAACTAATAAAATCTTTGTCAATAAGAAATACTATGAAGGCTGATCAACAAAGACTGAGACTGATTTTTTCATGTGGCTTCCTTCATAGTTACATGTCTGTACCTTGAATATTTGAAAAGATCAAGGTTTCATGTCAATAATATCCATAGGTGGCAACACTCTCACATCGGTAGGTCTATACATTGTAGACCCTGCTTACATTTCGCATAACACAATTGGAAGTGACTCCTGAACAAAAGGCTGTGCGAATGGAGACATACCATAAGGTCTGTGCCTCTTTGCTGATGGAAGGGATGCATTTCTGGAATCAGTTATCTCCGGTGATGAGTCTTGGTTGCATTATTATGATCCTGAAGGAAAACAAGCCCACACAGTATGGAAAGCACCAAGTTCTTCAACACCAAAAAAAGGCAAAAGTTGTTCCGTCTGTAGGGAAGGTGATGATCACAATTTTTTACTGCTGTAACAGTAGTGAAGGGAGAACTGCATGCTGGCAAATATTCTATTGCAGTGTAAAAATGTGATGGTCACTTTCCCTGGAGATGGTTGTCTTTTTTGCTCGATGTTGTGGAGTGTGTTACATGGTTGTTTCCCAACACTGACTGACTGGCTACGATTGATTGACTTATTTCAACTCTGTCTTGCAATGCTGCTAATAGCTTTACACAAGGGAAGAACAATGTGCAAGGTAAGTGACAGGTAGCATGAGGTTTGTGACATGATGTGAGGATTGCAACATAATTTAGGTTTTTGACAGGATAGATTAGATTAGCTAGTAAGGTTAGGTTCATTTAGTGACAATGAAAATAAAGAGTAAAAGAATACCTTCAGTCAATGGAGGCCATCGAGTAAACACTTCTCCCTCCAACAATACAGGTTGTGTTCCGAAACCATATGCTGCTCTTTCCATTCCTTTGATTTGCTCACAGTCAGAATCAGCACAACATGAACTTGTTCCTCGGATGATTTCACTTCTGCCTCTGATTCTATCTTGGTTTTCTTATTCTGTTGGAAAAAATGGAGATGGACATATTTAATTTTCAGACAAAATCACTGAAATTAATAACAATTTAATTTACTTGCACTTAAGCTCTGCACTAACGACGTTAATCTGCAAAATACAGACTCCATTATCCTCATACCCATTACCACAAGACATATAAATATATATATTCCATACCTATGGTTCCCAAAATATGGTCTGAACTTTTGCGGTCCACAAAAAAATAGCCCCTGGAGGGGGGGACTTTTAAATTTGTTTTCTATATTTCTCAAAAGATTTCATAACTTTCACTACTTTCAAAATGTACCAGCAATGTACAGGTATTACAATATTACCAAATCACACTTTTAACCCTCACTTACCCCCCACTTCCTTCTATCCAGTGTTGTAGGGGAGGGTGGTCAAGGGGGTCAGGACCTCTCCCAAAATCAAAACCTAAAATTCTATTCAAGTTATTTAAGCTCTATTTTGTCAAATTTTAATTAGGATATTTTATTTAGTAATAAAATACTGAACTTGAAAATGTAGGCCTATTATTTCCATTGTTCCATGTGTTATTTAATTTTTTTATAAATAGTAATAAATAAGTATTACAAAATAGGTAACGTTTTCTTGTTTAAATTGGCATGTCTTAGAGTATGGTAAACAAATTTACTAAGTTTTTCAGTTCTAAGATAGCGTAAAATGTGATTTTCATTAGTTCAATATTTAAAAATTATCCAGGGGTGAGCCCCCAAACCCCCCTTTCTTGGATGGTTTTGCCCCACCCCCCCAAAAAAAAACCCGGCTCTTTCGACCTGACCCAAAATTACTTTCTGGCTTCGCCACTTTTTCTATTAATCAAAGATAAGAAGTTACGTAACTTTTCATATTGTGTTTCCTGTGGCGTACTCTTGTGGTGTGCTGAGGCTAAATTCTTACCCCAATTGGTGTTCACGGCTCCCAATTTAGTGTAGGTATGAACAGAATTAAAATAATATCAAAATGAAGCAGCAGCATCAGTACTGAATTGTAATGCAGAGCAAATAATGCTCAAGACTAATGATGGGCCAAATCAAATGATCAAGTAATCTGTCCTTGACTAATATATGCCTAAGAATCAAATAATCATTCGAATGAAAAAGTCCTTGGATGTATGCATGATCCGAGTAGGCCTACTACTCGTGATGTGATGTGACGTGGCATCCAAGAACTAGTAAACACCAACTTGATTGATAACTCAAATCATCACTCAAATGTTCAACTTTGCAATTTCACATGTTACAAGATAGTTTTGATCATTTTTTTTTTCTCTTTTTAAATTGTTAGACTGATCGAAACTTTTTGAGTTATAGGCCTACATTTATATATACAGAATTTATTTCGGACTTTATTTACTATAAAACATTTTTCATCTCAATGTCCAAAATACAGAAAACAACATAATGTTTTCTGTTCAAATTTACTCCTCGGGGGGGGGGGGGGCAAGTTTTAACAATTACAAGAACGAATATTCTAGGCCTTAATGTGACACAAAGTCATACCCACAGGTTATTTTAACATTCCATATAAATGAACATATTACACAATACTACTATGGGAAAATCCCAAACATCAGAACAGCAAAAATAAGTTCCTTAAACAAGGGTTTAACCCATTTTGTAGTTTGAAAAATCAACTGGAAATGCCATTAGCAACATTCCTCTTTCATTCCTCAGCTCTTGAAGACACTGGTTGAAGAAGCTTTGAGATAATATCTTCAAAGGAATAGGCCATTTGTCTTCACACTGAGGTTAGTAAAATTTTTCACCGTCGCATTTCATCTTTAGAAAATTTACAACACATTCCTCAGCTTCTCTGTTTTTCTCTTCAATTTGTCCTGCGTAGTGAACATGTTACTTGGTTGAAAATTTAACTAACACTATCCTCTTTATCAATGTTACTAAACTTTACTTCCGTCAGAATTATATTGAATGTCTTCCTCAGAATCTTTCATGAACAGCAATGCACTTTCAACACTCATCTCTGTTGGAGATTCTTCAACATTGCTAGTTTCTAGGTTCTTTTCAAATAGTTTCTCCTTTGCCTTATCTTGTAGGCCTACTCTTTTATCGATTTTAGTCTCTTTGTTTAATTTTTTTTAAATCGTTCAGCAGCCTCTGCTTCAAGTCTGTCCCCCCCCCCCCTGCTTGGAATCATTTAAAGCTTGAGACTTGCTTTTCTTTCTTCCCCTGGTAGTGTTTCATTCCTCTCTGCTGTTTACGGGTATGGATGCACAGACTCTGGAGTAACAGCAGAGGGTGCGGGGATATCTACATGACCTGCTCTTGGTTACAGAGTAGCATCTTGCGATAATGAAGACCATGACTATGAAGATGAATGAGCTGAAGAGATAAATTAGCATGGGATGGGCTAGCTAAGGAGGAGATGGAAGAGGCAGACTCCAATTGGACCACTGCCTCCAGATTCTTTATTTGGTTCTGGCCTGTATATCACAGCCGAACTTTCAAAATCTTCATCAGTGAAAACAGTGGGGTCAAAAGGCCATATACCAGTTTTATTGAATCCAGCATCTGCTTGACTAAAGGACAAATGAAAAGATTCTTTGATGACACCAGGCTGTCCTGTATGGAAATTGTGTTTTCTGAATTTGCAATTAACCAGCTGTTCTGTTTCTGAGCCGGTTTAGTTATAAATGGGCCAATTACTTCTACATCCACTGTTTAGAGTTGATGAGTGCATTGAGGGGGGAAGTCAACGAGATAATTCCATTTTCTCTGCAATAAAAAATTTCATCCAAATTGCTGTGACTCTCATGGTTGTCAAGGAGCATTTAGTAGTATGGGGTCACTTTCGGTACAATGAGTGTGTTGTTTTATGTGCTCCAATACCTTCAAGAACAGAATTTCTGTCATCCATCTGTTCGTAGGACAGTTGGCCAGACCAAGACTACCTTCTGGTATACTGACCATTAATGCAATTCTGGTATGAGGGAAAATAAGCACAGGACGTAAAGTATTACCTATAGCACTGATGACAGCACACAGAGTAAGTTGCCCTCTTTCAGCTGACACCACATGTCCAATTAGCTTGACTCCTGTTTTGGTTACAATACGTGGTGCCTGTACAACTGTTGTCACGCACTGTTTCATCAAGGTTATAAAGGCTATAAGTTACGTTCCCAAGTGAATTTATACTTCTTCAGTAATTCTCTATATTATTCTGGAACTCTGCGACATTCTTCTTATTGAAACTGATGGCCCTTGTTAAGATGGTATTTTCAGGCTTTTGTAGTGAAAGATTAGGGTGTTGTTTCATGTATCTTTCACAAAATCTACACTTCCAATTCCCTTTTCTTTTCAAGTGGTAGGACAGTAGTCCAGTTATTTGGCATAAGAAAATGCTATTTGCCATATCGGAGTATAATACAGCCCATAGTTCATTTTTAAACAATTTATAATATACTTTCCCAGCAATTCTGCTTGTTTGCTGGTAAACACTTTTCCACAGTATGTTTTGATGGCAACAGGCTTGTTCTGCACTTGGTAGAACCAGGTGTTAAATCTGACCCCAAATATATCAGCTGCTTTTCTTAGCTGCATTCCTTCAAGAACAGTCGGAGTAGCCTTTTTTCTTCATTTTGTACATTCAAACCATATTTTCCTATGAAAGTTGTGTCATTGACCTCTCTTAATAGATTTTACTTTGAAAATAAATAAAGTAAAACCGATTTTTCTTTCATTTACTTATTTATATAATACCCAAATCAATGCAAAGTTATGTTCAATTCTACCCCCTTAACTTTGTTCAATTCCACCCCACATTACATCACTTAACAAAACCAGTTCAAAACATTTAGGTTAATTCTTTAATTTCTCAAACATTGAAAGAAAGGTCATCAAATGTACTTACCAATGATACTTAAAGGAGATCCATAGAAAATACAATAAGGCAGCAAACTCTTATAATTGAAATGGCAAAAATTCAACTCAGCAGCAACAAAAATATAACCACCCCCTCCAGAAGCACACAACACAACCGAATGGAAGGAAACATGTGGCTGATATGCATCACATTGCAGCCAACATCCATGGAGTCACAGAAAAAATTCTCACTAATTTCTTTAATAAAAAACACAATGTTCAAATCTGCCCCCAGTTCAAATCTACCTCCCTCTCCTTACACTGCTATTGGTTCTTGGATTGGGTGCGACTCACCTTTCCAGTGATCCACACAACAATAGAAGTTAGTTTCATGCAGCGCTATCAGCTAATGCATTAACAGCATTCTTTTACAAACGTTTAAAGATCCACAAGATAATAACTCTGTCTCGTCTGCCATGCTATGGTGTGTTAAAAATTGCCAGTCTGGTAACATTGAACTGATCTGTGTGCATGGTAGTTGCGCGTTCATATATATGCCTTTCTAGCCTGCAAAACTTATACCGTGTTAACGAAATTAACTAAACTGATACGACTCCATAACTCGAGAACTTCATGCTTCTCACAGCATTAAATCATTTGAATGATCATTTTAATACTTTTCACACAGTTCTTCATATCTCAAGAGCTTTCAAGAACTGAACAATTCACAGACTTTTTCAATCAAGAACTCCCATCATTACCTGAGATGGTACAAAATCATATATTCATACGTGTAACCAGAACTATTTATTAGGGTGTGCTAATATTAAACTCAATGAACAAAGTTGGGGGGGGGGGGGAGAAATACCGGTACTGACTACTTCCTTAGCCTTTATTACAACAGTAAGCATCTTTACCAAAATTCACTGCAAAACGATCCAGTTCCTTATAATGTGACTTTATCTACTTTTACTTCACAATACAGAATACATATAACTTCTTACTTTTACAACAGTCTTGACAATCATGCAAGAGTGGTGAATTGTAAGTGGGTCGGCCATAATTAATAAATCAATGTACTGAACAAACTAACTACGATTCAGTCAAAGAAATGAATTGATTTCTTCATTAATCAATCATGAAAGCCGTGAATTGAAAATCTTATCAATCCTCAAACGCGTTGATTCAGTGATTCATTTTGTCTTCTCGGTATTCTGAATCATGGTTCACTCCTTTTTGCTATTACAGCAGAGGGGATGTAACACGAACCAAATGATCCCTGTGATGTTTGCGGTAACTGTTAACAAGGTTACCATTTTTAATCAAGACAAAAATTAATTACAGTAAGTGAATGTTATTCTATGGAAGTTAAACTTCAGCTTTTCTTAGAATTAACGAGACAAGCTGTGAGCTATGGTGATAGGGATTTCTATGTGCATCGGCAACTGCTCTTTACTTCAACTGCTTTAAGGTTTAATTTTAAATAATTTCATAATTTTTGTTCAGAAAGGAGAATCATAAGGTGCACAACTCGTAGTTTTGCCTGTATATATATTCATGGGCGAACTGTACAACTTACAATCCATGGCGATGGAACTGCGATGTAGAAAAGAAATGGGAATACAACAACATTAAGTATATCTTTTTCCCTGAACTACTTCTATGTGGGAAACACTACGATTCCTGAAATATAATATACCAGACGTAAAATAGCTCTCCATTTGGAACACTGCTTCAAGGGATATGATCAAGAAATTTGCAAACTCTAGAAGGAATAACATAAAGCATGCAGATGATGTAGTGCTTATGGCAAAAAATGAACTACAAATGGTGTTGGACTGACTGGTGGAGATGGGAAGATATGGCCAAACATGGGGGGGGGGGGGAAACGAGGGAAAAGATAACAATGACCAAAACTACTTCAACAAAGTAAGTTAAAAGCTTATGCTTTATGTAGAGCTGAAACACAGATGCTAAGGAAAATGGAAAGGAAATATTTAGAGAGCTTTGAGGATGTGCTGATGGAGGAAAATGGAGTTGATCCAGTGGACAGACAGACAGAATAATGAATGAAGAAGTTTCAAGAAGAGCGGATGAGAAGAGGTGAACCTCAGGAGTGTAAGGAAAAGAGAAACTACAGTGAAGGGTTAAGACACAATGCAAAACGAAGAAGGCTTCTGCTGAATGCAATCGTAGGGGAAATAAGAGGAAAAAGAAAACTTGGTAGAAGAAGAATTGAGATACTGGATGACATCAAGAAGAAAAGAAGCCATGGAGAGTTAAAATATGCAGCAAAAGATGAGCTGGAGAGTGGAATTTCCATGGGGACCAAGACTCAGGTCAGGAATAATAATAACAATAATAATAATATCCTGAACACCATGGTTCTACTAATTTCCCCCTCTCCCACTTGTATCTCTTAAATTCTTCAACAGATAGGAAAGCATGGCTAAATTTAATTTTTACCTTGAAATTAAAACAGGCCTAGGTTACCTAAATTAATCTTCAATGGTTTTTAATCCATTTCATTTTCACCCAAAACTTATTAAACTATGCTCAGTAAACAATATTTATTAAACTAATAACTGAAAATATCTACACTTCAACAAAACTGAACTATTCATATATTATGGTATGAGTAACTTGTGCAAAACTAACCTCCATTCTACAAAGCCTAGAATGCTGTATATTATTTTTCCTTGATGCTTCAATTTCCAAGATTTTTACAATTTCATAATTTCAATTAGTCATTTTGTGATTATCCTTAAATGATGTATGCATCACACTGAATCATTTAAATTTCGGCAATGTTCTGCTAAAATCTCTACAACAAATACGAACAGAAAGCAGGGAACTCTGGGAATGGCGCCAATCCAAATTCAACCAATCAGTGACCACTGTTAAATACAGTCCACTGCATTATCGACAGAATGGCGTAAAGATTACTAACCATGTCTTTTGAAATGGTCTACCTAACTGCATTATAGGACATGTATTATTTTCATTAAACTAAAATCCCTTGCCATTGGCAAGAATTCCTAATTTTGCCATTCTCCAGCTAAATCACCATCTTAAACGTATAGTTGCAACCTTTTAGTTTCTGGTTAAAATTAATGTCTAGTTGAAATTTTTATTTTGTAAGTTGTTACCAAGAAAATGTATTTCTCCACAGACATTAAAAATAAAAATAAAAGTAATCTCGAAATAATTTGTTCCCTTTAGGAGACAAACGCATGTGATCTATGAAATTTAGTACCTAACCATTAAAAAGATGCATACTACTTTTTAAAATAGCATTATAATTAAGGAAATGCACAACAAATGTGCATGTGACACACTAAAATTAAGTACCTTTGCTATATGCTGCAATGTTGTCTCTTACCTACATTCTAAAATAGCATTATGCTTTAGGGTATTCATCTCTGGGGTAACAGGT
Source organism: Ectobius pallidus (assembly GCA_964059195.1). Lineage (NCBI taxonomy): Eukaryota > Metazoa > Arthropoda > Insecta > Blattodea > Ectobiidae > Ectobius > Ectobius pallidus. The sequence goes on from CAXKWD010000011.1 coordinate 44,187,504, forward strand.
ATAGGGATTTTGAAAGTTCTGGGTTTGCAAAATGAGGCAATATTTATACACAAAGATTCTGAAACAATGCACACTGCAAATGTTTATTTATTAAGAAAGAGAGAGGGAGATGGCGCAAGAAAAATCTTGCACCTTCCTAAGTTTAGCTTCCGAGATAGAGTTAATTTCTCTATGTAAATATTTCACCCAAACTTGAACTTGAAAAATAAAGTGTATAGGGAAAACCCCATACATTAGAAGAACTTAAAAGACAGTATCACAAAAGGTTACTGAATATATTTTTAGAATAAGTTGGACAATGGCTCTAGAGATGTAGTTTAAAGTTACATAAGAACTGTTCACTTAAGTGGTTTGAATTAAGTATTAATTATAATATAAGATTTACATAATTGTTTACTTGATAAACAGTATGACACACCTCCAGAGTTGTTTTCAATTCTGTGGATTATGTCCATGGTTACCAAGATTTTTTTCTTTTAATATTATAAATTACAAATACAATACAAAATAGTTTAATCCTTATAACAGTCTCCTCAATACTGCAACAGTGTTTAGCCAGTCACCCTTTTCCACTTCTTTTCCAGTGGCAATGTTGGGCAGTCACTGACCTAAGATGCAACCAAACATCACCTGCAAGTCATTACCACTTCACTCTCACACAGACCAAATTACAATATATTAAAATAATAACGGAACTTACATCAATTAGACACAGCAGTGATGAATGGGATTAATTGAAACCTTACCTTTGTTGATGGAGTAATATGAAACATGCTTATCACAAGCTAAAGATAGATTAGGCCTACTACAATCATGCGATAAAAGTTGGTTGGTATATGGTTACTTAACAACAGTGATGTACTGCAACTTAGGCCTGTGACCATTGCCGGTGTGCCGAAATTTTGTCCCACAGTAGTTATTTTACATGCCAGTAAATCAAACTGACATGGGCCTGTCATATTTATGCACACATAAATGTCATCAACCTGGGTTGGGATCGATCCCACAACCTTAGGCACAGAAAGCCAGTGTGATACTAACTGCGCCACTCAGGCTGATTGTGATAAAAGTGATGTGATGGAACTACTGAACAAGCTTTGCTTCACATCACATAAAATTTTGAATGTTAAACGCAGGACTCACAGTTGAATTAACTCGTAGGTTTTCAAGATTATGTCATGAAATTTAAATGACTTATTCTCGTCTTATTAGGTAGGACTCCAAACTATAGAATGCTTTGTGGAATATTTTGGTAAATTTGGAAAAAAAAGTGGGGTATGGTTCCTACCTTCAAAGGCCACCTAGATCACGGAATGTCGACCGTATTGCCATCGACATAATAAATATAAGAATTGATTATATCAGAAAAATGCAACGAACATACATAACTCTTTGTCAATAAGCTGTCTGGCTTTCCTAGGTATTGCTCTAACCCAGTTTCAAAATTAACTTTTATTTTTGGGAGGCTTAAAATAATGGTTCTCTGGGGAAGACTTCATGTACCTGCTTTTACATCCCAGCAAAAAACACGAGGGCATCTTGTATTTTACCCAGAGATTAAAAACATAATCCTTTAGAAATTAGAGATAAATTTTACGTTGTTACAAAACAAAAGAACACTTGATTCAGAAACTTACATGAATTAACACTTTACATTAACACATGACGTTATTAGATTATCTAAACACACACACTCTATGCGCCTAACTACTTTGTCCATAGCTCGCAATATCATCTTGACTGATCACAGCGCCAGCACATCGACAGATTACCACAGTGCCACAGCTATCTCCATATCAATAATGGTATGTCGGTGCGGGTGATCACACTTCTCAAGTTCTATGTATTATGCATATATTCTAATTTGGAAAGATTTTACGTTGGTAAAATTTTACTTACAACAATTATGTCAGAGTTGAATGATTTCAAGTTTAATGCATATTATAATATCCACGATTCACATGTTTTCCCAGACTAATTTAATGAAAAATCAGAACTGCATTTTGGCACTGTCTGTAACAAGTAGGCTTTCAGTTTCCATCTGTAAAGGGGAAAGCTGATTTCTTTTCTACACAAGAGCCCATTTCCAATTGAACTGAGTTTTAGAAATTTCTACAGAGGGAAGCCAGCATATTTATTTCACAGAAACCACAATATGTTATCAGTTTTCAAAATCATTCAACTCCACGGGGGGGATGAAGTCAGATGTCGGCGTGCGGGTGGCAAGAAGAATGTCCAGATGGCAAAGCAGCCGACTCAGGAAGGGTAAGACCATTGCCCAGATCGGGCATTACAGAAGGAACAATTAAAATGGACAGGTGTCCTTTTCCAAATGACTGATTCAACTGAAATTGTGATTTAAAAAACCCACATATCCCAAGACAAATTTTCACACGAAATAAAATAAGTAAATGTTATGTAAAAGAATGTGAAAGGCAGAAATTTGCTCCATGCAGTACTTCAACCATTGAGTACTTCAAGAACAAATATGATTTGAAAAATGTTGAAGTCATTGGACTAATGGTTGGTAGTAGGGGAACAATAACAAAGTTCTTTTTTTCCTTCTGTAAACGTTTCTCATTGTCACAAAACTGTACAATGAAGTGGCGTTATTATCACTTAAGGGATCCATCCAAATCTTAAGAAACCACCTGTATAATAACAACAATTAAGCTGGACAGATTTCCTTTTTTTTCAAGTTTAATGGTTTTTACTACTGATTATTTGAATTTTCCTGTCATTATGTTTATGATCTTACTGAAAGCTTGTAATTTTTGTGTATACTTTGTTGAAAGATATTCTTTGTCTGCAAGGCAATCTGCGTTGTGCAGAAAGACTACAAAATAAATAAATACATTCAATCAATATTCATGGGTTTTATCAATTTTTTAAGGTTCATCCCTGACAGTTGAGAAACAGGATTGAGTTTGAAATCACTGGTAATCACTTGGAACAAACATTGTGAAATATATCAATGAGTGTATGGTTTGTACACAGCACTTCGCTAGAGTTAATTCTACAAAATCACTAAAAGTAATGAAGGAATGGAAGGGACAAAGAAGGAGAGATACTGTAGTGACTTGATGGAGTTAACACCAGTTTAGTTCTGTGTATAAAATCTCTACAGACTTCTACCTTATATTTCGTAATGCTGTAACTTCACAGTTTTATTAATTCACACCACATGTTGTAATTGACTAGTTGTCCTGAAACAAATTTCATGAATATATGCCTGGAAAGTCACCAAACGAGGAAGATTATGTATGATTTTGGTCTTCTAAAAAGTTAATTACAATATTTATTAGTACAGGAGAACTCCAATTATCCGAATCCCAAATACCTGGACTGTTAACTATCCATATTGAATTTTGGAAAATTTTAAAATTAATTGTTGGATATGTTTTAAACAACATTTTGTTTCAAAACACAGTAATAGGCCTACATACAAAATATTGTTCTGTACTGAAATATAAAGAGTTCCTTTTAACATTTCATTGTAAGGCCTACTATGTTTTGCAAATGGGAAGCGTTTTGTCCTTCTCTTGCTTTGATATGCAGTCCAATGAAAATTTTGCAATGTTACCAAACTGCTATCAGGCTGCAATACCACATGAGGAGAATTCAGACATCAAAACATGACTTACGCTGCATGAAAATATTGTAATTTCACTTCAAGGACTCAGTTTAAGGAAAAGAGGGCATATTTCTGCAAACATACTTGCAAAAATCATATTTTTAACTTGATTAGTTCCTAACCTAGTACCAAATAAATGTTTGCATGCATTAGCATTGCAGCAAGAGATTAGTTACGATGTGATAGGTACTCATATTTAATTTATATGTCCTGCATATTATTACAAAGCTCTTGATGACCTAAGTCTTTCACTAGTGAACAAACAACAATAAGCACATGCATGCTTTCTTTCTGTCAGTGACATGCTCTAAAACAATGAGCACAGCTTAACAAAAAAGAGGTTCTCTATTACAGTTATTTCGGTTCAGTTATTAGTTATTTCGGTTAGCAAGCATGGGGACATGTTCGAATGACTACCGTATTTCAAAAAGCCTGTACTAAGACATTAATTAAACCAAATGCAAATCATGGCAATAAAACAAGTGTTGCGAACCTATTTCAGACACTTTTCAGAGTGTGTGTGTCTATATATATATATATATATGAATGAAAGTCTTCCATAGAAGAAGAAGAGAAAAACTCTACTTAAAGTCTCAATATCTCACTTTCATAGCGTGTGGCATAAACAAGGCTAAGTTTTCTTATCACCAAAGAAGCATACTGGTAACAGGTATTTATCATTTTCCACTTCAGGGACCTGAACGGGCTGTAAAATTACTCATTACATTATTTGAGTAACTTGTTAATTACAGTACTTATAATATTTGTAAGGAACATGAGCGGTTAGATGTCATGCAAAACAATGTGTAGGTGAGAAGGCTAAGGCAGAGGGGGGAACTCAGACATTATGGCAATGTTTATCAAGTCTGCGCACATTCGTTGTCATCCAAATCGCTTCCCATTTGAAAAACACTGTACTTAATACATGGAGTACTGCACTTTCACGGCTTCACTTATGACCCAATTATCCGGACTTACGCAATCCTCAGTTAGTTAGGAAAATTGGGAGTTCTACTGAATTTCAAATGAATATGTAGCTACTGTAGACCCAAATAAAAAACCAACTGACCGAAACATATTCTAAATTTATTTTGATAATGCATATACAGGAGTCTCCTATATATTTAATCTTTACAGTAAAATCTTGTACAGATTATTTTGAAGTGTTTTTTCCTCACTGAGTTTGAAACATACTTTTGCACTTGTTTTAACAAACTGTTTGATAAAGGTGTTGAAATGGCAAGTAATGTTTTGGCAGACCTTGAGTCTATTACCTATCCTCAATCCCTATACAGGTCGTACTTTTTCAAAAATATGTATGGTTATAAGGTGAAAAAAAAATTATTCCAAATTTACAGTATGATCTTGTAAAATCCAACATACATGACTGTGCAAGGGAAACTCAACTGTAAGTCTGTAAACAAGCTTTCACTTAACAATAAATATAAAACAGCTAACCTAGAATAAGATGTTCATTTTTGGATTTTGATGCCATGTATTGTTTCAAATTTGAGCAATGTTCTCTGATCTCAACAAACAAAGACAGCTTTACTAACAAAAGCTTTTCAGTTTGAAAAAAGGTGTACACTTTTAGAAACCCAACATAGTTCGTACTGGAAATTTAACATGATTCTAAAGTTTTCTTTATTACATTTTGTAATGGAAAATTTAATTACAGGCAACAGAAATACTTTGTATGTTGTAGTTGGACAATCTGTTAGTATGTGACAGACTTTGACAATGGTATCACAATATAGTGAAATTGAAGTTCAGAGCATGGAGAAGTTCTTTATCTTTGGAGATCAACTGCCATAAATTACACTTCTTGTAAAATAAACTTTCAAAGGTACCGGTTAACAAAAATATCAATATCTGAGCTAGAGTTGTTTTCATTTCATTTGGAACAATTAGAATTTCAAGCTGAAGAAAAGTCCATTCAAGTAAGAAAATTTACTTTTGTGACCTATGGTTGGGTTTCTCTGGCAGGGTCACATATGAATACTTTTTTACACTTGTATTCCAAAGGAGATAAGTGTTTCATGAAACATCTTGAATTTTAAAACACAATCCTTTCACTGAGAAAGCAGCAGCCTAAAACTGGACATCCAATCAAGCTCTGATAATATTTCTCCTCTTATGTCTGTCTTCATTATCATTTATTACCTAAATTAAATCAGGCAATTTGTTGGATGCATGTGTATAAGTGAAGTTTATAATGACCAACATCCAATTAACAGGCAACAGCAGGACAACGGCAATTTTCTGGGACCAAAAACTTCTCGGATAAGAAAAATTGCAACAGCATATAGGCTATTATTCTAATAGAACAGGTATCAAATTTTCAGTATCTGGGATGTGATATAACGTATGGAGAAGATAAAGATATAGAGAATAAAATATAAAAATTTCAAGCAATATGTGGAACCATCATGAGAACTTTAGGTACGATAACTAGAAAAGACACAAAGATAAAATTATATAAAACAATGGCAGTCATAACACTATTATATGGGAATGAAAACTGGCTAATTAAATCAAAGGATGAAAGTAAAATACAGGCAGCGGAGGGGCTATTTCTACGGAATGTACTGTAAAAGGATGCACAAGAGCAGATAAGATAAGGAACAGAGACTACTAGACAAGAATTAAATATATATAAAATAGAAGGTAAGATAAAAACACACAGAAGGAAATGGACAGAACACCTGATGAGTATGAGCGATGAAAGAATTCCAAAAAGTCTTCCTGTATAATCCAAGGGGCAAGCGAGATGTTGGACACCACTGCTGACTTCGCCTCAACGGGCTGCATAGTTTAAACCCTGTTGAGAATAATGATATATTATTATGCAAGCTTCACTTGCCTTCCAGCAATGAATTCAAATTGACAGTGTGTGACATGTGAATCATTTTCCGCATGTTACTGGCTGAGAGAGAGGGATCACAGTGAGTTGGTCTGTATACTGATGGAATAACCAGAATTCCATAAGCAAGCACAACAGGAATGCTGAGTTTTATATTATTTTGCTGAGGATTTTTTCCCTCATTTCTGCCAGCTTATAAAAATGAAAGTTTAGTTTGGAAAGCTCCTGCAAAAATACTGTAAGCAGGTAAACATATGAAAAGTATAAAAAGTATGTGATTGCTGCCATATTAAGGCGCAATATTGTATTGGTGTACTGTTTAAAATTGGTTTCTTGAAGGTAAGAATTGTGGGTTTCTGTTCCTAATAACTGAATATCTGCAAATTTTGATGGTATTAACGTAGTTATGGTTGAAAGGTCAAGAAACTAGGCCAACCAACTTTTCAAGCTGCAATTATTATGGTATATTACAGAGGTGGCCAAAACAAGGCAAGCAGCTCTTGAAACCAAGCTAAGAGTAAATATGTTACAGACTTTATAAAGTATATTGTTAATATAATTTAATGAAAACATATCAGCCAAATTTCAAAGAACTAACAGCAAAAATGAACCCTCGAAAAAGCACTTCTCAAAAGTAAAATTTTATTTCTTGTTGGGTAATTGAACAATAATGTTTATGTGTATAGTAAAAACAATGTGGTTCGCTTGAAACAGGTTCATAAATTTGCAGCTCCCAAAGTTGAGGTTAGTGGCCACCCCTGGGATACTATAAAATATGAAGAGATAGGAGTTATAAAGTATTTATTCAATTGATCATCCCAAGATATATTATGAGTTTATCAACTGACTTGTGAGAACAAAGTTCAAACAAATTTATCTGATGAAACTGGTAATCTCAAATGGGATTTATTGAGATTATTCCATGAATGAAATGTAAAGGATAACATAAATAATAATTACTTTCTTACTTATGTAGTTTAAAATCAATCAATATTCTGTCAGCTGTGACATCATTGCATACAACATGATCCATGAATCAAATGGCTCACCAGATTCTAACCAATGCTACCAGTAGCGCCTATGAAAAATCGTTAATTAATTTGGATAAGCTGTCTATGAGAAATAGTTAATCTAATTCGGATAAGCTAACATCAAAACAGAATAAAAGCAAACAAACTGGCTTGCATCAAATCAAAATTGTGATTTTAATCAATCCACATTTATATTTTTTCAAATTCCAAAATAACTTATGTTAATAAAAATAAAGTTTAAAAACACTTATGCACCACTTACGTAAGTGGTGCATAAGTGTTTTTAAACTTTATTTTTATTATTCAGTTGTGCCACGGTTATTAATTACTTCGCATTCATACTAATAACTTATGTTGTATAAAATAATGTATTTTATACTGTTCACTGGCAGCATGTAACGCATTAATCACTGCATACTGATACCTTATGTTTCCAGTAATGTTTTATCAGATAAATTCACATCCTTGTATTCCTAGCAAGCATGTTATAAGATAAATGACCATGATTATTTGATATCCTAGGCTTTACCAATGTTACTGGTTAATAAGTATGCCAGTAGCATCAACTTATATGGGCCTGTGGAGCTCAAGCCCGGCCAATAATCTACATTTAGAAAAAAAAATCATACTGCTGTTTTAAATACACATAAGGAGAGCGCGGATAAAATAGATATAGAATTTAGTTTATGCTTGTGATTAAGATAAATCACAGGAAGGACATTAATGGACAAAGGAAGGAATTGTGAAGTACTTGAAGGAATTGTTTGGAGTATAAGCCTTTAGTAACTGGTTAAAAACAAGTAATCAGAATGGAAAGAATATGAAGAAAGAATGAATTAAGGATGACTGGTTACATCAGCAGAAACAATAAACCAGAGGAAAGAAAGAGAGCAGGCCATCCACGAAAAATATTGTGTGATTAGGGAGAACAGGCTCCGGGTCTGAGGAAAGAAGTAGGAGATGATGATGTTACTTGTGAAGAATTTGTTAGAACCCTGTCTGGAAAATCATTCTATGGTACATAACCAGGTTCATATTCTTTTCCTGGCAGTTGAATTACAAAGTATGAGTGTTATTACAAACAACAAAATCGTTTCTTGTACAGTTCAACATTTATTTGTAGTCATATCAATATTATAAAAATCCATTTCATGAACTCAATAAGGGGTGGGAGTATAATTTTTTGTTAAAATCATTGAGCTCACCCAATTCTTTTCAAAAGTTGGTGCATTGAAATGTGTGTGTTGTATGAATGTAGTCTGGAAAAAGCTCTTAGAAAGAGCACAATCAAGCTCTTGGCAGTTAAAAAAGCTTCTACTGTAGGCCTATATGTGGTCATAAAAAGTACTTAATAATAAAGCACTTTTTTCCTCTATTTTTGCTAATATTACATTCCCTTCTTCCATTAATTGACGATGCATTTAAAAATTATTACATACATTTGTGCTCATTTAACTCTTGTTCAAAATACTTTTCATACTTTTTCCTCACTCCTCTATTGGTCAGGTAACCTGTACAAAAATTATTTTTACTTTCTTAATGTTATTTGCACCAATTTAACCAGCTTCCTTCCTTGATTAATAATACCGGTATTACTGTTTAATTTTAAATGAGATAGAAGTCACTGTATTTCCCCTCCCTTTGAATCCTGATGATATTGCTTAAGGCTTTCCTACAAGCCCCATAATCATACATTCATACATTGTACATAATACATAAACTGAATTTGAGCACAATTTTATGTAAAAATTCTTCTCACGCTTTCAGCCAGGTGAGAATAATTTCTACATTTGATATGCCAGGAAAAATTCATATCACATAATTTTATCTTTCTATCCTAGATATTTAAGTTATGTGGGCCTAATTTGCCAACGACTTTTCAAAGTAATTCCCACAAATTCATTCTATAAAGTATGATATAACTAGAGCCTGGAAGTTTATGCATATGCATGTTTTTTCTTAGGGATTAAAAATGTATGCTTGTACAGGTAGGGGGGGGGGGGAAAGCAGACAGACTAAACTATCTAAGTTGCCGATATGAGCCTCTGCGCATGCCTAGTAGCATTCACAGGATAGCAGGGAATGTATTGAAATTTTTTCTAGTGTCGACTGTTGACCTAGCCCATTTGCGAAACCCATTAGAAAATAAGCTAGTAAAATTCATTTTCTGGGAATAATCTGTTAATTAAGTAGTTAAATATTGCAGCAATCGAAAAGTAGTGGGAAAACAATGTCAAATTAAGTTAACAAAAAATTTCCTTCCATGGCAGGATTCGAACCGAGAACGTGTTACCAGTCGAATGCGCTGTTATTGTGCTACGGAATCTCTTAACAACCAAGGCTCTGAAATCATCTGTACACTGTACACCTGTACATTATGTGCACAAATTATGAAATTTTCAGTTATTTTAACGTAATTTTATACTGCATATAACTGCATATTTTCGTGATTTTGATATATGCATCATATTTCAATATTTTAGAGCCTATGTGTCGAATATATTAAGAAGTTTTAACGTTTGATTTTGAGAAATGCATCATATATTAATATTTCAGTGTCTATATGGTATATTTGAACGGGTTTTAAGGGTTTTTATATATTTTTTTTATCCGGATCATATTGGCAGTAACGATCATGCGTGATGAAGCTACTCGTCATGTGGAGAGGAGTAATGCTGATATGATTATGTCATGCACTGAATCCCCTGTTGCATCGTCCTTCCATGCTTTGTGCTGGCTGGCTACAACTTGTATTGGTGATGTGAACTGGTTAAGTTAAGCGTATCAAGTGTGTGATAACATTAAAAGTCCTTTAAAGGATGAAAGTAAGACCAACTTCACATAGTAAATTAAGTAATTTACAGAAGTAGTTTTCAGATGACTTAACATCTACAGAAAATAGGATACTGGAGAGTGTGAGAAGAATGTAGGTAGTCATGCCAAGAACCTTGCCTCTTTTTGGGGAGCAGTTAACATCATGTAAATATGTCCCAAAAACCTCCTGTGATGTGGAGAGTAGTTTTCCACCTTTCAAAAATGTTTTGTGAGACAACAGACCAAGTTTTTCAATTGAACATTTCTGCATACTCATGATTCGGAACTGTAGTTTATCGGTCACATTGACAACAGGATCACTTCTGCTTCAACCTCTAAGAATAATGTAAGTTTATTTCTTCAATACACACGTCTTTTCTACTGCCAAGGAATATTAATTCTTTCGATTTAATGGTAGGCCTACATATTTATTGGCATATTTTCAAGTTTTTTTAAGAGCATAAGGGCATGCGTATTTCCTGTCTTTTTTGGAGGGGCGGGGGATGAACTTCTGGGCCCTAGTTGTAACACCAGCAGAAGAGGCAACCCTGCTCTGTAGAGGATAATATGGAAAGACTGGTAGATGTAACTCATAGCCAAAGAGAAGGGGAAACAACGAAGGATACTCAGAAGACTAACTCTGGTCCTCTGAGTTTGGGGGTTGTTCAGCAAGGTTGTAACCTACTAATTTAAAAAGTTATACTCAAAAGGCTAATCAAAATAAACTACCATAGTAAGCATACTTTTTACCAACCCATCGGGAAACGTGACCCAGGTCCACCAAGAAGAAGATGGAAGGATACCATTAGCCTCTGAATGGGATAGCAATCATCCAACCTTGAAAAAAAAAAGTATGTTAAGAGCAAAATTAAATGTCAATTTCCATGCTAATGTTTATTTAGCCAATGAACATTTCCCTACTGCAAATATTATGACCTTGTTAGTTAACAAAATGCAAAACTACATATCACTAGTAATTCTATTTTGCGTGAATAAAAATTTTAAGTTTCAGTACAAATGAAGGGTTAATTTCGGTGTTATTTTGCATAATAAAATACAATTTCTGTATTAAAACCAAATAGACTTATGGCTCATGTTTGGTAAAATTTCATATTTCTGCAAAAACATCAAGAGGATATTAGGCCTTTTGTTTTGCAGATTTTCACAACTGTTACCAGTTGACTACTATCACTCTCCTATAGTGTAGGCCTACATAAACTGGTTAACACATTCTCCTTGACCTACTTATGGAGGTGCATGAAGAATTTAACTACTGGGCATCAAAACACAAAAATCTGAAATAAAATGTAAAATACATTCAGCAAGAATGGGGTTTAGTCCTAAATAGCAAAAATCAATTTTCATGATCATCCCTACACATAAGATTATTCTAATATTTTGAATTGAAAATGTAGAAATTTTTCTCAGTTTCTTATACAGTAAAACCTCGTTAACACGAATTCCAAGGGACCGAAAAATGAGGGGTTCGTGTTAAAAAAATTCGTGCTAACCGGGGACTAATTTTTTTTTTTTAATGAACCAATTACGGTATACGCTATCGTAGAAAATACTGTTACATGCAAAAGTAGGCTATGTAATTAGGCCTACCATTTAAAAAAGATCATTTCCTGATGTAAAATTCAAGTAAGTTGCGCTCTCACTGATGGGAATGAAAGTGCCTGGAAACTTCACGGCCAATTGTATTCACAGCTTCAGTAAACCCAGCAGATGATTCGGATGTTGCAGCAAATCCCAAACGTTCTATAAAGTGGCTATGGCGGCAAACACTTCCTGGCAGGTGGGTTACAAGTTTTAATGCAACGTATGATGAAATCGTACTGGTTATGTTTGAATGAACAGAAAAATAAAATAAGAAACGTTATAACCCGATTGTTGGCGGCACGATGCTTTATTTATTTATTTAGCAATCCTGTAGACCAGCCGTACCGGCATAGGATAACAATAACAACTCCCGATTGTCGAGCGATTGCACCAGCCAGCATTGATGCTAATCCAATTACTCGTAGCCATTCACATAAGTAACCGGGAATTTAATAAAGGTTTAAGTTTAATTTCATTTCTTGCATACCTACCGAAGGAGGAACAGGAAATAACCATTTTAAAAGCTTTGGAAGTTTGTGTTAAATGACATTTCAAGATTCAAGGGACAGAAAAACAGTTCGCAGTTCGTGGTAACCGAAATTCGTGTTAACCGACAAAACTTTCATAAGAAACAATACATCTTTGCCGGGACCAAATCTTTGTTCTTGTTAACAGAGTGTTCGTCGTAAGCGAGTTCTTGTTAACGAGGTTTTACTGTACTTAACTGGCATGACTGCTAACTCAACATTTAAGTGGTTTATTAAATATTTATGTTTATTAATGCTCATAAATGTTTATTTTATTTTTAATACTATCACATACAAAAAAAGAAACTTTTCCAAAACTCGAGATTTCCTATGAAAATAAAGTTTTGTTCCCAAAAGAAATCACATTAAAAATGAAAATTTTACCTCATTCACAAAATTGCTCTTCTTTGGACTCCAACAAATCAGCCGTTTATCTTTGTATATGCTTTTAGTATAGAATAAAAATATTAATGACTTCTTTCTTTACAATTTCCTCCAGTACTTCTTTGAATTCTACAAGAGTCAGCCATTTCCAAGGTAGAAAGTCACTTTTCTCCTATACCATAAGCTTCCTTCTTAGTGTGTCTTGTTAGATAAAAAAACTATCTTCTTTAACATTTCAGTTTCATAATGCTTATGACTGGAATGACTTTTTAATACCCAAACAGTATTATTAATACCCAAGTGGTGGTTCGGACATGCATACACCTTCAACAGTAGAGAACACAGTGCATACCCTAGATGCATAGTTACCTTCCTCTCCTGCTTGCATGGGGGAATGGATGGAGGTGAAACTTTGCCAACAATGCTTTCGATAGGCTGAGTATAAGGAGACAGAAGTTTGTCTGGAAACTCTCTAGTGATAGCAAGGCAGTATGTCCTCAGCTTGCTCCAACTGCTGCAGTTGTTGGATCTGAAAAACAATGCCATCTGAGAAGTCCTGCACTATAACCAATATGGTAAAAATTCAAAATTCATGCATTTTATTTTATTGTAAAGAATGAAGCTGTTGCAGGACGAACATTTGGAAAAAATGTATTTATTTATTTAGCAATCCTGTAGACCAGCAGTACTGGCATAGGATAACAATAACAATAACAAAAATTCTACATTAAATAAAGAACTAGAAAACAAAAACATAGTGTGAGTCTTACAGATACAAGATAGGTTTTATCAGTATACTTATAATTGATATAGTTATCTTATATCGTCTTGGGAGTAAGGACATAGTTGAATAAGCCATTTTTTAAAATTCTGTTTTAAATCTTTCACCTCTGTAGAGAAGCAAAATTGTTAAAATCAGTGAATACCAAAAGACCTGGAAAATTGAGAGAAGATTTATATAAAGAAATTCGAAAGTAGAATGATGAATTTTGAGACTCCACTAGATGGGAACCTGATCAAGAAGTTATCAAACCTCCACCAGGTGCACATCATAATTTTTAGAAGCATGATTTGCCAGTTGGAAAGTAGCCAATGATGGGGACAATGATAGTTCTCGAAACATGTACTACCAAAACGTTGATAGGTGAAGCATAAGTGTCATGGTTCAACCCATATTATATTTTATTAAAGTTGCTTCACTGAATAAGTTCCATCAATTTCATCATTTTCTTACAAGAGCTCAGTTAATCTATAATACTCTGAAAAATTCTTCAGAGTACAACAATGTATGAGAGCGAAATAGAGGTTTAGGATATGAAAGACAACTTGACATACTACTGCGCAGTTCTCCAATCTCTTCCTCTGCTCCCTGTACAAGTTGTTTTGTGTTGTGCGTACTGGTGTAACACAATGTAAAGGGTAGGTGATATAAGAAAAGTTGTTCATTGAATGTAATGTACAAAACAATCTTGTCCTTCAGTCTTATCCAAGTATGACACAAAAACAGACATCCTTTAAAATATGGAGTTTTTTACCTAGGGGCCTGTAATATGATTTCCAGACAAACCACTGGTTAACATCCTAGTTTTCGTTATTTATTTGGAAATTAGATTTAAAATACGTACTATGACTTCTCTTTAAATGCAATCTGGGAGGCAGAATAGCCTTTAACCCTTTTGGTGCCAAGCGCAGATGTGACAAACATTCACATGGTAGGCCAACACCATCCATACATGCTGGAGCATATCACGGTCAACTCTAGCCACAGCCACACGAATCAGATTCTTCTGTTCATCAAGATTAACTGGTAAGGGCCTCACCGGTCCCCTGATCTGACCCCCTGTGATCTTTTCTATGTCGGTTTGTCAAAGATCAAGCTTATGTACCACTCTTACTGGTTAATCCTGATGAACTGAAGAATCGGATCCTTGCGGCTGTGGCTAGAATTGACCGTGATATGTTCCAGGATGTACGGATGGAGTTGGACTACCATAGCGTGATGTGGGGAGCACACATCGAACACTTAAGTAGCAGTTGCAGGTTAAAAATTTAGTGACATTCTCTTTTCACTGGTATATGATTTAATATTGTAAACCTTGTACTTTTCATAATACACTGCAACAAAATAGGGTAAAGCGAACTTGAAACTTTAAAAAAAGAGACTTCAGGCACTGGAGACAAAAGTAACTCAAAAGTTTAACTGAAGAACAACTTGCAGCTTTAGAAAAAGTGAAAGAGCAAGTTTTAGCCCTGTATATAGTGCAATAAATAATTATGATCTATGGGAGGCCACCCAGTACAGACAGACAGACAGATACACACACAAAAAACACCTTTGTGGCTTCACTATGTACTCAGTTCTAATAATGTTACGAAATTTTACTGCATTCTTCCCAATAGGAATTCCACCACAGAATCTGGTGGTAGTATAAAAGAAAGCAGGAGAGGAGGAACTGTAGAGGAACTGGAAGATTATCTATAGGTTGCAGTAAGGCTCTTTCACTACTGCAAAACAAGAGATATTCTAAAGCCATGGGCGTCGGCATGGGGGGGCAACTGCCCCCCTCTGGATTGCCTTATGGATTCAGTGATTTGTGGTACTCTTTGTCAACCTACAGTTGTAGCATGGAGAATTAAAAAAATATAATTACTTTATAATGAGTTTAGCAAGTATTAGCTAATTATAACTATAATATGTATTTATAATAATATCTCACCAAGGCCATTGCTCAAAAGAGCGTATTCTGTTAACTTAAAAAACTTTGTAGCCTCGTCGATTTCAGCTTGGGTTCAAAATAACGATCCGGTTAACTAAGTGAATATTAATGTGTTTAGCCTAATAATTTGAAATTCAGGTCCGAAATTGATTTTGCCCCCCCCCTTAGTAAAATTCCTGGCGACGCTGCTGTCTAAAGCTATTAGAAAATTTACCTTGAATGAAGTTCTTCCTTTTCACCTTAGCGACCTCAAAGAGTACTAAATGCTGTAGACAAGACAACTGAATCTTGAATTACATGGCTGAGGATATATGCTATGATGTTCTTCTCATCACAGTCTGAAACAGAGAGGTATTCCTACTTACATATGTCCTGACAAGTGCATGGGAAACTATCCTCTGTAAAGTTACTCCTTCCAATAAAAAAGTAAATTGTTTATTTACCATCAAATTACGCAGGAACAAGAACTGGCCAATTTTATCCAGATAATTTTTTCATTATATTCTCTTTATCTACTGTTTCCTTTTCGTATTTCTGGTAGAGCATTTTTTCTATCTATTGAAACTCTTCTGATATTTCTGCAACAATGAGATAGCTTTTATTAACAAACATGCATTGTCCTTTTAACTGCTAATGCAGTCACTGTAAATGCAAGTAAAATTTGTCTAAATGTGCTTACAAAAGAGGCAAAAATTTTAAATGCCAACCAGATTGTAATGCCATGTATTAAAACCTGCAGATTTCTTTCCATGTATCAAGGATTTAATTCATAAATCTACGGTGCTGAAATTTTCCACAGTGACTTCAAAGTTATCTTCTACTCACAATTTTAGTTGATAGATATGCACTATGTATACCCAAAATCTCAAGGCTCCTAGTATGAGTGACTCATGCTTTCAATGGGCATGTCAGTGTGAAGGTTACTGGTAGCATAATATTGGTGTTTGAGGGCTTGAGCAGCACCTGAAAAGCCAGGCTTACTCGGTTCTCACTGGACCAGCATAGGTGACAGCCTAGCTGGATGGATTCATGTACACGACTTAGGATTTGGTTGAGCGTGGGCAGTATTGTGCTACCATACACTCGTCTTGCTTTTTAAGTTTTCAATAACACTTCTATCACTCATACATACTGTATAATAAAAAGCAAATGGGTTAAACTGGACACTTCAACAGCCAGTGTAGCCATGCCAATCTGAGGGCTACGAAATATACAAGGTTGCCACATCTGCTTTAAGCAGATGGCAGACTAATCTACGAAACAGATGAAAATAGTAAACTATAAATGAAATGAGGGTAATAATGGTAAAATATGATAAAATGGCCTTGATACAAGTAAAATAAACCAGATTTCTGGATTCAATACTAGAAGCAGTTGATGGATGTTGGTAGGGTAACCTGACATCCCAAATGTAACTTCACACTATACGGTGGGTAAGCCTCTTTCAAAATTATTTATTTGTATGTGTGATCCCAACAAATAAATTTCTCCTTAAATTGTTTTGATATGAGGGCCGTCCACAAAGTAAGTTTCCCTGGGGCTGTTTACAAAAAACAAAACACAATTTCAAGGAAATATTTATTTCAACAGACACAGCCAGTGTTCAGCTATTTTGCAACATATTCACCACCAGAACTGAAACATTTATCTTACCATGGCACCAACTCTTGAACATCTGTGTCGTAGAAGTCTGCCACCAGGTATTTGAACCACTGTGTGATAAACATTTCCGCCTGTCATTTCTTTAGGTGTAGGAAAAGATGGAAATCACTGGGAGCGAAGTCCGGGCTGTAGGGTGGATGTTTAAACACCACCTAGCAAGTCCCCTGAAGAAGTTCGGCTAGGAGGTGTTAAAACATTCACCCTAAAGCCCAGACCTAGCTCCCAGTAATTTCCATCCTTTCCTACACCTCATGAAATGACAAAGAATGACAAGAGAGGCAAAGGTGGTTGTCACACAGTGGTTCAAATCCCAGGCAGCACATTTCTATGATAGAGGCATTCAAAAGTTGGTGCCACTGTAAGACAAATGTTTCAACTTTGGTGGCGAACATGTTGAAAAATAGCTGAACATTGGCTGGGAAACCTACTTTGTGGACAGCCCTCATATAAGTTATGTCTTAAGTTTTGTCTATTTCGTTATACTGCAGAGTCTTCTACACTAGCCAATTGAGAGAAATAGTTTTGAAATTTCATTATTGAGATAATAGTTTCAGATTTGTTTCTCACAATTCAGCATGGCACAAAGAGTACACGAGGGATAGCAGTGGTTGAGCTGCTTGTTGAATTCTCCAGTTCTTTTCAAACATGGAACTGAATATTGAGCTGACTGTTGAGTTCTCCAGTTCTCTTGAAACAAGGAACTGAATACACAGGAATTATATGCACAAAAGTAGGAAGAACTATCCTGTTTCAATAGTATAAAAAGTTATCAAAAAGTTGTGAATTATTAGTGAACTTACCTTCATGAATTTCCAAATGGAAGATGTTCTTTTAACCATATAATTTGTTTTTTTCCTGATATTGCTTTGCATCAGGTTCTGCGTTTCCAGCAACGTCACCTCCTTACAAGACTCTTGTATTTCTTTTATTCAGCCTTCAACTTTATTCAGGGGGCTTGTGACAAATCTCGATAATTACTGCAGTCTTAATAATTAATTTGAGTGGATTTTCTTCAATCTAGTAAGTAATTTTAAATGCTGTTAACTACAATGAAATAATACTCATGTCAACAGACTCTAAGTTACTTGTTACTTTTTGCATGTGTTTAAGTTTCTTTTCATCTTCTTCTTCTTCTTCTTCTTCTTCTTCTTCTTCTTTTTTTTGTTCTTTTTTTATTTATTTTTTTGAACCACTTGTTAAAGTAGTTACTAAATGAGCTTCGTGCTTGCTTCACAACCAATCCTCACCTTTTAAAGTGAAGAAAGGCAACTTGATAGGAAATAGAAAGACAAAACTTGGTACCAGGAACATAAAACGATACCAGCATGTCAGAACTAGAGGTGTACAGATTCTGTTTTTAGCTTGCTTTCCTCTTTGTAATTCTGCAACCAGCCAGAGCATTTAACTTGCTTTGCTCCATGTTTTGTACAGAGAGAAAACCTTTACAAATTAAGAAAAGTAATTTTAATGGATAAATTTTCAGAATAAGATCGAATATTTATGAAAATTAACTATGATTTTACATTCTTGTTTTGCATTTAATTTACCGAAGTATAAATTTACTGAGTGTTTAATTGAAGTTCTATTGCAATAATGGCCGAAATACCAATATATACGCATAGTTAAATATCCCACGTTATACTGACAGTGGATTTTCCAGGTAATAGCGTCAGTTGTAAAGTGAATATAGGGCTTATGTGCTGCCGAAATCTCTCTTGTTCAACTTCTCATCGCCATGAAGTAATTCTGGAAGCCAAGAAGGTGACGCTAGAAGTTATGTCAAGAATAAAATGTAAGTTTAAAAATTCACTTTAGTATATCATAAAGATAACTTGAATAGTTAAGAGGAGTTTTAAGTAAGAACGTCAAGTTTTAAACAATTTATAGTATTTAAAGAATTCACAGAGTTAAGATTTAGTAAGTCAATTTTTTGAAACAAAAGTAGTATAATTTAGGCAGAATCAGAGCAAGATAATGATATTTAATCCAAAGAAATAATTAAATTTTTATTGAATTGTTTTTAAAAGAGATTTTTTATTATATTAATTTACAACAAATTAATATTTATTTTAGTATATTAAGTTTGTTATTTAACTGTGCATGAAAATAATTAATCACATGCATTCACAGCAGTGCCTATCCATACCCTAAAGGCCTAAAGCCAATCCTGACGTGTAGTGTTACCTCAACGAACAAATTGGAATGTCGCAGGCTTATTCTGACCTGCATAGGTCTACTCGCAACTTGCCTGCCTGCCATCCAAGCGGGAATAGGCAAGCTAAAAAAAAAGTTTTGTACATCTCTAGTCAGAACTCACCAATCTAACCAGTGGCTAATTGGTGAGCAGCCCAACCCCGTTGGTTCATCATGCAATTTGATTAAAATGTTAATTTTGAAGAATGAAGAAGTTACACGTTTTTCCTGTGAAATTTACCTTCCTCAATTGAAGCATTTAATAAACAAAATTTAAAAATGCATGACTACTAACGGCTGCACCACGAGAAGGTGGGGTTGGACACTGGGATGTTGCTTATGCCTCTTTAAGCCTTGCAATAAACAAGGAATTGGAGGGTCTCCTCCCCATATATTGCAACATCCCTCACGCAGCCATGATAGTGATTACGAGGGTCATCCAGAAAGTAAGTTCCAATCGCCGATAAATAAAATAAAAACATTAGTAAGTAAGAAATATTTATTGCTATATTTACAGAGATTCTTTGGCTACTTCTCTACATATTCGGAACCGTTATCAAGGCATTTATCTTAGCGGTGTACCAACAATTGTATGCCCGTGTTATAGGACTTTGCCGCCAGCGGTACAAAGAGAAAGGTGATGAATGGTGAAACATGGGTTGAAAAGTCTGAGGAAGGCAATCCAAAACAAGAGACATGGAATGCTGACAAGAGACATTATGTTTTTGCATGACAATGCTCGGCCCCATACAGCCAATGCCACATGAAATCAGTTGCTTCAGTCTGGATGGGAGATCTTCGATCATCCACCCTACAGCCCTGAACTCCTGCCAAGTGACTTCCATCTCTTCTTCATGAAGCAATTTCTGTTAGAAAAACGTTTCCACAACGATGCTGAGATACAGATGGCAGTGATTTCATGGCTCCAGACATTGGCAGCAGTCCTATGACACAGGCATAGAAATGTTGGTGCAGCGGTACAATAAATGCCTCAATAATGGTGGCAACTACGTAGAGAAGTAGCCAGCGAATCTCGGTAAATATTGCAATAAATATTTTTTGCTTATTGATGTTTTTGTTTTCTTTATCTGTGATTGGAACTTACTTTCTGGATGACCCTCGTACATCGGTGATGATGAAAGTTGTTGAGAGTGGCAGTGGCAGTGGCCATGTTGGTGGTGGTGGTAAATGGCAGGAGTGATGACGGTTGTTCTGATGGTGATGGTTCTGGTGGGATGGTTGATGTGAACAGCAGTGGGAGTGATGAAGGTTGATGAAATAGAGAGGAAAGTGTACACTACAAAGAAAAACAAAATTTAGAAAGTTTGAGTTAAAAATAGAACTTCTAACACAAGAGACACAAAGTAAAAGTTGCATACTTTGCGTTAAAAACCCATTGCATAGTGGCCACGTCTAAAGGATCCCCAGGTGGCAACCATCTAATACAGTACCCCTACCCCACCCTTGACCAAACCCACCATAAACATCTTGAGGTTCAATAGCCAAAAAGGAAGGAAGGAAAATGTGTTGCATGTGCCTAAGCATAAGATGTGTGTTGTTACCACAGTTTAAAATAAAATTTTAAAGCCTTGCAGCTGATTTCCAGAAATATGAAACACAGTTAAGCAATTTACTTAACTTTCTTACTGTAGATATGGTTAGAACACAATTGAAATAATAAATAAATATACATATATGTGTGTGTGACTGTATCGTATAATAATTACATGTTTTATAAAAACTTTAGATTGAGAAAACCCAGAAACTAATACATTAAGCCAGCGGTTCTCAAACTTTTTACTTGGAGCCCCCCTGCATTATCCAGCTACAAGCCGGGCCCCCTACATGAAAGCATACTACATATTATAAGCGAGTCGCTTTTGACATTTTACAGTCAACTTTTATTTAGTTAAGTTTTGCACATTCTATGCATACTCTAATGGGGCAATAGGTTTAAATTAATCGTAATCAAACAACAAATTCTAAATAAACAATTACAATTTATTATATTTTAGCTACTATAGTACATAATTGTTATTTGTAACTCAAAGCAATATTAATAAAAAGAGCTTCAGTGTGAAGGATGTGCTTGTTTTTTTTCTGCGCATAGTTTGTCGAAACGCGGTGTCAGTTCTGATAACGCTACCCTGAGTTCCTTGATCACATCCAGTCTTGAGCGATATTTACTTTTCATGGCAGCTAGAGCAGAAAATCCAGTTTCACAAGAATAAGTGGTGGCAAATGGAGTGAGTATTTTCACTCAAAATTGGGTGTCCCTTTTGTACACCAATCCAGAAGGATGTGAGAGAAGATTCTTTAAACTTCATTTCAAGCCCAGTGTCACCCTGGAGGTCAATGAGATTTTCTTTTTCCATCATGTTGAGGGAGCACTCATCGACTGAGGGTTTGAACGGGTTTTGAATCCATGCCAAACCATCCAAGTTCTCATCAAAATATTTTTCAAAACGAGATTTGAGGATTTCTAAGTGTTTAAGAAAGCATTTCTTTGCATTGGTTGGAATAGTTTTGAGATCCATTTCTTCAATCATAATTTTAAGATTAGGAAATAGCTTCAAATTGTCACTTTTTAGACCGCCCTTGTACAAAATTAGCTTCTTTACAAAGCTTTCCACCTTTTCAGTCCATTGCAGAAGGTTTGCAACTTTTTTCTGTAAAGACTTGTAGCTTGCACTGTCCATTATTATTACACATTTTATGTTGTTTGGCAAGTTTACAAGCAGATAATTTGAAAACCACTTTTCAAAAAATTCTGCCGCCATTTCATGATGACTGTCAGCTTTACAGTCTCCAATGTTCTTACCTGACAAAACAGTCAATTCGGCACCCACCCTTCACTGCCTCTAACATGAAGCACCATGGCAGGGATTTTAGCACACAATTACAGGTACCGTCATCCCATCCCATCTTTGCAATGTCAAGTGTATGAAACCAGGTCTTACATGATTGTGAGAGAGTCGATATTGATCCAGAGAGACTGAAGAGGACTAAATACCAACGAATGAAATATAGATAGCAAATGTGAATGATGTTCCTGAAGTACATGTCTCTGTTTCTTAAAACACTGACTTACATGAAATGACTAGTTCTAGGTCTGAAAAATCAACTTTAAGAAAAAACTCAACAACCAAACAGCAAGACACAAAGTACACAAAAATTCCAGAAAATAACCATGCTTCAAAAGGGAGAAATGGGAATAGATGAAAAAAAGTTTGAGGATTACACATCATTGGAAATTACAAAGAAAATTATATATTATAATGATATGTTTTGATTTATTGTGTATAGGCTTCAATGTTCTGTAATTGCATCAAGGAATAAATTTTAAACACAGAATACACAAAATAAGTAGAAATGTATTAAAAAAAAACTAAATTCTGTGGCGCTACATCCCTGTACGGACTAGGTCTACCACCTGACCACTGCGTCATCTATTATAGGCAGATGGCAGGATTGGGGGATGCGGTCAGTATGCCGACACCCACGGCCATAGATGGTTGTTTCCGTGACTGGATGCAGAAATGTACCTGTTTATTATTACATTATGTGTTCATTATTGAATGTTTGGATTGCATTAACTCCCAATCCATCTATTTATAGACTGGGTGGTTTTGGACTACTTTTTGGACGGGGAGAACAAGAAATACTGTAGACCAATGATGGGCAAAGTACGGCCCGTGGGCCCGATGCTCCCTTGAACAGGTACAATGCGGCCCGCAACAGCAATATAGAAGGAAAATAATACTCCATTGCTTTTCCTTCTATTGCATGACTCCATGGTGAATTTCATCAAAACTTCCAGACTAAACACTGAACAAGACTAGGATATTTTCACTATTCCACCAAACAGCATTCCAACTGCAAACAGTAAAACTGGGCATTCAGCACAACATTTTTGTTTCTTAACTTCGCAAAACTTGAATTCTACAAGTCTTTACCGAAATCATATTTCCAAATTTTGATTTCTCTTGCCCAGAAGGTTATCACCATTATTTGTATCTTGATATGTGTGTGAAGCTTCAAACAAGATGTGTCAGAAACGAACTGACAGACTTTTGATTTTTTTTCTGAGTCTCAGCTCGTTCCAGTTGCAACCGAACCATGAAAACTTATCGGAACCACAGTCACAGTTCCACTTATCTTATACTTCACATATAAATAACAGATAAAATAGTTCCGAAAATTACACCATTTCAGCACTACAATTAAACTATTTGGCCTGCCTTGTGAAATTGTTCTGTCACTTGGCCCGCTCCCATATAAGTTTGAATACCACTGCTGTAGACGAAATAAAATATACCGGTATCAATTTTACGTTTTTAAGGAAAAAACTTGGGTTTTAATGGGTTAACCAGTAGTCTCCAGGGAATATATACACACATATAATGAAGCTTTATAAAATGTGAACCCAAGGAAAACATTTTCCCAGCTTTAAGATATTATTCAGACAGCCTGGGTGGTGCAGTCTGTACGGTGCTGGCTTTCTGTGCCCACATTTGCGGGTTCGATCCCAGCCTAGATTGACGGCATTTATGTGCGCATATAAGATAGGCTCATGTCTGTAGATTTACAGGCAACTAAAAGAACCCCTGCGGAACAAAATTTCGGGTCTCCGGCCTAAATTGCAGCACATCTCCGTCGTTAAATAACCATCAATCATTTTTTTAAATTTCTATGGTGATTTGGAACACGCTATATAAACTCGAACGTAGAATTGCTCTAGGCGAAAAGAAAATGTCATTCTGGTTGAATATGGTCGAGACAATCTACGTTTATACAAAATTTAGAATTTTTCGATCAGAATTTATGCTATGGTGTAAAAAACACAAACTTGGCAACCCTTTAGAACTAAATGGGCCACTACCCAATTGAAAAAGGGGGCCGTAATGCAATTATTGTTGAACAACCTATAGCAATGTATGTAAAACTAAATGGGGGACCAGTCGTAGATAAGAGACCGCCTCTTCCCTCTATCATCGTGACAAGCTAGCCACCACGCCCTCTTTCGTGACTTAACGCTGCAGGCCAAACATTACAGTGCAAGATACTTACAGAAGCTTAACCTAAATTACAGAAAAGACCTATGCTATCCTGTCAGATAAAGGTAATTGAAGGTCTCCCTGCAAAGGGGTGTAGTTCGATTTTTACAGCATTTGTGTCTTATAAGAAAGGAATGGCACTATAGAAGGAAAGTTTATTTGGTATCAAATATTTCATTGTTAACTTGAGTTATCGGGTCGTGATAGTAGCCAACAGTGGATCAGTGATGAATTCAGGGGGTAGCCCGGAGATAAATCCCCCCGGGAGTTTTAAATCGAACTTATTTCTTAATTTAAATAATATTTAAAATTAAAAATAAAAAATGAACAAAATAAAATTATCATCAGTTTTGAATACTGCTAACTTGTAGAGTAATGTGTAATTATAATTACATTTGAAAATCAACTGACACGCGTCATGTGCCTGACAATGCGGCTCCACTGGCTATATTTAAGGGCTGCTTTGCGCTGCATATTACTGCCTGAAAATGGAAAAAACGCAGGGCGGCGAAAATGGAATACACGCAAGGTGGCTATATTGGCAGTCAACTACTGCTGATAACAGAAATACGGCGGGAGTGCCCAGGTCAAGGGAAATAGGACATGTTTCATTCTGGCGCCCTTATCTGTCGCTGCGGCCTGGCGTCACTGGCCGTAGTAGTCAGCTTACAATAAAAGACGTGTTTCTGTTCTATTCCTGCACTTTACTTGATCTTGGTGTTCCTTTTCTTCACATTACTTGAGACCATAGACGTAACCAGGCCGACCATATGGGGGGGGGGTTATAACATCCACGGGGTCTGGGGGTATCAATACCCCCCAGGGAGAGGGGGGTCCGGGGGTCGTCCCCCGGAAAATTTTAAAAATTAAGTTGCACATTAACGAGTTTTAAGCTTCCGGGGTAATTTATAAGCAGACTTAAAAAATTATACAAATTTCCTTTTTTTTAATCAACCCCCCCCCCCAAAAAAATCCTCTCGTTACGCCTCTGTTTGAGACTACAGACAGGAACCCTCTGACATCCATTAGAATTCAAAAACCTGAGGTGAATATTCCCTAAGTTTGTGATGGATTGGAGCAAACATGTCCTCCTGTATCCTATTACTTAATATCGGAGGCAGGCCCGACGAGACGGGGGGGGGCAGCTGGGGCTGCAGCCCCGGGGCCTGGACCCCGAAGGGTGCCCGGTCGACCAGGTTTTGTTTTACTTTCTAAATTTACGCAACAAAAAATGGATTATAAGTCAATAAACAGATCCAGTTATGTTTTATGTGCTTTTTTTTATTTGCATTGTCCTGTCGTATATCGTTGACACGGAATCATCAGTTAATCTGAAACGGATTATTCTTGAAGAAAAAATGCTATTTTTGAAAAGTAGAAGCAGAAATCCTTTTGGACTGAACAGTAGGCCTCATTTAAAGTAATAATTTTCAAAAGATTAATGTATTTTATTATCTGTATGCCAAACAATAAAGCACGCACACACTTCTTCGGTGACCACTTTCTCTCTGCAATTGTATCTCTAGTTCCTCTTCCTTTCCGGAAATCCTTTTTTCTCATAAACCGTCTTCCATTCTTCTATTGAGTACGGTATTTATTTTATTTCGAGGACATACTTTCGATTGTTACTTGGATTCCAGTAGTAAAAAATTCTTTTTTTTACTGCTCGTTTCATTCCACTGGAAAATAACTTACATAATAATAATAATAATAATAATAATAATAATAATAATAATAATAATAATAATAATAATAATAATGGCATATCGCACTATGATCTTCGCAGAACTTTACTAGCGAGGATCCCCGTTGGTCACAGTTCATCACATGATATGTCACAGTATCGTCCACATAATTTACAATGACACTGTAGGTCCGGTTCATGACATTTCTTCACCGGACAAACATTATGATGAAACCCGTGAACTGCAAAGCGGGTGATCATATGTCTCAGCTCCTAATTTGAGTTTATCCAGTCATTTTAAAAATCATGGCGTCTGTGCCATAGAAATCTTCCCATATCGTTAAACTCTTTTGTCGTAGCTCTTGTATTAGTTCGTGGTAGGTCTCTGAACAGGGCAGCAGTAGCAGCTGGGTGCGAAGTTCTTCAATGAAATATTCTTGTCTGGCCAAAAAATATACACAAGCCGTGAAGCCGAGGTTGACCGCCTTACAATAATCTACAAATATTGCATGCAATTTGCCTCTTCTTGTGTTCAGTACTTTCTCGACATTTTCCAGCCACGATATTGCATGGGTTGTATATCGACCTTTTCGAAAACCAAATTGTTCCTCTGGGATTCTTTAATCTACAAGTCCTGACAGTCTATCAGTCAGCAGTTTAAATCCTTCGCATTCCAAGGCGATGCCCCTATAGGCTTTTGGGTCCCCTGCATAACCTTTGCCCTTGTGCAAAAGTTTTAGCGTTAAGCATCTCACTATCTGTCACGCTGCGTTGTATTAGATATTAGCTTAGCAAATTCGTCCAGTCTTCTTTTAGTATACCAGCACTAGCCTTCAGATGTTCATTAAACATTTGATCGGGGCCGCATGCCTTCTTGTTCTTCATTTGCTTTATGGCAGTTTTTACTTCCCTCGCCGTGAATAGTTCTACCTCCGTGTCGTCATCGTGTTTTCTATCTATTGATGGCCTTGTTTCCTTTGCCTGTGGCATTTCTTTGAGGTGTGTTTCCCAGACCTCAAAGGGGTATATCCCTAGGGAATTGTGGTTACTTTGCTTCCAACGCTTTATGTGGACATCTTTTTGTTTCTTCTATTAACTTATTTTCTTCGGACATCAGGAATTCTTTCCTTGTTGCTCGTAGTATGTATGTAAGTATCAGACCTACCGAATAAGAAAATACGTAGGAAGAATGCGATAATAGATCTATAAGTCTACCACACAAACTTTTGTATCAATTAAAGCAGTGGTTCCAACGCTATTAGTACCCCATTTTAAAGCACTTATGTTATTTGGAGAACTAAGCTGGTTTCCTACATACGCAAATCTCCTTCATTAAATCAACTTTATTTTCCTCTAAGACTTGTATGGTGTTTGGTAATCTGCATATACATTAGTCTGTCATCACTAAAATTTAGAAAAGGGACGGTATTAAATCCGTTTTGGATAGCAGGAGTTAAGTTAATTTTAAGTGTAAAAAAGGTAGACCAGACTTTTGGGGAAACATTCCTTTCACACAGATTGTGAAATTACGTTATATTAACACAGACCCGAAAATGCCTTATTTCCTGGTAGAGCTCTTTGCCTACAACTTTAACAATGTGTGATATGCAAGCTACAATGCCAGTGTAACAGAGCACTTTAGTACGCACAGTAGGTAAACATTAGCAGTTACCTCTGGTTAAATGGGGCGGGGTGTTGGTCACTGTTGTTATGGGGGTTCTGTATGTACCACGTAGTCCGTCTGTTACGCTACTCACTTGACTGACACTTCCTTGGCCTCCACGATCGCCTGACATGAATCCAATAGATTTTAATTTGTAGAGGGCATTTAAAATACTTTTGCGTATGCAACACGAGTGCAAGACTTCAGAGAAACATCAGCGCACCAGGGAGTCCATGCGACGGTGGGTTGACGGATGTAGCATGCTAACGGGGGACATTTTGAGCATTTCACTTGATGTTTTGTTTTACTGTGTGTTTTCTGTTTTAGTACCATTTCATAGGATTTCTGTTTTTCACATTTCTGTGTTAACAGTATTCTGCTAAATGGTGCAGGTGAAGAGAAAGGACTATAACAAAGAAATAATGGATTTTCGGACCCATGTTCATATAACACAAATACACCCTCTATATGTAAGGAATGTTTTCCCAAAGTATTGTCTACCTTTTTATTACACTCTGTATTCGTACAGTTTACACATTTTATGTCTTTGCTGGAAGGCATTTATTTAGTAAAGCGACTCTCGAGATATTTGGTCTTACCTGACGTCCTTAATTATATATCGTACAATGCGCTTTACAGTCAAATACGTTCTTACTTTAGTGTCAAACTCTACTCCTAGGTTGGCTAAACCAAGCAGCGGTGGCCCGTTAGGTGGCAACACTTTAAGGAACCATAGCTGGGTGGTGGTTTTCATGGTCGATCCTATGTCGATGTATGTAAATCGACATTTTACACTATCGAGGTACTTGGTCCTATTCGACCCCCGTCTCTGTGACATTGCACTATTAACTAACAGATCGCGTATGTAAGGGAAATTATAGTGACATTTTAAACTATGAACTTAAAGATCATGTATGTATGTGAAGAAAACTAAATTTAAGAGCTCAGCTGATAAGAGAGTGTTATCTCAGTTGAAGAAACAAATATCCGACTGCACCGATATTAGATCAGACGAAATATTTAGACAAGTTTTGAATGAGCAATATGCCTTCTTCCGTATTAATGACCTTACGGTGGAGACAAGGCACACGATGCAGTATATATGACGTGGTACTGGGTCATGAAAAGTGTACATGAAATAGCTGAGAATATTTGTCACGCTTTACATTTTTTTAACAAGAGGCTCAAACACAGTACTCCTAAAGTAGGAAATGTAAGAAGAATAGATTATAACTAACACCAGTAGGAGTCATCAATAATGTTAGAATCATATTACCAAAACAAAAAAGACCTCAGGTGTGTCAAATTCTGACTTAAGACTAGCAGTTGTCAGAAGTTCAAAATCCGGTAATAATGGGGTGCAAGATAACCGGTAAGTGGAAATGATAGGTTCAGAACAGAAACAGACTTCATGAAAAATCTTCCCAAACAGAAAATCCATAAAATAAGGGGTTGTAAGTTCCGACAAAAGGGCACAATCTGTATTGCCGAAATAAAAGCAGACTTGGAATTTTATTTGAAACTATGTACGGGGGGCTATCGAACACCCAATATTTAGGGGATGGGGTTACGCCTTGATTTTCTTAGATATAAACAAATCAGGATGCTTTGGTATTAACTGGACTTCACACACATTTCAGTAAAGACGAATTATAAAATATTGTACTTCCTCTTAATTGCCCCCCCTCAGAACAAGCGACGTGTTAAGAGTTATGCTTTATACTTTTAAATAAACCAACCAATCGTACAACGTACGTACACATCTTAGAGCATTACACCGCAAAACTGTAGTTCTGAGGGGTCGAACCCTTAACCCCCCACCTCAAGTCAACCTTAAGCCCCACACACAAATAATTCGATGAAGTAACACCGTTAATGTTCGTGATTTATTGGATACATTTATTTTTTATTACAATTACGTGTGCTTTATTTGAATTCTATAATTGTGTGTATTTTAATTAGTTACCTAGTTAAAACTTAAAGAAAAACAGGGAGGTCAGACTAATGTCTAAGTAAGAAAATGAGATGTTAACCAATTATAAACAAAACCAAATTGTAACCGCTAAATACACGCTTACGGGAAATACTGGTGAATAATACTTCCAATGTTCATATAGTAGGGCAACAAAGCAAACATTTGAGGGGAACACCTGGCCGTTGGAGGGGAAAACAAACCTAACTCAGATTTTCCTTTCAAGCAGGTAGTTTGAAAAACCAGTCTCACAGGTAAGCTCAAGAATGAAGGTTACGTCAGTGTGATATGCCTTACATCGCTTATTTGACCTTCGAAAGTGTCCTGATTCCCACCTCAAACGTGTATTTTTGTGTTCAGGGTAAGGAATAACGATTACACTGCAAAATAAACACTCAACAGAACTTTGCTTAAAACATCTTAATTTTAAAAAAAATTAATAACACAATTTACAACCACATTCAATGCCAAAATAATGTATATCACAGTACAGCAAAACATCCCTCAGGTGCGTAACTTCTCTACTCCAAGATGCAGCACTGAGGTTTCTTCAAGATATTCCTTTGAAAAAAAAAAGTCACATTTTCATGCTCAGTGTGAAAAGTTCAAGGTCACAAGTTTAGAATATTTATAAACGGAACTGAATAGAGTGGAATACGTCGGTTACTTAGGCCTATATCATGTAAAAGTATCTGTCATATGGTCATGCTCTTTCGAGTATATTGTGGGTGCCACTTTTTTTTCCCCAAAGAACTGTCTCTACCTGCTGCCATCATAATCCTCTTCGACCTGTCAGTGAATAGAATGGTAATTAGGCATATTCACACTTGTCTGCAGTCCAGTACACTGTAGCCAAACACGTATCCCAGCACGTTTACTTCATTTGAGAAATGGTGAATGACAACGGTAACACTGGAGAAATCCAGGCGACTATAAGAACACCTGTTCTTTTGCGGTATCGGTGCAGATTTTCGGATTAGGGAACAATACTACTATATTCTTTAGTAGACAGACAATGGTTTGAGACGTGGTCTTCTTAAATTGGCACGAAAAGTATGCTTAAATTATGCTTATAGAACTAAACGTGAGGGGCCTTTTTCACATAAACACCCTCTAAGGCACTAGACGTTCGAATTGTAGTTTTTGTATACAGGATACCGATTTTATTTCTTTGCTACAATTAATTTTTATTCAAACCGGACTGCAATACTAGTTTAATAATTTGTTTAATTATATAAAGACTTATCACTTGCTCTAGATCAAATAAAAAAAAATGTTTAATCAATTTTAACGAAATCTCTAAAAATATGGAAAATTTTTGTGCAATGTTTAGCCATTAGATGAAGTAATCAGATTATAATTTTGTATTAATTTGTCAAGGTTGAACAAATTGTATTTATATGGATTTTATTAATGAGCCTTGGTTCATAAGGTTCTTTCGTTAATAATCAAGAACTGTATTTTAATTAATAATGTGAAGACCTAGGAATATTGTTTAATCTGTTCAACATAAAACTGGAGCAGTAGGAACCAAACCAGCACATGGAACTTGCCTATGTAATGAGTAGAGCCAGGATTTTCAGGTTTTTATAAACCCTGTAGTAGTTTTTTAAACACATTAAAACAGTTTTTTTAGTTTTTTTTTTTTTTTTTTGCCATTTTCAGATTTTTGTTTTAGTTTCACTTTCATAAATACAATATACATACTGAAACAATTATATTAATTAATCTTATTTTTACTTAAGTTTTCTAACACACCGATCTACAAAACTAAGAACACTTATGCTTAGTTTTCAACAGCTTATAGAACACAATTAATTTTAGAATTACCCCTGTGATTTCAAACTTTCCCACATAAACTCAACAAGAACCTTTTTTCAATTAAATAAACTTTTAGAATACTTTCGGCATCCTGCTGGAGCAAACACTGTGAATAACTGCAACAGTAAGCTTCTTAAGAAAGTCTTTAATTTGAGAAACTGGGGATTTTGTTTGATATACGATTACTGATATTTTGGTTGATTAACGATTTCCTTCTTCTGGACAATGGGGCTACAAAATTACAAAATTCAATGCTCTATTTTCTCTTACAAATACTGGTAATAATGAGCAAAATTCAAACTGTAAGATTATATTTAAAACGTAATTTTTGTAAATTTGGATTACTTATATTAATTACATATTATTAATTCGTTAAGAATTTTGCCTTACCTTAATAATTAAAAAGTTTTAGCCATTTTAGGTCCTACAAGATTGGACTATGTGACTGCCATGACAGTGAAATGGATAATTATGTTAAAATATTGCAGTTAGCTAGAAAGGAATAAAATAGTTTAAAACCTAAGAATTCGGGCCCAAGTAATGAGCTGGTCCATTAC
The DNA here is from genome assembly GCA_964059195.1 of Ectobius pallidus. Lineage (NCBI taxonomy): Eukaryota > Metazoa > Arthropoda > Insecta > Blattodea > Ectobiidae > Ectobius > Ectobius pallidus. The sequence goes on from CAXKWD010000011.1 coordinate 44,219,685, forward strand.
CCCAAGACTACACAGAAACAATATACTGCTTTTCATCTTCTATTTCTTCAAAACTTTGATTAGGAGGCTTTTCAATTTTCTCCTTAACAAGATTTTTCTGAATTTTGCCCTACAGAACAAGTTAGAGGCAAATAATAAATGATTACATCTTGCATTTACATAGTAATCTTGTATTTACACAGTAATTTTGATAAACTACTTTATAAACAAGTTGCAACCATAATAGCATGGTCTCCTTAGCATCCTTCCCTACTTATATCCCTTAGGTAGGGGGATGCAAGACCCTTAAAAGAGACTTACCATTCTGGAACAATGTGCACACAATGAATATGGTATAAAGAACACTTAATAAATTACTTTTCCATTACCGAAAGTAGTTTAAATATTCACCTTCCCTCCCTAAACTACAGCAAGGAATGTCAAGTTGTTTTGCTGGATGATTGACCATTAATAAATATTCTGGTGAAAATACGAAGATCTAATTTTTTGTAACAATGAATCTTTATATGTAATATTACAAAATATCCACTAGAAATTTCAAAGTTGTTTGCTGAATAGGTATAAAATATTTGATGTTTTGTAGGTTTTTAAACAGGTTATTTGATTTTTGTAATTTTTTAAACTAGTTATTTGATTTTGTAATTTTCTACACAAATATGTTTAAGTGAAACCTCGTATAATTTAGCAGATGCTTTTTATTAGGCTTACACAAACTGAGGTGCTTTTAATACATTCGTTTTTATTTAAGAAGAAAGCACAGCAATTCAAGAAACATAATTGCATTATATAGAGCCTAAAAAAGAAAATAAACATTCCTTACTCCTCGTTTAAACATATGAGAAAATGGTGAGTCACTATAATGAAATTTAAATATGAAAGAAGTGAAAATAAACCTTAGGGTACCAAGTTACAATTACATGTAAGTGATATCTAAAAATTTGCCTTTCAAATTTCTCAAAATAAAATAGCCATTTCTCATGAAAGAAAAGTGTTAACAAATTTTTTACAAGACTATCTCCTAAACATTCTAACATCCTCTCTCCATGATTTCCCTAAGGATCAATGAGCTATGAGTAGTACTTCATCCAGAAGAGTATCCTCAGCACATAATGCTACAGGCCAGATTTTGAAGGAAGGCTTTCTGAGAGAGGCAACTCCTGGACAGACCCAGAACTGAAAGTGGATTTACCTTAGAAAGCTTGGCACAAAAGAAGATGCTTGTAGTACTGTTATGTGGAGGCCTCTCCTGGACCAAACCAAAACTAAGAGCACGGAACTAGATGCTGTTGGAGAACACTATGATCCTTCCTTAATCCTTACCAATGGTCCTGAAAAACAAAAAGAAATTGAGGTCTTCAAACCGTGGCCCATAGCTTAATTTTTCGCAGCCTGCAAAGAAATACTAATTTTAACTACAATGCCAATATTGACAATTTAATGACAAAGAAATGGTGTCAGGTATTACATTAAATAAAAGAATTTTACTGTGCTTTGTGTTATCCATTAGCATTGCAAAGTAGAACACAAAATGGAAAGCACACATGTATAACGTTAAGTATTCCCTACAGATATTATAATATAGCCTAATTGGTGTGTTATGTAAGTACCATGTCATTAATAATCAATAAATAAATGCGGCCCGCTAGTCTTTGACCAAAGAGAAAATGGCCCTTTAGTTTAAAAATGTTGAAGACCAATGCTGTAAAGGAGTTAAGGCTTTCTTTGCCAGCACGGCAGTGTTGATATATCATATATTAGCAAGACTACACACAAAATATTAGGCCTAGTGATGGCAGCTGGTGGTTCGCAGTAGGTTCGTCGCTTTCCTATGGAACATGGGAGGAGCGCTGTGAAAATAATTTCAACGAGCAGCACGCGAGCAGAGCAGAGTGCAAGAGGAGCACGCAGCATGAGAATAACTTATTAGTCCAAATATACTTATAGAAAAACACCTAATATTATCAATAAATGTTTTAGTTCTGCAGTCTATGAAAAAGTTTACTACTAATATAGCAATATTTACTAATAATTTAGAGCCATGAACTCATAATTAATATTATTAGAAAATATTCTTATGAAACAGAAGACTAATAATAATAATTAATATTATGTATTTGCTAATAATATGAGTGCGAAAGACGTACGAAAAAGGGCCCTGTACGTATCCGTATAGTGGCCTACCATTCATGCAGACGACTATATTGCGAACAACTATATTAATGAAAAGGGATGGTCAGTATTAATGTACAAGCTACTTGTAATTCTAAAGAACTATTCAGTAGTGTTGACACTACTTGTCCAGTGTCAATATAGAACTCGCCTGGAATCTGAAACATTCGCGACCATTAAAATTTGAACATGTCGGCAGTGTGCATACGTGGAATGGTCAAGTCAACCATGAAAAATATAGTCCATGGCTCCACGTGCTGTATTTAACCACATGGATACTAGCATGAAACCATCAATGTTTTCATTTCACAATGTCTTGATAGCATTCGAATTCCTGCCATGTCTGTCTGTGACATCGTCCATGCTTTCAGTTTGAGGGCAAGTCCTGTACATGATTTGTGCATTTGGACAAATTCTGATGTGTATAACTTAATGATGATAATTGAACAAATGCACAACTTCTGGGCGGTGAAAAAGCCTCTCGGCTCATGGCACTCTACCGAATTGGTATTTCCCCACAAGATAAATTTTACAATAAGTATATAGCTTAAGTAAAGCAAGTGCAATAACTGAAAGGAGTTTTAGACAAGTCAAACAAGAATTTCCCATCTTTCAAAGCAAGATAAGAATAACAGTAAAAGTTTTATCAGTTATAATGTTGTGTTTTGTTCTCCATAATGTGGCTGACCATCTTAATTTAGCTGGGAGGAATTGATGAACTTTTAATATTATTGAATATGTAAAACAAGATTGTAAAATTCATTTAAAAATGCTTTATAACTTAAATACTCATATTTAGACAACCGTGAATTAATTGAAAGTATGGTAGTAATTTGTTACTTTTCCACATTTTTATGTGGGGTAACATCCCCATTTGCCCCACCCAGAGGACTAGGGATGTGTTTGAAAACATATGACATAGTATAACACATTTAACCCTCCCGCACGCAGGTGCGCTATTTTAAAAAGTACAACAGCTGCAGTTTTTGTACATTATTTATGCCTTAACCTCAGCCATTGCACCAACCCCATAATTTATTCCATTGTTGATCCATACTCAACAATGTTATTATGGCTCCAGTTTCCTTGTTTAGCTTATTCAGTCAATTTTCTGAACTTTAAGTGACAAGGTGTTGAGTGTTGTAAAAAATATCATGCACGCCTTCTGTTGTCAAAAATGCATGTTTAGTTCAAGCAGCCAATATGCAGAAAAATACGTCTTAGTGAAGTTGCCTCTGACTTTGTGAAGGAAGCTAATATTTGTGAATTATTCCAGCAATGTTCAAGAATGTGAAAAATACAGCCAATGGCCATCACCTTGTAATCCTTGAAATGGAGTAAGAGGAACACATTTTATCTCCAATGTAAACTCCATCTTTTTGTCATGTTGTAGTCAATGTAGTCACAAGAAGTTAGCAGGTCTTATGAAAGATCTAAAGTGCAACTCAAATCACTGTCAGCTGATCTCACCATATTTCTTATGCAGTTTTGAATTGAATCATCGACTTCTGAAGATCAGATCCTTGAACCTCTGGCAAAGAAGCACGGGACCTGTATCTCCATGGACGTCAAAAAAAATGCATCCAGTTCAATTAAATGTGACAGATGCCAAAACTGCTTGTAAAAAGCACATTAAAATACAACTTTGTGAAAGCTATTACAAAAGTGAACGTTTCAGAATACGTGGACAAAATCATATCATGAACAAATAAAAGAGCTGAAATTTTTTTATAGCATGTGATAACATTGGACATGTAGGCTACTGTATTCTTCAATATAGCCTACTAACCAATTTGTATAGCATAGGCTTGTTATATTAAAATGTCCATGTTGTAAATTTTACAACTCGCGCCTGCTCATGTGACAAAAATAGGGGCACCTGCCGGAAGGTTAATTTGCGCATGTAACGTGTATTTATGAATGAAGAGCTCCTTTGTTTGCTTATCTGTGAGAAGAACTGATGAGTGGAGCAAATTCATACACATCAAGGAGCAAATTCTCAACAGTCACAAGTAACTTTTATTCATATCAAATGGGGAAATTGCTCTTAGGATGGAGTAGACTCTTTTTACTTTGGAGAAATTTCTCTGGATATATTGCTAATTTTTACTGATTAAGTAAATACTCCTTAGTTCAGGTACCTCAAAATTACCGGTAAACTATTTCTGTAAAATTCAACATGTTCATCTAGAAATCACTATAGGATGTTTTGCCCTTTCCTAATAGTTTTTCACATATTTTCAATAGTGATGTGCCTTGAGTCCATCTTCTTTTAAAAAATAATTAATAATAATTCATGATAATCTCTTAGGTTTTCTTTATAAACTTATATTTTATAAAGTGATAGGCCTACCTCACTTACCCTAATTCAAACATGATTCAAGATAAGTAATTTAATATAATTGTTAATAGATTGTGTTGGTATTTAAAATAAAATGCCAAAAACCAACACCTTCAAGATTAACAATTTTTAATAGTACATAAACACAAATTTAAATATAATAAGTTTACAGTCTAATAATTAATCATAAATCAGTCCCATGGTCTAGGCTAATCCTACTGTAATATAGGGGAAAATTTAGTTCTTTCATGACTCATGAGGGAAAAATGATTTCCCACCACCCCACAGAACCATACCTCAGCATCACTTTCTGACGATTAAGAAGAGGAAAAAGAAGAGGATATGAGGAAAATCTAATGGACTTCAATGAAAGTGACTAGGCCTACTTCTAATTTGAAGATAAGGTCACACATTTAACAAAAGCAAATAGGCCTATTTATAAAAGTTGTTCGGGTCCGTATTGTTTATGATTTCTACTGTAATTCGTGACTGATTAATAGTCAGTTTGTTCAATGAACTCTTTTATTAATTTTTTTATTGTCCTTCAAGAACCAGGGCAAATTTTAATTTTTAATTGTAAATTTTGATTGTTAACTATGTGAAAACCCAGTAAAACATGGTAAGATGTTTTATAATGTAATTAATTTCTGTTCATTTTTATGTTCTTTAATTATATTCTAATATTTGAACTTACAGCAGTTTTAGAGGTTTTTTTTTAATTGTTCTTTGTTTTAATTAACCTAATCATGGTTAAATTTAACTATTATTTAACAATTATTTTTTACTTTGGGTAACAAATAGGTACATTTCAGTTATCTTATTCGTAAATAATAAATTCCCAAGAATTTATTAATTTCGGGAATATTTCCGGTAACAATTTTACATCACTTATAATACACGTACCAGAAAAGCAATAATCTGTCTGCGCAAGTGCACACCAGATGGCAGGGCAGCTCACGAACAAACCTGTCTGGGCAAATGCATACTAGATGGCAGCTCACGAACATCTGTACGGCTCCTAAAATGGCTGCGGCGTGCGCATTTAAAATTATTTCACAAATACCAATGCCTGTCAAAACAAAATAGGGTATAATTCACATGTAAAATGATTTTATTTTTCTCGTAGGATTGCTACACTCGCCCTTACCTACTAGCAAAATAAAATCTCCTTTAATCACTTGTTTCATAAGTAACTATTTTGGATTCGGGCCACCTCAAAACGGGCATCTGTATTAAAATCTCAACTTCGAATTTGAGGGTGGAACACAATACTACCTCTACCTATATGGTAAGAGCAGAGAAAGTAATTGAAGTCATACTTCAAGTCTCCAATTAAAAGTGACTGAATACGTGGAGTGAATCTGAATAAAACCACAGTACTGAGGAATAATAATAATGGAACACTATAAGTTATCGCATGGTATTTGTTCAAATAAATCTAGTTTAAACCATTTTTGTTACGTATTAGTGACTAGTTGTCAGATTACGTAAACATAATTCGTTTTAAATTTTGTTTGAAGCATGGTTTCGTTGTAAAAACGGCGATTGGAAATATGAATTACATGTTCCTAATAATAAGTTTTTAATAATTTACACAACGTGGAATCCAATATGTCGGTAGTATGATAGTGTGACTACCTTTTGTAAACCCTGCGGATTCCTTTTTTATTTGATTTTATGGGGACGGTCTGGCCCTCATCTCTGTAACCCCTAGGTAACCCAGCCTCTGATATCTGTCGCGCAACCACCCTCTTGTAACGGCTGCGGATGTAACGTGCTCAACGGGAAAGAATTATAACAAGATCTGCCGCCCCCGGAAAAAAAATATATATAAATATCGGAGTCCGCCCCACACAGTTTTAGTCATACATGTTAATTTCAACAATGTTTTGTTACCTCCAGTGTTAACGCAATTAATTCTAAACACATCCATTCTCCACCCTAGCTTTAAAAATGCCCACATGCACACCGAATTATATAAGTTAGTATGAAAATAAATGGCACCAAAATCAGCATTCTGCAGAAAAAAAAATCGTATAATTTACAAAATAGATCATGCAACTGTTCCACAAGAAGATTGCTGTAAATACGAGTATTTGGGTGTTTATCTATAGCGCGAAAGGTTTTACTGGTCGTATTCTTATTAGAAAAAGAAAACCAACAGATTTAAAGAGATACAGCATATACCGTAACTACCCCCTGTTATGGTGATTCAGGTAAAGCGGCCAACCCTCCATTTCGCATTCACCAGCAGTGGCGGCATGAACTTCTTCCTTTTTCACAATCAGAAGACTTCACACACGCAACTCCATATTACACAAAATTCACAGCGTATTTTAGTCAAAGCCTAGTTGCCACTGAAACATGATTTGGTATGTGCCCACTGTCGAGAGTGCGAGCCGGTTGGAAATTGAGCGAACACAAATATACCACACGACCACTCGTACAAAGGTACAGCTCTCATATCATGTCATCGCAACACTCCCCTAAAAAAATTGCATCAAAATAAACAAACTTATGGCACGGATGTTTCTCTCTGCTGGTATTTAACAATCCCATTTTTCACAGTAGCTGAATTAATTTGAAATCATGCCAGAAGGTACGAAAGGGTGACAGAAAACGACAAGTGCAAAAAAGAGACATGCCACTTAAAACAGGACGCCTGGTTTGCACTGTCAAGAACAAGGCGAAACGCCTGCCGCAAGTGTTTAGACTACCCCACACAACAAAATAAAGGCCTACACCGTGAAGGGGCACCCTGCGACTAGAAGTACGATAACTCGAATACGCTGAATCACACTTTCATGAAACTGGTACACGCAATTGAGGACCGTTTTGACAAAACTCAACATCTCTATTTTTTAACAAATTCGTTTTTTAATGGTTTTAGGTGCTATGAAATTAGACCATTAAGATGGTGAAAAAATAACATAAAAGTCAACATCACCAATACATTTTGAAGCCTCAACATGCAAGGTTATGTTAATATATGTTAATATGTTAATAAAAATAATAATAATAATAAAAATAAAAAAAATAATAATTCTATATGTTAATAAAAACTAAAGAAACCTTCTCCTGAGCAATTTATATTTTGGCACATGTTGAGTTTTGTCAAAACGGTCCTCAATTACAATGGAGCAAATCAGTTGACTGCGGCCCGAGTAAGACCAATTAACGGTTTAAAAATAGCAAATCATCACTGCCGCGGCAAATCTAGACAAATGAATGTAGAAACCATGGCCTCAATAGCCTTATTCCGTTTTTTATATAGAATACTGAGGGTCTTGGCTACAATGCAGTCAGATATAGTGATGGTGGTGGTGGCAGCAATTTGTTCATTTGCCCCCCTTGATAAAATTTCTGCGGAAGTCCATGGTTGTGTGCTGAATGTAAGGCGGGGCCAATGATAATCTTCGAAGAGGCCGCTGATCCAAAACACGGCTCTACTTGTTTCGAGTGTGGGCGATAGTGGACAATGGTAAGGACATAATTTAACAGTTCTACTGACCAAAAACTAGGTAAAAGTGCATGGACATTCATATTTTCTAAAATTCTTCAAGAAATAATTTGTTTTGCACTGCAATTATTAATGTTGCTTAACATCTTTTGTATACTGATTTCTAATAATATCTGTCTTCTATACAAATTGTTTGCTGCAGTTTCAGTCATATTTTTGACGAAAAATATTTTCTTACATAATTCATTTTTGGCTCTTACGTTCTATTTTAAGTCCACCCTTTAATTATCTTATTGTGGGTCCTAGCGTTGGGACAATCTACCTCCGATGCCGATGTATGTCGCGGATTTATGTGATTCACCTAATAATATTTGTACTTCATTTTCATAAAAGCTGCCAACTTTATTAAAAAACGGAGGGTAAATCTATTCCTTATTAATTCTTCTGCTGATGTGAAAAAGAAAATAGAACAGTACGAATAGCCTAATACTTGTAAAGTAAAGCACGGTTCAAGTTTAAAAATAAGATTTTTCTGACGAATATAGTCTACTCAATTGGAACGATGGTATTTAACTATTTGAATTTGTTTCCATTCAAGGAATAGCTATTAAAATATGCGCTGTCATACCTTTCCTAGTACGTAACAATAAGAAAAAGTGTAGCGAATTTCCGCCTATCTACCACTAATTCATTAAGTGCAATTCAGAAAGTCCACGTTTGAGAATTAGCAGATAAACATAGGCTCTTATTGGAGTAATACCATTACATATTTATCTGTTGCTAGTTTGAGTTATACCGATGCAAATGACATCAGATTATAAACAAGAATACAAGAGAGCTCTATTGGCCAAAATACACATAAATTTACACAATGTAAAATAGGCCTATAGCCTATAAAGAAACATTAAAATTTAGATTATAGACATGTGAAGCAATTACAATAACTGTGTAAAATCCTGATGATACAGGATATTGTATGAAGTATGTCTACATGCTGAGTAATGTGTTGATTGAACCTAAAATGTTAATTGCCTAAAATGTACATAGCCTAATATGCAATAGCAATTTACACTAAAATTTAAGTTCAGTACCAAAAAAAAATGATAAGTACACCTATGTACTCAAATATTTCTATTTGTTCTCATTTATGCTTCAGATTTCGTCTTTATAGAGTTTGGTAAAGGCCAATATATATAAAACACAAGAAAATATTTAAAAAAAACTTATTCCATGTTTCAATTGATGTGTTATTCTGTACAGATAAGAATTGCATTTAATAGGGGTATTATTCAATCTGTTTTCTAAAACTGTGCATGTGCATTTACAAATACAAAATGCATGTCATGACTTTACACTCGTTCATTAAGATAGTTTGAATTTTCAGTACAAAAAATGTAATATCCCAACAACTTTGTCTGATGGTTAAGATTTCATTAAAACGATCAACTAGAAAACATATTTGAAAATAAAGTAAAAATTGTATTGAACACAGAAAAAATTCTAGATTTATTATTAGGACAGATAGAATGGCCACTGAGGTTCACCCTTCAGAAAAACGATCTCAGATTTAAAGAGAAAAAATCAAATTGGCAACACCTTATTACTGCTGGTGCCAGTTTAAGAAGACCTCCTCCCAAAACCATCGTCTATCTACAAAAGAATATATATCAACATTGCTCCCTAATCCGAAAATCTGCACAAACACAGACACGACAAAGAACAGGTGCTCTTCTAGTCGCGTGGATTTCCCCAGTGTTGCCGCTGTCATTCGCCACTTCTTAAGTGAAGTAAACGTGCTGTGATACGTATTTGACAACAATGTTCTGGACTGCAGACAAGTGCGAATACGCCTAATTACCATATTCACTGATTGACAGGTCGAAGAGGATCAGGGTGGCAGCAGATAGAGGCAGTTCTTGGAAAAAAGTCCTCAAGAAGTGACACCCACAATACTTTAGATAATTGACAGAAGAGGTTATTTTTTTTAATTAAACTAAACATCCCATGGTTTATTGATAGTTTGTTCGATGTGTTGTATATCAAATTGAAGCTAATCTTCTGTGCAGTAAGTGTACAAAATTATATGGTAAACTGTCCAGACAATATACATATTCAGAACATGTCAAGAGAAAGTTCGCCACTGTATAAGCCCCCTTAAACATGGAGACTGAAGATATGGCAGCATTAATGATCGTTTTGCTTGTCGAATATCATGCAGTATTATTTTCAAGCGTTTCAGATTTTATACCCTGCCTATTAAACCTATATCGTATTAGAATATTATAATACTGTACATACAAATGTCCTGTAACCTGTTGACCTTCCGGTTGCGTTTCTGGTGCATGGCAAGAAACTGGTGCATGACGGGTAAAGAGACTCCATTCCTCATAAATTCTGAACCCTTGACGGTATACTGTAGTAGAAATACGTGTGAGGTTTGCAGAGAGGAGCCTCGCACAATGAATACACAGATTTTAGAGCTAACCTGGCTTACAAAATACGTTTTGAATACAACGGCACTGAAAAAGCCATCGACTACTTTACCTTCCGCCATCTGTATTTAAGAGTACGAGGAGTGTCGCGGAGTGACGTAGGGCACACTTATTGGATATTCCACGGAAGGCGAGGCATAGGATCTGTTGGTCCAACCCACTTGACTCATGCACTATGAACAAGCGCCCTACGCTAATTTTGTAATACAAGATTAATGTAACTTCAATGCGGCCAGGAATTTTATTAAGGGGGGGGGGGGGCAAACTCAACATAATTCCAAACACAATGATTCCTAAGTATTAGAGTAAACCAGCGTTTCTCAACCTATGGTCAGTGGTCCGCGAAGATGGTGCAGATGGTCCTCAGACATAATTTAAAAATATCAAAATGCAAGTGGAAAGTAAAGAAGTGAAATTTGTCATATATTTCGTTATAATGACCTACAAAATTTCCCCCAAATATTAAGAATATAGGCCTTCTTTTAAAAATGGGATGTAAAATTAGGGGTCCGTAAATTTTTTTAGACATTTTAGAGGTCCTCGAGTTCAAAAAGGTTGAGAAACGCTGAAGTAAACTATGCAGTAGTTTATATTAAGAATTAATTTACTATAGTGAACAATAATAGTGACAATACAAGAGTAAATTAAACTATAGACCATGTGAGATAAATTCTTAATGAGGTTAATCGAAATTCAAGTGATAAGTTCTGACGAAGGTATCAGTATTTTATTGTTAACAACTGAAAATCAAATTAAAATAACTAGATACATTAATATTCACATAGTTTCTTGATCCTTATATTTGAACGCCAGCTGAATTCGATGAGGCTAACAGATTATGTTCTTCTGAGCAATAGCCTTGGTGAAAGATTATTATTAGGGGGCGGATTTCTATGACCTAAAAAATAGGATATATGCATGCATTTATGACCTAAACAACATTAAAATATGACCAATAGAATTTAAAATATGACTTTAGCATTTACACATTGTGTATATTTTTTTAAGTTTGATTACAATACATTTTATTAAAATACAGTGTTAATTATTTAAAATATCTGTAAATTCTCAAAAGGTATCATTATAATGCAAAATTTACAAAATATGATATGAAACTTCAAAATTTATTTAATATGCACACAAATATGCCAAAATATGACCTAAATATGCATATTCTTACTAAATATGCTACAATAGTTGAAAATTTTCTAAATATGCACAATAAAAGCCGTTCCATTTTCTCCAGAATGCCTGGAATCGGGTTTAAATTAGTCGGAAACCTGAAATTATGCAAAGGGGAAAAATATGACATGTCAAAGAATAGGCCTACCATAAAATTAGTGAGGCCATAAGGCATTCCAGAGGGGGACATCTGCCCCCCCCCCCACATGCCGACGCCCATTAATGCAACTGGAGCTTTCTCGAAAATATCCTAGTTGCTGGGAGAAAATACATACTATTTTCTAAAATTGGGTGGTCTAACATCATATTTTTGGCATAGTACGACCTAGACCAGGGTTCAATTCTTGTTTAGCTAAGAGCCAGGTTTTTTCCCTCAGGATACACGGAAGGACATTACGTCTCGGGGCTTTAAATGGTTGTTTTATACCACCATGAAGATTGTTATTACTACTATTATCATTAATGTATGTTACACTATAGTATTAGTGTTACTGGGTTATTAGCCATAGTGATTTGATATGATTAGTTTTCCCGTCGGATAAGCGAATTAATACTGATAGTAAAAAATCTGTTTCATATACTCTAGGCTGAAATATTCTGGTACATCTAGGCCTATTTACGCTAGTAAAAAAAAAAAAACAACTAAAGTTCATGTTTGCGTGAAATTTTCTTTTTAGTGCAAAACCTTTTATTTTTCAAGGAAAATGACACATTTCCTTCTATTGAAATTCGGAAAAACTAAGTTAATGTTGTATTCTGAACCACACTGTCAATATTCAAGTTATCAGTTGGCAGACATACCAGGGACGCCTGTGCTGAAAGTGCAAGCACCAAACAACATTCACAGTAATTTGCAGTAATTAAACAATATTATCCGTAAAATAAGCTAGTTCAGACCGGACCTTGCTTTTTGTTGGTGTGACGCGATAGTACATTTTCATTATGGTGTATTTTCCTTTATTATCAAAAAACCCCGTTGAAAATTATTAATCAAATTCACGCGATTGGCCCTAGGAAAAATACACTTATGTGTAAGTTGTGCACATACAAAGTAAAAGGCCTCGAATCCCCTGATGAATATTTTCAGAGATAATTATAACAATTTGCACTACCGATACTGTTTTGATTTTAATGTTTAATGACATCCAAATTAACCTTTTATACAATTTAACAATCTTTTTTCCCTCCCTAAATTAGGGTTCCTAAACATAATAGTTTTTACTTTGAGGTAATAACAACAGTTAGATTTTTTTCACAAATGCTGCCATTGACTGAATTGCTTTTGCGATAAACAATAACCAGGGTTGGAATGTTTAAAACAAAATGTTTAAAACAAGTGTTTAAAACATGTTTAAAACAAGGGCTTGTGTTTTTTTAAGTTTGTTTAAAACGTTTTAAACAATCTGTTTTAAACATGTTTTTTTTAGCATGTGTTTAAATAATTTGTTAATTGTGTGTTATATTTAATTATGAAGACAATTTACATTTTGTCAAGTCAGTGACACCCTGTAAGTGTTGTAAACAGAAAACAACAAAAAAACTAGGGCCAGAATACCAGAAAATCATGTGAGGTGATGTCTTTTGTATCCTTTTCCTCCAGACTTCTCTATCCTCTGCCGCCAGCTTCCAGTTTCTGATTTCGAGTAATTGATTTGAATTTTTTCTGACTGCATCCTACCATCTATTTTGTGGTCTTCCTTTTTAAAGAAAGAGATTATTAATATTAAATATTGAGTGTGTCAAATTGGCAACACTGTAGTAGGATATCCCTTGTAAGTTCGATAATGTAAGGCGGCTAAGACCACGTAAAACATGGTGAAAGTCAATCATCAGTTGAGCAGTAAAGGCAGTAATTAAACAGTAGTTTGTATTATTTTTTTATTAATAACGAACTATTAAATCATAAACAAATAATACTGGCACAAAATGTATTTTCAAATACTATTAAGTCTACGACTCGTAAATCTTGAACATCTTAGCACAGGGTGTCATTGGATTGACAAAATGTAAATTGTCTGCATAATTAAATTTAACACCCAATTAAAAAGTGTTATAAACATATGCTAAAAATGATTAAAACAAATTGTTTAAAATGTTTTAAACATTTCAACTGTGTGTATATATATTATATAATATACATTATACAATATACATTAAATTGGTTGATTTAAACAAAATTAACAATTTAAACTTTTTAAACAAACAACATTGTTGTAAACATAAAAAACGTTAAAAACAACCAACATTGTTGTTCACATATAAAACGTTTTAAACAAAAAAAAACGTTTAAAACAACCAACATTATTGTTCACATATAAAACGTTTTAAACAAAAAAAACGTTTTTTTGGTTCTTTTTAAAAAAAAACATGTTTTTTATCAACCCTGACAATAACACATGAAAATAGGAAATAGGATTAAAAATAAAAAAGCACTAACGCTAAATAACATTCCAAGTTTCAGCGCGATTCGATTAATATTGTCCGCGTTATTAATGCCGCCTTTTATTATGCAAATTTACAGTTTTCCCGCGCTGAATATTGAAAGTTAACAGTGACTATTCCGCTGATAAACCGCGTGTTTGACATTGACCAATTCCTCGGATATAAAACAATCACTATCATAATAATATCCTTCCTCGAATCACGAGGTTGTAATTTTATCTGATAAAATGTCAGTTCGTTACAGGATTCGTAAGGCATCAACGTGTGCGGATTAATACGTCACATGCTGCCATGAGTAGAATGAAAACACAAACTCTCAGAACTTTCCACGTAAACAGGGAACGTATTGAGCTGGGATCGGAGTCATTAATGTTAACCCGCAGGTAACGTGGTAAATATTTAAACACACGTTAGAGGCACCGAATAGCTAACTAAAGAATTTTTATTTGCACCCGTAAAAGCTATCGCCGATTACACACCTGTAGAAACACTGTGGTCTAGAGGTAGCGTGCCCGCCTCTAGATCCGGAGGTCGCGGGATCAAACCCGGATCCCGGCTACGGTCGGTCGATGGATTGATTTTGCAGGACGTAAAAATCCTGGGCACGGATCCGGGAAGGACTTGAATCTCGTAGATTTACGGCATGTAAAAGAACTCAAAGCCTAAATTAGAGCCTCTGGACAATATTTCTCGGCCCTTTCATGTCCAAGTAATACCTTAGTTTTCGTTTAGGTTGAGAGGCGATAGGCTTACCACCTGTTCCTCTGCCCTCTCAACGAAGTTCACAAAGGTAACAGAAACCTACACTTGGAGGCCCTTCGCCTCAACATAGGGGACATAGAAAGACAGATACAGATACAGAAACACCTTCTACATAAGGGAAATTGTAGGAGACATGTTGAAGAGAAAGTTATCATGACTGATATTAAGAACAATATTGAAACTAAACAATAACTTTTATTAGTAAGACTCTGACTGCAGAATGTTAGTATGATGAGAAGCTTAGCCTGACTGCTACTTGCCGAAGATGTGAACTTCACACACGGTCGTCTTGAAGACTCAATAAACAAACAGACGAAATGAATGAAATCTTTAATAACGCGAACACCCGGCGAGCAATGAAAAATACACATAATACATTACTTGTAAAGTATAAAAATTCTAAATCATAAACCTTTAATGAAATCAAACATGACACTTTAGAGGCACCGAATAGCTAATTAAAGAATTTTTATTTGCACCCGTAAGAGCTTTCGCAGATTGCACTCTTCCAGTGACGTAGGGAAATCAAAACCTAAAATTCTATTTTTGTATTACATGACTGAGAGTTATTTAAGCTACATTTTGTCAAATATTTAATTATTTTATTTAATAAGATACTGAATTTGTAAAAGTAGGCCTATTAATTCCACTGTTCCACGTGTTATTTAATTTTTCTTATAAATAGCAATGTCCATCCATGTCAACTAATAGCAATGTGTTATAACGATTGCTTGACATGTCTCAGTATTGTAAACAAATGTGCTAACTAATTTTTCCGTGGTAACATAGCGGAAAACGTGATTTTCATTAGTTCTATGTTTAAAAGGTTTCCGGGGGTGGACCTCGGGCCCATTTCTTGAGGGGTATTCCACACCCCCAAACCCCCTGCACTTTCGGTCCTCCCATGGTGTACAATCCATTTTACGAAATTTTACTGCACTCTTCCCTACAGCAGTTCGGCGGTGGTGTTAACAACACAAGCTCTAATTAAGCTACCTGGAAGTTGCGTATCGGCAGGATTTACCGGGATGCAGCAGTACAGCCTATTTTAAATTTGGGTACTATGAAGAATCCAACTCGGGGTGCACTCAGCCTCGTGATTCAAACTGAGGTGAGAAGTAGAGGCTCCGGTCACGGAGACCATCATTAACTGCCGTGGGTGTCGGCATGCTGACCACATGTCCCCCAATCCTGCCATCTGCCTATGGTAGATATGAGAGAGAGAGAGAGAGAGAGAGAGAGAGAGAGAGAGAGAGAGAGAGAAAGAGAGAGAGAGCGAGAGAGAGTGAGTGAGTGAGAGAGAGAAAGGACGTTAACCTGTAAGCATTCAAGAGTTATGATTAAACAGAAAGTTAAAAGCCCTCTTGAGAGAGTAGAATGAACTGTGGCCAAGAAACTACGCAAAAAAGAGTTAGTACCTCCTATTTCACCTGTCAGCTAATATTCTATCGAGGGTACTATCATTATTTGGTGGCTACCACAACTACCAGTAATTACAGATGTTAAGATTTTATTAGGGTTCCTAGCATGCAGATCAACAAACGTACCTCGTCCCTTCCCCCAAAAAATTGTCAGTAGCGAGTATAATAGTACAAAGATAATAATAGAGGTGTAATCTCAGGTGTTAACATTTTATTACAGCTCCTGCCAGGTAGGTCGACGGTTAACAAAAAACAAAACAAACAAAAAACAAACAAACAAAAAAAAAAAAAAAAAGGTCCCACGAAGCTTACGAACTTCCAGATGAACAGGTAAAAAAGGTATTTGATAACAAAAGAAAATATCTTATCAATCAATGTCTACATGGATAAGATACTAAGCAGGAATAACTACTTTTCCAGTGCCATAAATCCATAGAAGTAGAAACCGTATGTTTTGGTTTCAGGCAGGGTTCCTCGTAATATTCAATTTTGCGAAATATCACTACACTGATTGGACTCTGGAATCATGAGGTTTGTTAAATTTTGCGAAATGTGTAACAACACACGAGATATGAACCTGTATCATCTGAACAGAGATACGTGTACACAATACGATTTCAAGACAATTTTCTTTAGAGTTTGTGATAATTTATATTTCTTACTCTTAGAAGCGTTCTGTGTTTCTGATTTGAATACAAAAATAAATGACACTTCTGATTGATTATAACGAAGATTGAGAAATACGTTGGAACAAGATACACAGTCCGGATACATTTTGTTATGAATAAACGTAGGGTAAATAAAATATACATACAGGAAGTGGGGAGGAAATTACAAACTTCTCATTAGCATCTTCTATTAGGAAAAAATTCTCAATAAATTATATTTACACCATTTTTGAGAATCATCCCTTCCCCTACCCCAAATGACTCAAAAACTAGATTATATTTTAAAATGCTTAACAATTTTAACAGAAGTTTTAAATGATCCTTAGAAACTACTCTATTTTGTATCTACGCTGAACTGTTTGCAGGCTTTACAGCTGCCGCGTTGCTTTCTTTAAGTTCAGTTCAGTTCAGTTCTTTATTGCATCTTTCAGTCAAGAGGGTACATTGTATCCTCGGACATCAGAATTGTCAAAGTAGGCTACAAATTACAAAAATAGTACAAAGCTTGAAAAGAGTAAAATATATAGACGATCAATTCCTTATATACCTAACAACCTAACTTACACAAATAATTTCACATATTTACAAGTACAAAAATGTACAACAATACAAAAACTTAAAAGGAATAAATAAATTAAAAATGCAAAATGGACCTAACTAACCTACAACAAACAATTTCACATATTTACAAAGCACAAAAATGAAGAGCAAAAAAATAAGAAATACATAGATATGATAAATAACTAACAACCCTTAACAAAAAATTTACATATTTACTGGTACAAGACGAAGAACAAATACAAATCATTATCACTTAGTAATATATTATCAATCTGTGTTTGAAAAGAATTCATCGAGCGAGTAAAAGCTTTTATTAATTAGATATTGTTTTAACTCTTTGGGATGGCAATTTGTTAAATAGTTTTATTCCCTGATAGTTTGTTCCTTTCTGATACAATATAGTACCATGCGAGTTGATATGGAAGTTACTACAGTGACGAGTACTATGAGAATGGATATCTTTATTTAAAGGGTAGCAAAACTTGTTCTTGAACGTAAGGATTAATACTTCAAAAATATATATACTAGGTAAGGACAATATTTTCAATTTAATAAAATATTGTTTACAGCTGCTATCTTTCTCGATCCCCATTATAATTCTTATGAATTGCTTTTGTTTCCTAGAGACCCCATCCCATTTGTTTATCTTTTGTAGATCAGAAATCAGACAGATGGATAATAGCAAACTATTGAAAAACTTTAAGGAAATCATGGGTTAAGCGGAAAAAGAGAATAGAAATGATGAATTGATCGGCAATCTGTAGAAACATTTTACCCTGTGTCACCTACCTGAAGCAGGTAAGAGAATCATTCATAACTCCAAAAGAGATACTCAGAAGGAACAACCAAAGGAACAATCCCCAAAGGCAGTGAACAGGTAAAGAGTAATGAATGCAGCACACCACCATATCCAATGGGAGCTTGAACAGATTGAACAAAGGCAATGACCTCAGGAAAATTTACATTATGACTGTCAAAACATTCAGGTTTTAAACAAGCAGAGGGAAGGATTCCCTTAGAAGAGTCTTAATTGGCAATATTCATCAATATTGTAGAAGGTGTGAGTTATTAAAACTTCCTTGGGAGAACTTTTGAAAGATTTGCAATTGCTTTTAATACACATTAATAATTAAATGTTTCTTGGAAGCTTATTGTAAATCTGTATTGCAGAATAATAAACACCCTACAGAAAGAATTTTAATAGATTAGCTGATCTTTGTAAACCATTCATGTTTCTAGTACAGTAGTATGTTCATGTACACTGCAATTAATTAATTTCTTAAAAGTTTAAAATGAAGCTAAATTAGAAAAAGGTGTATGGATTTCTTCCTGGTCAAAAGAGTTCATTGTTAAAAAATCTTTTTAAGCTCATTACTCAACTAAAAAAATCACATCTATAAAAATGGTATTCGATAGCTAGATTCCAAATGTGGTTATCTGCAAAATTTTCAATTTTGGGATTTCTGCAGACTGGTCTAGAACCTGATTAAGTTCCCAATGTGTCCAACTAATATCTTTTAAACTGACACCACTCAGAACTTTGTACTACAGTAGTTCTGTAAAAATGTGGTTCAGTGTTAGTTCCAAATGTAGCCTTTACAAGATAGCCACAACTTCTTCTGAATTATTATTTTTTTTTTTTTGTAATGAAATTCTGATTTTTACATTAAACTCTGCTGATGGATTAAACTAAATTATACTATTCAATTAAACTCACAAGTCAAAATTTTCCAGGTAATCAAATGAACAACTCTAGTGACTGTAGACTAAAACGTAACAAACCTATCAGTCAAGATCAAAGAAGTAAAATTTTTGCTGACTACTGGAAACGTGGCAATTTTGAGAGGGAGTGTGGTTTTATTAACAGTTTTATGGAGATAAATAAATGTAAAACACAGATGGTTCGACCCAATAAAATTCTAAACTTTCTAAGAAATTACGATTATTTTTTAATGTCGATAATTCGTAACAAGATAGATACAAAGTACTTTAGGTATTAAAACCAAGCAGAAGAACCCAAAATGACAGAAGCGATACAGACTATAATACATCAATGGAGACAAGATTCTTTTGTAAAATATCACATCAAAAAACTCCCTACAATGTCATCCAATAAAAAGAAAGTAAAGTAACATTGCACTCAACCAGTAAATGTTGAACAGTAAGGGGACCATCACATCTTGGACAGATAGGCGGAGGTTCACGTCGGAGAAGAAAGGCGTGTGTGAGATGGCAGTGACCTATCCCCAACCGTGATATATAAGGTGGACATTTCTTACAACACCTTAGACCTACTAACTTATCTTAAGTCTTTTGCCTAAATAATTGCGTTCGCCATTTACCTTAGATCAAAGCCTCTAACTTTTTATATAGCCTATTTATTGTTGCAGAGATGGAATTTGCTAATTTCAATCTTATTTCTTAATATCAAATTAATAAATGTGTTGAGCAATATCCGCATTACATTGCTCAAGACATTTATTAATAATTAAACCACTCGAAAAATGAAATTGATCAATTATAATATAAAATTAATTTAATTCCCAGCAGCTAAATTATGATGCAGTTACTTGCCCGTGTGCAATAAGTAATCAATATACTGATCACCAAGATTAAAATAATAGGCCTAACTTTTCCCCCTGCATCTTCAGAACAGCTGTAAATATTAATTTTATTGTTTTAAGGTAGCTATGAATCCCCATGCTGGTGTGAAGCAATATGCATTAGCAGTAGTGAATGAACTGGCACTTTTGAAGAACTTTCACCTCTGAGCTAGTAACGAAATGGTACTATACAATGAAAAAAGCAGTCACAGTGGATAGCAACACCACCTAATGCTTAATTCACAATGATGCGACGCAGCAACATCACTTTCAACATTTATTGACCAATGGCAAGCAAGCATTTCTATGGCAAAATGTAATGATGGTAATGCAATGAAAGTTGAGTCTGAGTCAGGGTTCGAATAAAATATTTTGACAAATGGGGGTGGAAATTAAATGTGGGTCCAAATTTACTGATGTTACTGTAATCAGAACATCCACTCAATGTAAAAGACATAGCCAAAAGACTACCATGGAACACCAATCGGCACTCATTGTCATCGCAAACCATATTATTGCCTACAAAATAAACCTTATGTTCATTGTCGCGCTTCTGTTACACTATGCTATTCAAATGCTTGTCATATAAATTTGTTTGCTACACATTGTGCTGATGATGCAGTTACATTCAAAAACAGTTGGTTGGTACATGGTTATTTAATGACGGGGATATACTGCAACTTAGGCCTGTGACGGTCACCGGTGTGCCAGAATTTTGTTCTGCAGTTCTTTTACATGTCAATAAATCTACTGACATGGGCCTGTCACATTTATGCTTATATATGGGTGATTCTTCAAATATGGGAAAATTTGGAGTGTGTAAAATCCAATTTTTTTATTTTGTTTAAAAAACTAAAAAAAAATACTAAAATACTTCAGGGGTTACTTGATTATAATATGACACCAGCAGAGCTTAAATGTTTATATTTTTATTTATTTTAATGTTTTATTTTTTTTAAAGCCATGTGAATGACATCCGTGTATATGTGGGTGGCAGAAGGCCACATTAATGACTAACTTTGGCAACAACATGCTTTTCTTTATGTGGTTTCATATTTTTCTCAGTGTGCTTCAGTTGATTTTGCACCAAATTTGCAAATTTGTGTGCATACTCCGGAATTAATGTAATTTTAACTAGACTGCGTTTTTATGGTTTTGGGGGGGGGGGAATCAAGCAGAAATTCACTTAATCAGTTTTAAGATTTTAATTACAGGTCACAGACCCTACATTTATCATCTACATGACTTGATAGTCATCCACATACCCCTTCATGAGGCATGTGGATGACACAAAAATCAGGCATGTGGAAGACAAAAAAGGAGTTTTAGTGGTCTCAGCAAGCCATTTCTAAACCTCTGTAGGCTCAACTTCAGTCAGGTACTTTGAATTGGAAGGTTTATCATAGTGCATAATCAAAATTAATTAATATTCACTTTCTGCCTACTTTCTAGAAGTCATGTTAATGACGGGGAATAAAAACGCTTTCCTTGAAAATGATGCAAAGTCCTTTGTTAATCCCAAACTGTTTGTAAGCAAGCATAATTCAACCTTACAATTCAACCACAAGCTGCCCTGTTGGCTTTCTAACACTGTTGCCAGTTATACAAATTTCTCATTTCTGCAGAAAAAATTCTATTCTCTTCAGCCATGTGGATGACCAAAAACCCTTGGGACATTCTTTATGTTCATTAGGTGGGGTGACAATTTTATTTCATTTTAATTTTTAGGGGTTAATATTCTTCACACATTCATACTCATTGGCAGGACAAAAGTTGAAAAGGAAATAACATTTTGTTTTGTGGAAAAATGCATTAGAATATACAAAACCGGGGTATGGGACAGGGCATGTGGATGACATTTCATTGAATTAAATTTGATTTTGGAATATCAGAATTTAAAGTTAGTGACATTTCAAAGTGATAGTTGTAGTATGGAGGTAGTAGAAACCAACTTTTATTTTAATTTTTTTTTTTAAGTTGAATTTGAAGGGAAATATAACTCTGGAACACAAATTTTCCCGTATTTGAAGAATCACCTATACAAGTGTCATCGACCTGGGCCGGAATCCAACCCACAACCTTGGGCACAGAAACTCAGCACAATACTTACTGCGCCACCCAGGCCGACTTCAAAAACAGCATTACGAAGAAACATAAGTTATTGTTTTCGGTCATTGCATTGGAATTTTAAACTGAAGTTTATGCAATGTACAAAGAAATCCTTGGCAAAGAAAAAATTATTATAGCTGGAGTTAACTTTCACCGGATGACATCAGCTGAGATATTATAGCTGGAGTTAACTTTCACCGCATGACATTAGCTGAGATATTAAAGCTGTAGTTAACTTCCACCGCATGACATCAGCTGAGATGAGCGGAAGTTGAACCTTTTTTTATTTTTTATCTTTAATTTTTTATTTATTTTGCAATGAAAACCACAGCCAGAGCAAATTATATGGGGAGCGATACTATATTTATTTAATTTCTGCATGATTTCCATTCATTTCAAGACTTGTTCAAGTTATTAAAATTACTGTTTTCAACCCATAAAATTTATTTATAACTTAGGGGTTAGTTTCCCATTCTACTGGATTCGTTAATTTCTTTATTACACGTGAAAAACGGCGAAATTTCATGTAATATTATTCTCCAGAAGTTTTATAATCCATATATAGGCACATTTTGTTTCTAAGAATATTTTAAATATGGGTAAAATCGGTAAGAAGTTCACAAAAAACTAACCTAAAATGGCGCTCAGAAAGGAATCACAATAATACAGAATCAGCTGCTAGAGACAGCGCAGTGCATGCTGGGAAGAATCCGATGGGTCACGTGGTGCTGGAATCAACTGCCAACATGATAAGGGTCAGACAAATCTCCGGAAGATATAATATGCCACATTTTCGAAACCGACAAACAGTGTATCGTACATTATTCGAAAATGCAAGGGCGCTTCGCTTCGGCAGCCGCCTCCGCTCGCGCACTTAACTAATGTAGTTAGTGTTTTGCATTATTTAGCTTTATGTAGAGGTTGCAGGACCGTATGGAACAGACCAATGACATGCAAGGTCGTTGGCAGCCAATGGGAGTGTTGGTCTGCAAGCCAGAGCCCGCATACCAACGCCGAACATCGCGTGTGGAAATCCAGTAGAGTGGGAAACTAAACCCATAACTTACAACTCTTTGTTCCACAGTATAAAACTAAGATCAAAATAACCTCAACTTCAAAGTAAGTTAGGCTCTGCTGAAAATACTGCTTCTCGCATTGAAATTTTATGTATGCTGCATGAGGCCCATTGATTTGCAAGAACGTGCCATCCACATATAATTTTGATAGTAAAATTCTGTATCCATCATTAATTCGGAATCAGGGACGATATTCCCAAACAATAACTGATGCTCCCAGGTCATGATATTTTCTTTTCCTTATCAGAATGTATAGGGCTAGAGATGTCTTGAATTGAAGGCAAACATTTCATGAATATCCAGTCATTATTCTTTAATGTTTGATTAACTTATGTCGCCTACACAACACAATGTATCGTGAACAATGTCCATGACGCGAGCAATACTACAATATCATGCATGTGTTGAGGGTGTCACACTATTGTAAATGCACTTAAAACTTTTGAGTGGGAATTCAAAATGAATAACAAAAATTAGTCATAGGTCTATTACATAAATTAAATGACCATGAAATGTTTTTAACAAAAATAACACTTGCCTATAACATATGTAAGTTTATATAAATAGCCACACATAGTTATGTACACCCTTAAACAAAAAATGACCATGCTTCAGATTCTAGTCCAAACCGGAAGATTTGGTGCATTCGTCAGAGCATGATAAACATGCAGCAGATGAATAAGTTCAATTGTGATTGTTTTAGACACTCCAATGCCACTACTATAGTGGAGGCAACTTCTACATATACAACTTTCTTCAAAGCAATGCCGACAGACCCTTATAATCCGCAGTAAATAACTTGAAATGAGGGTGTCTTGGACAATAGAGTTGTATATTCTGGATTTTCAGCGTGTTTTCTTGGGCGTTGAATTTGCCTGACAGCCAATAGAATTTCGTGTGCAACCAATCAGTGCTCATTTCTGAATTTTTGACATTTTAGCTATGACTCCACCCACCAGACGATTGCCGTTCAGTCAGTACCATACCACTCCTTAAGTGCCAGACAATGGCTTAATCCTCAAAGCATCCCGACTGTCTACATAGGTCTAGCCTCCACTATACAATATGACAGCTTTATCAAGTGCTTCTTCAAAAGAGAAGCCATTACTGTACTTCTATATATTTAGAGGTAGCACAGTAGTCTAAGTATTCTCATTTTCCCATGATCAGGATTACGAAATATTTAACAGGAAGTTTAATATTTGAGTGGGGCAAGTTACATATGCATAATAATTCTTTCTCCTGGATTTTAACAACCTAAACAAAAACTTTCTGGGATAGAAATACACAAAAGTAAGCATTCCCATATTTCCCATGTACTGTACTTAAATAAGGCAGGCTTTGAATATGAACTTGTTTACACAACACAGCTGATCTTACATTGCGTTTCACTAGTCCTCTGTTTGTAGTTCCACTGTCTGAAGGTAGGGTGGCATGAGGGATGACAGTAGTCAAGAGAGCGATGTTTTCCATCTTCTTTAAGGGTGTACACTGAGATTTCCACATATTGTCCAAAGCTCTTATCAGCATGCAAGCAAAACGCACAAAAATTAAATACATGTTACTTAATCTAAATTTCACGACAACGTTAATCTAAAAAAATTGCTTAAGGATCATTTTGGACTAAAGAATGATCCAACTAGGAAGAGAACAGTGAGGAGGAGAGTAAGTGGCTTTCTCTAGACTATATATTTGGAAATGGTATGAAAATTGTAACTTAAATATGGTAAGCCTAACTAGTGCTTTTTTAGGTTTATGAGTTATAGTGCAGTTATTCATTGCATGGCCAGTTGGCTTCAAAGGTTTCGGTGTTTCTTTATCAGCCATTCCATGAAAAGTGAGCCTGTTTTACCATATTTATATTTTTAAGTAAGGCAGACATGTTGTATGTCAAATGAAAGCTAAAAGCTTATATTTTTAAATGTCAGTACTCATTTTTTATTATCTGCAAGTATAATTTTGTTATTGATTGTTAAATTTGAACATAATGAAAGCAACCAATTTCTTGAAAAAGTAACAGTTCGTATTTAATCTCTATTGTTGACAGCCTGGAGAATCAGCTGATTATTTCTCTCCAAAAGTTGTTGTTCAGTATATTACTAGTCTTATGAAGTATTATTATTTACTACCAAGGGTTAATTATAAATTTTGTTACTTGTATTTACGAGGTACTATGCATTTGTCTGAACCGTAACAAAAAGAGTGAAAAAGTTTATTTTATATGTTAACAATAATTTGTACAATAGTAATATTTAATATTTTCTAACAAGAAGGGTTATGTAACTCATATCACTTATTAAAATTTTTGCATATTAATTTATTTCCATTTAATGAGCGTTACGGTCCAGACACCAAAAATGAGGACAAATACCCAGTGTTGACTCAAGTTTTAAATTACCCATTAATTTGAACAATTTCTAGATTAAAGATGAGCTTAAAAGACAGACTGTGATAAACTGGATTTTGGAAAAAATGTTACAGTGAAAGAACTGGTTTTAAAATTAATTATCAACTCCAATTACCGAACGTTAAGAGATGCATAGGCAGTCATCCTATTTTGAAATGGAACAAAACTAAAGTGGAAATGAATTAACTTTTATAATGTATTACAGATACATTTTGCTGAGAATTACTCACTCATTGCACATGATGAATTAATTCAGTCAGCTCATTGGGCCCATCAACAAGCAACACTGTTCACAGCTGTTGCCTGGCTCGTCTACTTATTCATGTAAATGCGTAAAAACTCAATGTTCAGACAGGAACTCCTCCACTGAGTAATAGTTATGCAATAAAAATATTTTTCCAGCTATAATTTGCTGTCTGGACATTCCTGAAGACAATCATATGAGAAATGAAAGCAGAATTTGCTAATGTAGGCCTACTAATGTAGTTAATATAAAAATATTTTCTAATGGTTCAGCAGCACAATTAATTAATTAATTTTTTTTTTTTTACCTTTTTCAATCTTCTATTCTTTGGAAACAAGTTTCTCTAAATATTGAATGTAATATTTAGGTACCACTCTATGAGAAAGTGGCAGTGGATGGAGTTAGAAGACAAAGCATAATGTTCGGATACCAGCGAAGAGCCAAAAATATTTTTTGGATACACCTGAGCAGTTTTATAATGTGCAAAAAAAGTAGTGTCAGCAGTAAGAATACTATGGGTGCCAGCATGTGAAGTCAAAACCAGGGAAAAGGTAGTCTGGTATTCTTTGTAGTCCCAACCTACAGAGCGCTGATTACTTTCAGGTTACGCCAACCAGAAACAAATTACTAGTTGGTCAGACAAGTTCAGGTGCTTCACCATGATAATTTATTATCACCCTTCCTTAATCATCAGAGTAAATTAAATTTTGTGATTTTGTCCTTGTCAAGCTGAAAGACATACTAGGCTGAGGTAGGCCTACTTAACACTATTATTGATGATTACAGAATCAACTATACTAATTCCAGTAGTACAGCGACATGGATATGGTCTCAAGAAAAAGGTCATCTTTGTAGTACATGCTTCAGTCATTGTTTGTGTGGTCAAACTACCTACTGTTACTCATAATAGTAGATAATTTGTTTTTAATAGACATAATGAGCCATCCTCATAAGCATTCATCATTTCTTTGTGACAACAGTTTTATAAACCCTATGAAAGGGCCTAAGTTTATGTTAAATTACTGATTTTGACTAGTTAAGTGTTCATGGTTACTAGATTTTGCAAAACATGTGTAAATTTTCTATTCTCTTAATTTGTTAAGTAATTGTCACTTGTGTGATTTTACACAGTGTCTGAACCGTAACAGCATGTGTCTGGACCGTAACATATTTTGAAAATTTACTGTGTGTTGATTATTGAAATTTTGAGGTTGATCAATACTGCATAATTATCCTTGAACATTTATAAAGAAGGAAAAAAATATGATTCACCATAAAATTGTGACAATTCACAGAGTTTTGCATGTCTTTACAAAAATGACATGGGTAACCTTCTGTGTGAGTCTGAACCGTAACAGGGTACTTTTTATAAATTTCTTGAATGATTAATGTTGAGATGGGATTAAAAATATATCAGGGGTGAAGTACTATTTGAAGGCAATTCATACATATTATTAACCCTTCTGAAAATGTATCTTAACAATGAGTATGAGGACTCCAAAAGTGTGTAAATGTCTGCACCGTAACAATGGAATGGCTGTTATGTTAATTGATCTGACTAAATTGGTCTTGGACTTCCGCTTTCCAAAACAAAAGCAACGTTGCAATATTCTCTCATTGTTATCATTGACCTCAGTTCTTCCTTCGCTTTATTCAATTCACACGTGTTATTGTTTACTGTAACTTGATCTTGCAACCGCGCATTTCACAACAAGCGGAGTAGACAAGTAGCTGTCAAAATCGCCATAGGACATTCTTAGATTTTGATTAGCTGGGGTAACTAGCTGATTGGTGCAGTAAAAAAAAAAAAAACATGGGTTGAGCTGTCGGCAAACTATTCCTCCTACCGAAAGGAAGCCGCCTGGCCATGCAATGAATAACTGGACTATACAGTGCATGGTACTATACAATGGGCACCGGCAAACGCCTTTGTAATGTGCTTGCCCTCTTATTTAATGCAATCTTATTAAATTAGTTAAGAGAAATGATTGTTGTTTCTCAGATGACATAAGACAAAAAGTGCCACAATGTCCTAATGATGAATGCACAGCCAACACGGATGTCAGGTTACGCTTTAACTCTTTCAAAGTGATATATTTTCCAAGGCTTTTTCTGTCTAATAGAATTTTGTAGTCTGGGTGAATAATTATTGGAGCTAGCCACTTGATGATTGAGAATCTTTTTTTATGAAGGTTGAAAGATAACTCGAATACAAACAAATGTTTATCATGCAATAATCATTGATTAAATAAGAACAATTTCTTTTTTAAATTAAAATGTTGCATTACATTGTATTTAGAATTTTTCATCATTACGTTTTTAATGCTTGCATATTATAAGTTTATAAACTAGTATTGTCTACAGGAAACAAAGCAGACTTCCAGTATAACTGGTATATCAAAAAGTACTTTCACTGTGTCATTAATTTGTGTATAAAAGTTGAGTAAGGAATTTGATAGGGGGCAATGTGATGGGCATGCCAGTTCAGAAGTCGCCCCCCCCCCAAATGTGCCCCAGTAGTAACCTATTAATTTACCTACTTCGTTAGTAACAAAATAAGTGTGTTTCACACTGTAAATCTAAATGGGGAAACATACTGTCAATAGTTAAATTGCTCTCTTTTTAAAACAATTATAGGTAATAATGGATAATTTATTGACCATTTTTATTCTTGGGTAAATTTTTACTATTTTGGGGGCATTAATGTGTTTTTATTTTGCATTTTTTTTACTTTGTGGACTTAAAATGGCTTGCCCTAATAATTATGTAGGCCTACAAAAAAGTGTCATGTTAAAGTACAGAACTTTTATGGACAAAGTGAATATTTAATAGAGTAACAGAGGTTAAATTTTCTTGGAACAAGTTTGTGACATGGTACTATTCCAGTCATAATTCTGAACCCTTAGGCCTAAACACAAAAATATTTTTATTTTTATTTTCACTAGAAAGCCAGATCACATAATGAAACAGCTAATTGGTACCGATATATATATTTCCCCCTATAACGGAGATTACATTAGTTTTGTAGGCAATGCAGGTTTAAGATGGTAAGCCTTGTCCCACTATGGGATGATGTAAAACGAATCATGAACATTACTAGGTATGTAAACGTCTGTAATTTACAGACATGAGCCTGTCACATGAATGCCTACATAAATTCCTTCTACCTGGGCCGGGATCAAACCCCATGCCTCAGGAAAAGAATACAATAATCGTGAAGTAAATGTTCGGCAGTTCATAACCTGCAGTAGTATCAACTCTTTTACTTGGGGAAGTACTAGCAGAAAGTTAAACCCCCGACCATACACACAGTGAAATCGCGACACTTTCCTGTTGTGAAAGTGATTTATATTCAGGGTTTCAGAGTTTAACGAGTATGATTAAACGATTTATCTTACACAACTATGAATGGTATCGGTAGGTTCCCTCCATGAAGAGAGATGTAACAATTACACTTACCTAACAAGCGACTGTCATGTAGGCACGTACAACGATAACATTGGGTACCTAACATTGTCCTGATGAATGCTAATACCCTAATTTCAACACCAACACAAAAAATTAAGCACACACATCACACAACCGCCTTTTGCTTGTTCTGTTCTGATCACGCGGCACGACACTGCGCCTTGCGTGGGCGCATGGCGCTGCCACCTTGCGATGAGACACCTAGCGGTGGAAACTGAAATTATAATTATAATAATAATAATAATAATAATAATAATAATAATAATAATAATAATAATAATAATAATAATAATAATAATAATAATAATAATAATAATAATAATAATAATAATAATAATAATAATAATAATAATAATAATAATAATAATAATAATAATAATAATAATAATAATAATAATAATAATAATAATAATAATAATAATAATAATAATAATAATAATAATAATAATAATAATAATAATAATAATAATAATAATAATAATAATAATAATAATAATAATAATAATAATAATAATAATAATAATAATAATAATAATAATAATAATAATAATAATAATAATAATAATAATAATAATAATAATAATAATAATAATAATAATAATAATAATAATAATAATAATAATAATAATAATAATAATAATAATAATAATAATAATAATAATAATAATAATAATAATAATAATAATAATAATAATAATAATAATAATAATAATAGTATTTTATTGTCATTAAACCTGTGATACAAGCAATAGACAACGTCAGAGAACATCAGAAAACATCAGAAAACATCAGAAAACAAATAATAAAACATATTGGATTCAAATAACTTAAATGACTCTAGGTGTAATTGTAATTGAGCACAATTTCAAGCTTGTTCAGATGTTAACTTCTTTACATTCAAAAAATTCGTCAATTTTATAGAAGGGATTTTTGACTAACCAGTCATATAATTTAGATTTGAAAGTGTTAATTGAAAGTTCCAACAATTCTAATGGTAAGCTGTTATATAGTTTTAGACCCATTACTTCATGACTATTTAAGGATTTTGAAAGTCGATGAAAAGGTATGTCAACACGTTTACCGTTTCTAGTGTTATGGGAGTGTATATCTTGTCTAAGCTGTTTGTCTGAAAAATTGCGTTTAACATGTATCAGCGATTTGTAAATGTACACATTGATAACAGTCATAATTTTTAGATTGACAAACAATGCCCTACAGTGGTCTAACTTATTTGAATTACTAATTATTCTGATGACTTTCTTTTGGAGCAAGAGAACTTCCTGAACATGACTGCTATTGCCCCAAAACAGGATTCCATAGGATACAATACTTTGAAAATATGCAAAATAGGCTGATCGTATATAGTTGGGTGGTACATAATGTTTTAGATTTCTTAGCAAGAATATAACTCTAGACAGCCTACCAGTAATAAATTGAATGTGTGGTTCCCATGTTAGGTTTTTGTCAATATAAATTCCTAATAATAAAAAAATACTTTTACCTATATTAGTGTGTTAAACATTATAGTAGGCCTCAGGCCTATTATGTGCTTTACTTTTGACACTAGATTTTATGATTTAATTATCTTTTAAGTAGTTCAATCGTCAGAAAATAAGGTTTTAGTACCTTGAAAGTCCAACACTTAGTTCATTTTCAAATTGAGGTTGAGGTTTTCTTTGATAATAACAGTGTTTTAATGTTAAAATAATAAACAATTTTACAGAAATTAAAAAAAAAAATGTTCAGGGTGGGCGCAGATTTGTCAAACTCGTAGAAGGACCTTGCTACGGCCCTGTATGTAACGTGACAAAGAACAAAATATATATTATTCCGGTTGTGGTTTCGCAGTATATGCAAAGGATAGCTATCTAAATTAAGAGTACGAAATATACATTATCTCATTTTTCGCAAACAAAAAGAAGAAGGAAAAAAACATGAAATCAGTACACTCCAATAATTGGAATTATTCTTATATGTCTCGGGCTACATATTTATATATCTCAGGGTAGTTTGATCCTGTTCAAAACAAAGGGGAGAAAAACTCACATTGCAACAAAATTCCCTGGACCATTCCTTTACGCCTGAAGCATGGGTGTGGTATGCACATTATCTTTCGACACATGGTCTGCTGTATCTCGTGGATAAGGAAACTCTGTTCTTACGTGTGGTTGCCAACCTCTTGAATACCTCACATAATTTTTAAGTATCTTAAGCGGGGATGACATGCCATAATACCATACAAGAAGGGAGGGATTTATCACTAGGTCATCCCACGCACTGACCTAGACCTAGAGCCGCACGAACCTGAAGAGTGGCCCAAATAACAACAAAAATAATAACAATAATATAAAAAATAAATGAATTTTAAAAATAAATATATAGTCATTTTGTTACTCGTTCAAAATAACCTCATGGGGTAATTAGAAAAAAGTTTATATTTCTAGCACATACATAACTATTACTCAATTCAAAATGATATTAATATGTTAAATGGAGTGTACCGTCTGTACGAAAGAATAACTGCCGGCCTACCACACAATGCAGAGTTGGATCTTGTATTTCGTAACAATAAACAATATGACGATATGAAACGACACACTACTATCAAATACCCAATTTAACATTTAATAATTTAAGTTATAATTTTTAAGTGAAAATTAAAAGAATATATTCGCAAAATTTCGATATTTATAAGATCTAATCTTTTCTGGCAATTAAATTTGAAATTCCAAACGTCACGTTTACTAGGCTTAACAAGACACAATCTAGTTACACGGTTCAGAGTTTGCATCTTTTGAATAAACTACATGATAATACTCACAGCTTGAATTATAAAAGTTTTAAATATAAGATTTATACGTGTTTGGTGGACAAACCAGGGTATTGTTTTCCAGAAACTGTGGAGCCAAGCTAATAAGTAATAACCCAGGTCAGTGACATTGTCATCTACCCTCTTCTGAGAAATTTATCTTTCGGAATTTCCAAAGGCACCGCAAGCCGCATATGGGAACAAAGACGGACTACGCTAGGCAGGACACTAATCCGCTACCTGCTATTATTTGCAGTGCTATGCCACCAGTTTGGAATAATCATTTTCATTTTACGGTACGCTTTACTCCAGTTTTCATTGAATTCTGTTGGCTTTGTGAACCCAGAATTCGAGGTTTTCAAGAGTTCATTCCCTGGATGTGTACACAAAACGGTAATCTCAGTTTTCTAAAGTCACAATAACTGTCTGCTGTTAATAATAATACTAATAATAATGATAATAATAATAAATATAAGAGAATATTATTATTATTATTATTACTATTATTATTATTATTATTATTATTATTATTATTATTATTATTATTATTATTATTATTATTATTTGGATGTGTATCTCCAAAACTCCACATCCTCTTTTGCTATGAAACATTTATTATTACGCTGGAACTCAAATCTTTTCACGTGGTAGTATAACAGTATATTGTAAATCTAGGATAGGGTGGGTTCAGTAAGTACAAACAATGACTTTCCCCCCTATTTTCCTATTTTTAATTTTCAACACGATATAGCCTACATTGCAACAACTGATGGCTAGAGTGAGAAAAAAAACAAACAAACAAACAAACAAACAAACAAAACAAAGTCAATGAGGTAAAATTACAATATACAGCAAAATGTACAATCACATAACAATAGCAGATGGATTAAAATCAGTAAATCCACAAATAGAATAAAATTGCCCTGAAGAAGCCACAGCTTTTAAAAGGCTATTGTTTTTCTTGATATTCACGTACATTTCTGTACACATTTGTAAACAGCTCACTTCCATTGCTAAAATTGCTCTTACACTATCAATAGACATCGTGGACTTTCCTGCACCCCAAAAGTTATTGTTTGAAAATGCCCGCTCGACCATTGGTTCCCGGCAAGCAAAGAACAAACTCAGCAAACATCTTAAGATTACGAACATTTATCTCCTCTTTTTTCAAGTGATGGAACAAGGTCAATCGCATTTGTTCTGAAGAAGGATTCTGGATTGTCCATTCTGTCAAAGTAATCTCCGATAGACATGAGTTCAGCATAGTTAGCTCGATGAAAAAATCCCCAAATGAATATTTTCTGTTTGATGATTTCTGTTTTTCTACAATAATCAGATTATTCGGGACATTGTGATTTTTATTCGGAACGTATGGTCACCGTACCCACGTGGGAAACAGAACGCTAAGTATATGAGTGTAAGAAGAAAACAATATTGACACTTTCGTAATCTACATTTAATTTATAAGCAGATATATTTTATTGGAAAATATTAAAATCGAAGGCGCAAAAAAGAAAATTTGGCCTAATTCAACTAGATCTCAAAAATGATTTTAAACCAGGGTACTCTGTATATTATAGTAAGAAAATTGTATACTACAAGAATAAACTGGAGTTAAAGGCAAACCATAAAATACATTATTTTAAATGAGAGTATAAGGTGACACGTATATTATATTTTATTATAATTTATAAGGACCACAAGGCGATTCAAATCACGAATTCCGGAGTCCGGCAGGCTCAGTTCAGTCGATTTATTTTTATTGTAGTTGACATGTTTCTCCATCCGAGTTTGAACCTTCGCTTTATCTCATTTATGGCTTCAAGCTAAATTGTAGACATTATCATTAATTTTATTACGTCCTGTTTACTGGAAGTTATGTATTTTACAGCTTTTCATGTCTCTATTTTCATCCACATTTTCATCCGACTCGGCAAGAAGAGGTCAGAGGTCTGTCATCTGGATGTAAGAATTCGGGATCCACATTTCTTGAAGTAGATGATATAAATCAGCGTACAGTTTTATGGCTGTAGTTCTAGGGAGTTTTGATATGAGGTGGACAACGCAATAGCCGTAGTACCCTAATTCAACATTTCTTTTATATCTTTAGTTCAAGTTTCTCTTTAGACGTGAAATTATTTTCCGTATAAAGAAAAGTGGCTTATAAGGTAAAAAATACGCAGCTTATAGAAAAATTACTTACGCTTGCAATGGAAATTGTTCAGAGAGAGATATCTCATAAACAGAACATTGGGAAATTCAGTTATCACTTGCATTACAACAGGACGAAATTTTAAGATTATTAACAAAAAAGTTTTTTTTTTTTATTTCTTTTGTTATTCTAAGTTCCAAAAACTATAACCAAATTTTCCCCACACATGTATTTAATTCCATTTAACAAAAAGAGTATGATCTGCAATCTCTTCTATGGTCCCAAAATTATAAAATTTCAGCATTCATAAAGGAAACTGAGAAAATTCCTCACTTAGGTACTGCAATAAAATATGTAGGTAATTTTTTTTTAATAGGAAGATTTGGAACAACAAAATATAATTAAAAACATGGTGAAAACCGAACCACTTTTGCACACCGCCATACGAATGGGCCTATTACTAATCCTGAATACGCTTGTTATAAAATTTCCAGTCTAAAAGCCAAGCCATGTGTACAACAACATTCGTCCCAGCTTGAACACATCAGAAAACAGTAGTCTAAACCCTCTAAATGAACTGAGAATTCCGTTACACTACTTTCTAAAACACAACCTTACATGCAATTTTTAACTTTCTTGGTACTGCAATGCTAATATATAATATAGATTGTATAATTATTATTAAACTTCAAATTAAAAAAAAAAAACATTTCTTATTCAGTTTAGACTAATATAAGATAAGCAATGTTTATCACGGTCTGCCGGAGTAAAAGAAAATTAGTTTAATTTAATTATTAATTATTAAAGCAATTATACGGTGAAGCTATGTTGTTACTATGTTTACGCATTAGCCTACCATAAATACGGTCCCAACATGTCCTTTTTTTACATTTTAATTAAACATGGTTTTCATTTACAGTTTAATATTTCAAGTGAAACAAAATTCCAAAAAATTTAAAAAGCAGGAGATTTCTTAAGTTTCGGCTTTCAGAAGTGTCCTTATATATATATATATATATATATATATATATATATATATATTTAATAGCAGGAAATATTCTGCAAGAACAGTAAACCAGGCAACACTCACTACAAAATTGAACGCTATATTCTTTTCAGTCTTACAAAAACATTGTAAATCAAGAGACAAAAATCTGGCAAACACTCCGTCCTGCTTTGAAACCTGCAAAGAATACCGCGCTTTCACAAAGCACGAACGAGCAATACCATGTTATTGGGATCATAAAAATACTGGGCTACGAGAACATTCAAAACGAGGGTCGCAAGAGAGGTGGGGTTCTTTTATATAATTGTAGAAAAAGTTCGCAATCACATTTACGTTGGTATTTGTTTCAAAAATGGTACTAGGAAGGTAAAGAGCTAAAGAAACTTTTTCTCTCGACGGACGGCTGAGCAGTAAAATATTGACGTTGGCATAACTTTTATTCCTGCCAGGCAAAATAAAACATTATTATTATTATTATTATTATTATTATTATTATTATTATTATCATCATCATCATCATCATTATTATTATTAGTTACAGAACATTGTAAAATGATTAAAAACCAGAAGCTAGTATTATTTAATTAATCTAAATCTGTATACCATACTATAAGCGTAGGTTAGTTTTCAATGCTCCGTATCATCCTCCAGGATGATGAGTTTGCTGTGTTATTAAGTAATGTTTTTACAAGCTTTGTTTAAGTTTTGGTGGACGTGTTTTCATAACGATGAGTCGATGAGAGATATCTTTCCACATTGTTAACGCTCATTTGTGTGAAATGAACTGTGTTTCGTCTCGATAAGGAATGTCAAGAGGCTGTAATGGGAAGGAAGTAAGGGACGAAGATAAGAGTGAGAGAGCAGAGGCTTCCTAAAAAGTAAAGGAGCAATTAAGTCTTTAAAACGCAAATGAGGGATCGTACGAAGATTGAATAAATCCAGAATTGACAGCACCCATTATATCCTGGAATTACAGCATTTAAGACCGGAAACATAATTTTAGGTTATGTTGCTTTATGGCTAGAGTAAGGGCTTTCAGTTTGCGATTTACGTGTTACTAAGATGGATTATAATAAATAGGGCAAGGCATTTAATGAACTTAAAATAGTGAAAAAATGCATTTATGACCTAAAATTGTGAAAAGATTACACACTATTTTTAAAAAATGACCAATGAATTTACCATTATTACTTATAATTAGTTTTTTAAGTAATGTATTGCTAAAAGTAATTTAATGGATGATAGTTCGTTATATATGAATTAACAATGTAAAACACTTATTTTGTTACTAAAAAGTAAGTAAATTTATACAACTTGGACACCCTTAGCGAAAAAGAAATTCTTTCTGAACTGGCATGTCCATCACATTGCCCCTAGCAAATATGTGCCATTTATGAAGGAAGAAACAAATATTGCTACAAGACAAACTTCTATGGTGTTTACAAGAAACCTGAATTGAAATTAACTATGAACACTTACTGGAGATTCTCAAATAAAAACGATTGTCTGTTGTCTGAAAGTAACGATTTGCACATGGGAAAACTCCTCTGTACCACCACCGAAACATGACCTAAAAGGCCGAAAATGACCTAAAATTGCCGAAAAATTACCTATCCCTTGAAAATGACGAAAAATGCAAAAACAAATTGCCCTTTTTAAATATATATATATATGTGTGTATATATTCGAGCTATCTTTTAACCTTCGTATTAAAAAGAAGCCCTAGTCATTACTTACCATATACTTAACTACCATACACTTAACTATAATTTGGCGTGCGCACATACATAACCCTTACTTTTTTAATAATGTACGAGTATAAAAAATATTGGGTTAAAAGAAAAAAAGAAATAAGCAATAAGCAAGAAAAAACTGTAATTGTACTGTAACATAATTTTAATTGTTAACATTCAACTAAACCGTGAAGCAGGAGACTTACGTAAGCAAAAGTTTAACTCGCATCTGCCATCGTGCAATTCAGAGCTAACCTTTCCTTTTACCGGACCTGATTTTGCACAAGGGCAAAAGTGATTCGTATTGGATCGTTGTCCCTCCACGCGTTAGGGATGTCCAAAAGGAAATTAATTAAACGGCTTCTACAAGGATCACTAAGTGGTGCTTGCAAGTACAGAATCATTAAACTATTAATTGGTTCTAACTTTTCATTTTGCGACAGCTACATGAACTGTTAGTTTTACAAGTATGGCTAGCATTTCTGACAGATTTTTTTCCAAGTTACCACAGGAACGCTATTATATATATATATATATATATATATATATATATATATATATATATATATATATAATCCTTTTTTTTATCATGCTGAAAAGAAAGTAAAGTTTCACTAGGGATTTAAAAGGAGGATATGATTTCTTGAGAGAAGGCGCAAGAAAACAAGAAACAAGTTGCTACGCTGTACGCTGTGTGTCATCCCGTTTTTTTTCGGTTGAATAGTGGAAAGGTTCGTAAAAAAACAGCATTTGAACAAGCAGAATATTTCTTGTATTGGCTTTTATGCAATGATCAGGAAACCGCTGAAACACTGCAAAGAGCAAACAGAATTTCTAGTATTCCATTTTCGGTGCTCAGGACTCGACCGCGGCTCGACAGAAGCGTTGCCATAAAACGGAAACTAATTTCAGTCTCTCTGTTGTTTACATGGTTTGGGAGGGAAAGATTTACATCCCTTCTGACACATTTTAACAAAAATACCCTATTCAACTTGAGTTCGAAAGGCTGGAGAGAGGGTGTATATTATACCTGTTATGTTTCCTGGGAAAAATCGTTTGATGTGTGCATAAAATATCCAAAACTTAATAATTTTTATTTTTATGACCGCAAATAGTGAAATACACACACCCATATACATATAACACTGAAATACGCACCAACCTTTTAAATATGCAATAATTAGAATGATAAAACTTTCTTTAAAAATGTAGTTTCACCCACTACCCCACTTAAGTATTTTAAAATTAGCATATTAAAATAGCTTAAGAAGACTGATAAAAATAGTAGTGCAATGCAGAACGACAGAGCTATGTAAAATGTAAAAGATATTCCATGAATCCACAGAGTCATGTTACTGTAGAATATTACATAAAAATATGTAGGGAGAAAAATTCCTCTGACCCCGGGATTCAAACCAGTGTGCTTTGGCTTTCCGTGCCTATGCTCTACCAACTGAACCAGCCAGGGATCGTCCCAAGGCGCAAGAAGGAGTCTCTCTCCTGTGATTATCCTTAACTTTTGACCTCATTGAAAGACGATAACTTGTACAATACATTATTATGAAGCACACTAATTTTGTAATTCTGCCACCTGATTTCCACTATTCTGGGTATTGTGCAGATATACTGTAGTTATGTAGAGGCCCGGATTTCCGATATTAACGATAACCGCGAAATTTTCCAATTACACGAACTTCTGGAATATTTCCCCCCTCCTTTTTGTAGTCGTGTTGAAGGGTTTACGGTTGGTATTGCAGATATTAACTTTGCATATTTATCTTGCAATGAAATTAATGTGTAAATATGTATTATGTATAATCAACTGTAAATATATGGACGCGTCCTATAACAAATACATGTTCAAAAGAAATATATAAATTCAATTCTATTCTATTTGTTCCGTGTGCCTACTTTTCATTTCGCAGGAAGAATTAACTCCTAAATAACCAACCTCTGTCTTCGTCATTGATAACGCGCAACAATGTTACCTTGGAACGAACACCCAAACTCCAGGAGCCAAAAGTAAGAAATAAGAGAGGCGAAAAAATGTTTTTCTTCCATGGCATACCGTTTACTGATCCAAATTCACAAGCTTCATTAACAAACGTGGTTTATTAAAGGAGCACCTTGGAGGTCAGAAGTTCAAGTCTGATGACGTCAAATCGGCGGTGCACGAGTGGTTTTTTTTATTTTTTTTTTTTTTATTTATTTTATTTCCTTTATCAGCATGCCTCATTACCGTGGTAATATTACATGCATCACATAACCTATTTACATTAGATATACAATATTACATATTACATTATTACATTTTTTACATTTTTCAACTTTGTTCGTTCACATTTCTTAATGTTCTAGTGAAACTGTTCACTTGTCCTTTCTTTAAACCTTATCATATACTATTGATCTTAGGTATTTCTTGAAGTGTCTTAAGTATTTTTTTATAAAATCTTTCTTCTGCGCTGGCCACGTTCCTCCAACTTTGAGTATTTCTTCTTTAAATGTTTTTCTTGCTTCTTGCTGCATTTCACAGTCGTACAATAGATGATCCACCGTCTGTGTTGCTTTCCGACAGGGACAGTTCGAATCGTTGGCGATTCCTATGCGATAGAGGTGTGATTTGTCCAAAATAATTTTTCTCATGCGGTATCGAAGCACTTACTATCCGATGGCGTAAGTGCATTGAACTGGGAGGAGACTATGTAGAAAAATAACGTAGAAGCAAACATTCTTCCTGCAGTGGAAAAAAATAAATGCAGTTTTCATTTGATTCTCCCTCGTATAATAAAGTCCAACGGGGTTGATACAATAGGCTACAATATGGTCTTTGTTCGTTAGTACTGTGCACTCAGTAAGACGAACCTGTCGGAAAATAATGCATCTGCTTGTTCTTATAAGAATGTTCAATTGGTCATGTAACAGAATGCAATTATACATTTTTCTACCTTACTGTGTTCCAATGAATACTGAAATTGTAGTTGTACAGAATATTATTATTATTATTATTACCAATGACTACCTAAACTCCTAAATAGAGTATAACGATGAAACTAAGGATGACTAGGTCCTTGGGGAAAATTCCCTTGACTTAAGGGGAGAAGTACACCTTCGGCTAGTGTAAAATTATATAATTTTAACATTTCATATTTAAGGAACCTTAGGACACATTGACCTGAAATTTGGAATAGATAATATACATTACATCTGCATCATTAAGTATCTTTTATTTAATCAAACCATCCGTCAGCTTTACAAGTTAAAATTCTTAATTATTTGAATTTTCTTATGAATCTTATTCCTAAAAGACCCACATTTACAACACAAAGCAGGAACTCTATCGTATCTCTTCAATACGTACTTTTTCCTTAATGTAAAAACAATATAATGTAAATTTGAAATTTTTATAAGACAAATTATTCATAAAAAATAAACCACAAGTGCCAAAGAAAACACCCTGCTTTATGTTGTTCACATAATTAAACTACACCAGCACAAAAATTCACTTAAATTCTGTAATAATTTGCAAGTTATGATATAAACGGTGTATAAAATTGAATATTGCGGAAAACGAGCAAAAAACTTACTGATGGGAGAAAATTTAAGTTACAAAGCAGATGACGTCAGTCAACATTTTCGGTAATAACTCCTGACGTATTATACATACAGTGAACGCCGCTTAATGTAATCGCGGATAATGTTAACAATCGGGTAATGATATCATTTTTATGAAGTCCCACACGGATTATTCTGATGAATTGAAAAAAAATGTTGTTTATTGTGATCAAAGATTCTGTTTATGTTATCACATTTTCCTTTTTGCGGTTTTATT
This sequence comes from Ectobius pallidus, assembly GCA_964059195.1. Taxonomy (NCBI): domain Eukaryota; kingdom Metazoa; phylum Arthropoda; class Insecta; order Blattodea; family Ectobiidae; genus Ectobius; species Ectobius pallidus. The sequence continues at coordinate 44,260,619 of CAXKWD010000011.1, forward strand.
TCCAAGTAATGTACGTCATTCAAAATTTCGTTTTTAAGAGTTTCTTTTCTAACTGAATTGTGCTATATTCTGGAAGTAACGGTAGGCCTAATGTTCGATGTTCACAGGATGACCAGTTCGAGAGGGTGGCATTGCCTAACTTTCTATTTTAAACAATGAAATATGTTTCATCCCTCAGTTTAGCTGCTGCTTTCGATTTATGAAGATAACAGTGTTGACATTTAGTGACGGTTAGTGTAAAATGAAAAGACATAAAAAGACAGGCTTTATATGTTTCGCTACATGGTGTTCACCACAGATCAGTATACACATCCAAAAACACTCATAACTGAGTATGGAGTATTCGTTAATGGACTTCTAAAGGAAAGTAAGAAATATAAAGAAACGTTGTTACTGGTTGAAAAAATAGTTGCCTGCAGACTATTACTGTATTAGCCTATGAGTGGTTCAATGATTCACAGTTAAGTATAACTTTATGAATAAATATGTTTAATTCATTTTTGTAGTGTAGGCTATTATCTTATATATGAAAAAAATATCATTCATTTAATTCCTTCGGCTACTGTTATCAATCGGTTAATATTATCAGACTAGCTGCATCCCGAAGTGATCACAATAAGCGGCTTGCACTGTACATAAAATAATTATTTCGTCAAATTGAAGAGAAAAGTGCGTGTTGTACAGAGAACAAAATTAATTTGAAAAATGCATTTTACTGTGTTTGTGGCAAGGATGGAGGTCAGGATAAAAATGTACAATTTAATAAACATCCGAATCCAAGTTATCAGGTTTTATGTTCCTTCTGTTGACTGTCCAGTAAAGGGGACAGAAGTAATGATGCCGTATCCCCCTCGCTCTGCTGGCAGTGGCGACAGCTCCTAAAAGTATTACAGACAGAAGGTCTCAAATCAGGATTCACTTGAGCCCTTAAATCAGGAAAGTCTAATTCAACCTTTACTACAGGCCAACTTCTTAATAAATTGAAGTCTAAGGGCCGCATGACGAAATGAAAATGTAATTAATTGTTCTTATAAAATTTAAGCATGTTTTTATATTTTGTATAATTTAATGCACCATAGAATAAAACACTACGTTTGATGCTACGTGAACTACAATCAGTACATTTTAAATAATATACATAGAAAATTCGTGGATAACCAAAATAACAGGACTTTGTAACACAAAAGTACTTACAACTTTTAAGCCAACATTCATTATTCAATAATTAACTGCTTTATGTTGAAAGTATAATGACTGAATTCAGAAGAATGAGGGAATCTTAAAAATCCTGATAGGTAGGAAAATTATTTAAGCAGCCGCTTACCAGCTGCCGTTCCCAAGGCCTCAGCTTTAATTTAAAAGCCTTAATATTTTCATTCAACGAAATGACTCGTACAAATCATAGAAATGAACCAATAGAAACATATAAGGAAAGGTGACTCAGTGATACACCCTTAGCCCATGGCTTTGTTGTACTTACTGTATTTCTTTTCTTGCCTTTCTTCTGTGCACACTAGACTACTAATCCCTTTCCGCAGGTGCGCAACTGGAAATAAGCACGTCAAACATATTTTTAAAGACAGGGATCAGTGATGGTTAATTTATTGAATAGAGAAATCATGAAAACAGGTAATTTTAAAGTTTCAAAAACAAAGAATGTTATGTAGGATATTCAATTACGAACTATCTAATCGTCAAATTATACTCGTTTCCTGGGAGAGTATGCTTTTCCACTTTCTTAGAATGCGATTTTTGGATCTTACCCACACTTTTCTTGTTCAAGGTTTAAAGCCTCAACCACTGTGATGTGGAGAAAGCGGATGTGCGACGAGTGGACCGTGGGATTGGTTGGCACTTATAGCGAGACAAGTTAAGAAACAAGTTGCGCAGAAGTACAAGCAGAACGGAGGTTGGCGCAGCATCCTCTTTTCCCGGCTTAGTTATCCCATCCGACTACCAACTACCAACTGCCGACTACACATTGTGGACAGAGCTTAAAGGCCTGGTCCAACTAAATTTGTATGAAATAAAACGTACATTTTCTGTTTATATGGATGTTATTGCTGACATACGAAAATAAGAATTACCTTCGAAAATATAGCCAATATAATTATGCAGCAATTTGTAATAAAAAGAACGAAAAGATATTATGTATACCCTTCAAAATGCGGAGAAAGATTATTGCTATAGGGTAAAGGACCATCTTTGGTTTGTAATTTTTTTTAAATCTTTAGTGCACGTTTTCATAATTTTTTGCACATATTTGCATGCAAATTCTACATTTTTTTAGCGCATATGAAAAAGCAACTTACAATGAATTGCTGAAGTGGTTGACGCCTTCTTGACCATCGAGGACCTCATTGCAGATATAACAGAAGGATGTCCCACAATAGCAAGAGATGCGGTTGCAGCCTTCATACTTTTCCATAAATACAAGGCACCCGGGACATCTCCTGTATATAAAAAATACTATTGTGTAGATCAGAGATTCTAAACTCAGTATAGGGGTGTTATTATTATTATTATTATTATTATTATTATTATTATTATTATTATTATTGAATCTCCAATATATCGCGGATAATGTTATCAGTCGGGATTATGTTATCATTTATGAAGTCCCGTACGGATTAATACTCATACATTGAAAAAAATGCTGTTTATTGTGATCAAAGATGCGGTTTATGTTATCATATTTTCCCTTTTGCGGCTTTAGTTTTAGGTACTGCACATCATTCAAAATTTCGTATTTAAGGGTTTCGTTTCTAACTCAACTGCATTGTGTTACTGTCAATACTGTTCCCAACTCACAGGATGACCAGTTCGAGGGGTGGCATTACTAACTTTCTCTTTTAAGCAATAAAACATGTTTCACCCCACGGTTAAGCTGCAGCTTTTGATTTAAGAAGATAACAGTGTTGACATGCAGTGATGGCTAGTGCAAAATGACAAGATTTGAACAGATAGGCGTCAGATGTTTTGCTAAGTGGTGTCCACCACAGATCAGTAGAATTCCAAAAACACTCGTAACTCGTAACTGAGTATGGAGTATTGGTTAATGGACTCCTAAAGAAAAGTAAAAACAATTAAAAACTTGTTGTATTGGTTGCAAAAGTAGTTGCAGTCTATTACTGTATTAGTCTATGAGTGGTTCCATGATTCACAGTTACGTATTATTTTATGAAGAAATATTTTTAAATTCTGTTTTGTAGTGTATTGTATTATATATGAATAAATAACCTTAATTTAATTCCTTCGGCTATTGTTATCAGTCGGGTAATATTATCAGATTTGCTTCGTCCCGAAGTGATCACAATAAGCGGCGTGCACAGTATATATACACACAACTTAATTTATGTCGTTCAAGTGTGATTATTTTCTTTTTGTTAGTTTATTATGAACTTTTAGCTTTGTACCAGAGAAATAATTTTTAAGACAGCCTATCTCTAAAACTAGCCAAATTATACAACAAAATAATACAGTATGTTGGAATGCAACCACAATTTCGGGAATCTTTATGTTTATCGCTTACTTTTTCTAATCTGTTAAAATCATAACTTCCACAATTTCAAAGATAGACCTAACTGTATTAAATTTCGCATGGTCATTCTTTATTGTGTGGTCTATAATCTTCATATCCATTTTATGTTACCTATAACAGAATTAAAGTTAAAGGAAGGTACCCTTTGAGGAAAACATAAGAAAGTGAAATATATATTTAAAAATACTTTATTCCTCTTCCACTGCCAAGATTTTAACATTTCTGTTGCACTTTTTTAATCCTAATGTTGTATTTATGAGAAATAATAAGTATAAAACAAGTTATAAATATTAATGACCAAACTCATAATGAAAATGGCGCTGTGATTAACAATTGGACAATTAATAAAGTACGATAATATATACTGTTTAATATTTTTAGCATTAAGCATACAAAATTTCACAACAAAAGGTTTTGGGGGAGTATATGAATAGAATTCATAAAATATGCCAAGATTGTATGATGTGGTGAATGGGGTTCCACATTTAAGAGGGTACATACACAATCTACCATTAAATTGAAATATGAAGATGTAATGATTAAATGAAAGTTGATTTAATGTAAATTTTGCATATTAAAAAATTATAACAATGAATATGTTACGAAAATCACCATAAAACTTGTCACCCGTTGAGATAAAAATGCACATTTTTAAAGCTCAGCCTCCGTATATTAAATTTGAAGTTGTTTCTTGTAAATAGTTGAAACAATGACGTAATTTGTGTAAATATACTGTAAAGTTCTGTTTGTATTTCGAATTCAATAATAACAAATATAATAACAATAACAAATTTCAAAAGTCTTAAAAAATAACGAGAGCCCTCGTATCTTTAAGAGCCAATGCAAAAAAAAAAAATGCTGGAAACACACTGTTATTGTCTAATAATCTGTTACTGTATTAGGGAATTCTAGGACAACGCGACATTTGGAGTTTCTGACAATAACAACTTTGCACCCTAATCATCTTCCAAAGTCAGTCATTACAGGTAAGTAACTCACCTGTAATCTGTCTGCAACATGTCAGCCTCTTCCACTTCGTTTTCCGGATTGCACCTATGTCGAGGATGTGCAATCCTCTTGCACTTTCTGAAAAAAACAAGGAACACAGAATCTAAAAAGAAGGGGAAAGAATTGGATAATCATAATTAAAGACAAGATTTCCATGCAGATTCATATTTTTATATAAGCCTCTAAAAGCTCTCAAACTCTCTAAATACCCATTTCATGGCTTTCTGATTCCAAATAACTATACTTATTCCGTTCATATTTGCATGTTTTGACCTTTTTATGGATAATTACGTTTTTAAACTCATTTTTTCCTTTCTAATACAGACTTTCTTCTTAATGCAATGAATAACATGAACTTACCTATTATACTCTCTGGGTTTTGCACGTAAACGTTTGAGGATAGCAACGGATACCACCAGGCAAATAAGTGGGTCTAGGTTTGTAGATTATTTTCCGTAACATGTAATTTTACAAAGCATTTAATCATAAGTCGAGAGCAATCCAAGATTGTGATGGAATTCTGGATGATTATATAGTTTAACCACCTGAACAAAATGCACCAAAATCACTTCTGTGGCCCATGTAGTATATTTTAACATTATTTGTCTCATAAAAATTTTCAATGTTCATTATATTCTATAAACACTAAGAAATAAATTATATTTAAAAGAGATATGGCAACTATTCCAGTACACTAGGCAGATATGGGTAATGTTAATTATTTTACGTAATATTTTATTTTAAAAATTGGAATTGTGCTTCAATGTTAGATTGTAAAAGCTATCCGATTGCAAAAAGTTCATGCGACATTTAAGTAATTCTTATATGGTTAAAAAGAAGATAGTTTAAAGATATTTAAGACTTCGGAATGCAGGCATAGTCCAGAATAACCTTCCTAGTACCACTGGGGTCAAATGACCCTCAAAACACTCTTGAAACAAATACTTCCGCTTGGTTTAAAATCTTCAAAATTGATGATTTTAAACCCTCTGAGTCAACTGTATTCAATGACTTTTGTTAATTTTTATATTTTCAACAGATTAAAATGTATTAGTTGTTTTTGCACTGAGTACTGCTGGGGTCAATATGACCCCATTCAAAATGGGTATTTTTTCTTTGAACTATGTAAAATTCCTTATATAGATACTTGTCCTGCTTTCAAGGTAAAAATTATGTTTTTAGGCCAACTCATTAAAACAATTGGAATGCTGCCAATATATCACATGTCAATTACTTGGGGTGTTTATGACCCCATTGGTACTCGGTGTAACAAAGATAACAAGCATAACCTCAATGGGTTTTATAACCAAGGGCGGTTTTAGGAGTTTCATTTTGGGCAGGCAAGAATTTAGTGGGTGAGTTTACATGTCCTTAAACTATAAAGGACCTCCATCACAAAGTATATAGAAACTCTACGACAATACATGATTTTGAAGTAAGTGAAAGAAACACCAGCATAGCACATAAAAAGCCATGAGATTGAAAAATGAAAATTACCATTGCTTGAAAAATAAATCAACACACTACGATTTAATACTTCTGTTGGCCTGGGCAGCGCAGTAGGGATGGCGTTGGCCTTTTGATTTCAAGATTGCAGGCTCGATCCCGGCCCAGGTAGGTGGCAACATGTGACATGATCATGTCCGTAGATTCACAGACATGTAAAAGAACTCACATAGGACTAAATTTCGTCCCACTGGTGACGAACAAAGACCTAAGTTGCAATACATCCTTGTCATTAAAAAGATATAACCAAACTTATTCCTTATTTTCTTCTTTTTTCTTATTACTTCTCTCTTTCGGAACACTTGTTGCTAAATTTAATAATTTTGAATTTGCTATTGCATTTTGTACTATAAATGCCTCCAGAGTTATCAAACAAACAGCATAATCAGTAAAATTTACAAGTTTCACATTTACTTCCGTTTTAATGTTTCAATATTTAAGCAGTTACAATTTGGAGGAAAATACATTATAAGTAAAAATAATGCTCTCTCGTAGAATAAGGAAGATAATTAGATATTAAAGGATATTTTTGTTCCTGTGGTAAGTCATTGTATTAAATTAATGATCATATAATGCCCTTTAACAAAAATGATTGGACCAAGATTGATATTAGAGAGTGAAAAGGATAAAAGAAAAGAAAATTGAATCAATATTTTGACTCTGCCTTCTCGCTAAATCCGCCACTGGATATAACACCTACAGTGCAGAATTAGAATTCGGGTATACATTACTAACATGCAAGTTTTCTTCCTGCAATCAGGGTGTCGACATTGAAGCACCCTGGTTCTAGGAGACACGACCGCAGCGTATATACAGAAAGGACAACACGCGATGCCCTCAATAGCTGCAGCCTGGATTTCCCTAGTGGTGACATTTCTTTCGTAGATGACATATATGTTCTCTGGTAGGATTCTCTGTAAAATAAATTAACAGAATACAACTCAATGAGTGTTACCTCTTCGTGACTCTTCAGGGATATCAGTGTACTAATTGAATTAAACTAATACAGGAGGCCTTGGCCCTTAGGGGATGTATTGTAGGCTAAATTTATTATTTATTATTATTATTATTATAATTGACCTGTGTATTTCCAAAGAGACACATTGCGATTCTTTAGAAAGTTAAACTATCAAATAAAATAGGAATACTGCCTTTGAATATACACTATACACTGTACGTTTTTTTCCAGAACTACTTATGTTAATCCCATACTGAAGAACCATCGAATACTGATGGTTAAGGCACGGAAGTTAATGCTCTGAGAAAGCGAAATATGCATGCAAATGTAACACATTTTAGGAACAAATACAATGTTCATTTTATTATTCATTAATTCATTAGCATCAAATATGTTCAGGATTATTTTTGTTCTGGTATTACAGTATTAATAATTTACTTTCACCTTTTGATATTAAATATTGTGATTTAATTAATTGGTTAAAAGAAAAAAAAGGTTCATGATCTAAAATGCAGCAATTAGTGTTATGTTACTATACTACAAAGTCTGCTAAAATTAGTTTTTACTTTAGTTCTTTAAAAATAAAATTTCGTAACTAAATAATTGTTTAGGGTATTTTATTAATTGCAATATGTTAAGTTTTCACTGATGAAGTGGAAGAGAAGGACTTATGGCTTTAACTTTGCCAATGTAAATAAATAAATAATATTGTTCCTAGTTGTGCATGTCATGCTCGCTCAATTCTATACCAATTGGAATTTTAAATTCAGCAAACGTGTTACACAGTAGGCCTAGAGTTTTATAAACCCATTTACACACTTTCTTTTCGACACGATCATCGTATTTCTTGGTTAACGAAAATTTGACAACATTAGGTACAGTACTTAATTACCTTCATAATGGGCAGGGTGAAATGCCCTATGCAACAGAAATCACATTTCAGGGTACAGTTCCCAGTAGCAATCTGGATTTCCACGGTTCTGAAGAATAAATACAAGAAAAGGTCATGTTAAAAAAGTGTACACTGCAGGTCACAAATATTTATTCACACCACAATTCTAATGTACCACGCACGACTAATAACTTGTATTAGAATACAGTAATATCCATTAACCCTTTGAGCTGAATTTAGGTCTGTATATTGATAATAAGGCGGTCTTCAAATTAAATCGTTAGTGGGCTCTAATTTTAAAGTGAGGATCACTTAATTGGAGTAGTGGGTTTCCATGAATGACAAACGTAATACGTGGATAAAAATCCCCACATTTAAAAGTCATGCAAAATTTAACACACACACACACACACATACATACATATATATATATATATATATATATAATAAAATTTGGAGACGTCAGTAACAGTGAAAACGTTAATCATTTCAAATACTACAGCAAAGGGGCTGACCATGACCATAAAATAGTGAAAAAATGCATTTATGACCTAAAAATAGTGAAAAAATTACATACAATTAAAAAATCCCAATAAATTTACAAATGTTAGGCCTACTTATAATGGTTTTTTAAGTAAAAAATTGCTAAAAGCAATTTAATAGATGACAGTTTGTTACATATCAATTTACAATATAAAACACGCGTATTTTGTTACTAAAAAGTAAGTAAATTTATACTACCTGGACACCCTTAGCGAAAAAGAAATTAACTTATTTCTGAACTGGCATGCCCAACAAGTTGCCCCTAGCAAAATGTGCCATTTAAAAATAAAGAAAAAAAATAATTATTTATTTTACAAGACAAACTGCTATATGGTGTTTACAATAAACCTGAATTAAAAACGTTTGTCTGTTGTCTGAAAGTTATTATTTGTACATGGAAAACCTCCTCTCTACCTCCACTGAAACATGAACTAAAAATGCAGAAAATGACCTAAAATTGCCAAAAAATGACCCATCTCTTGAAAATGACGAAAAATTAAAAATAAAGCAAAACAATTCAAAAACAAATTGCCCTTATTTAATGAATAATTTAATTATACACATCCATCTATCTATCTTTTAACCTTCGTATAAAAAAGATGCAAAATCATCAAATGCCTTGCCCTACTACAGCATAACTAAAATAAAATAACTCAGCAAAAATAGCACAGATTTTACAGAAACTTATTTTCTGTTACTTACCGCACTAGGCATCTATGACACAATGGGTGGCCATCCGTGCACTCCTCGTACTGATCAGCTGGATACCGAAAAGAGCAGTATAGGCAAGTTTTCATCTTCGAGCTGAAAAATAATACGCGAATTATGAGTTGCTGGATAGAAGTGAACTAAACCTAGGGAAGCACAAAATCGTTAAGCATTTTCGAGAAAATCAATTTTCTTTATATAAAAATGAAAAGAAAGTCGTTGAGATACTTCGTGTCGCATCCCTGAAAAATGTACAATCCAAATAAAATTTGATTTATTGCACTTGCATAACTTTCTTTAATCCAAGTGTGGGTATTGTATGGGACTCAGCTTAACAGCTCTGGAATATCCTACTTTTCCCACATTCCAGAGCTGTTAAGCTGAGTCCCATTACTTTAATACATCTTTCTTACTTCAAATTCTGATTAGGCCTTGTTGCAAGGAGTATTCAGTTATTATAACTTGTTGCAAAGATTTATCGTTCACCAGACAAGATTGAGTTTCTGTGAACAGTCCAATCAGGGAATGTTTTCGAAAAAAAATATTTTTATAAAAGTTTAGCTCTTAGTAAGGTACCTAACCCAAATATAACATTTGGTATTTATGCGATTATTCATTTTCGAGCTATGCTGTTCACAGACAGACTGATAAACATTTCTCTAAACATAGTATTTTGGGATTTAGGGGACCTCAAAACATGTATTTACGTTGGAAACGAGAACAAAATCCAAATATGTGAACAAAAAATGCGACACATTATCCTGGGTGTATATCTCAAAACGAAATCTCTACTACGACGGTAACTGGCTATTACAGACAATGGATGTCGCAAAATTAGCCACTAGAATTAAAAGAAAACACATTGCGGGATTAAAAGAAAGCAGATGGACATAGAAAACTAACACCTGGGGATCCCCGTATAGGTAAAAACCACAAGGCAAACCGAGCCACAGATTGGCAAGGGACACTGAGGGCAACATCGGTCACGAGTAGCAAGAGGAAAAAGGAATGGAATTCTCTCGAAAGCAGGGACATAGCCAGGGAGGGGGCCCGGAAAAGAAAAATACTTACGGAAATTTATTTAAATTAAAATGTACTTCTAATTTAGTATTCTTAAATTAAGTGTTTTATGACCATTTTAGGACATTTTAAATTAGACTAACAGTACATATTAACAGCTGTAACCCCGGGCCTTCAGATTTTATTATAGGTCTAACGCCTTTCTTTTACAAAATATTATTTTGTAACAATAAAAAGTGTGGTGTATGTTTAAAAAAGCTATCATGTTTGGGTGCAAAAAAAAACGTTAGAATGAATTTTAAAGGCTTAGTTTTACATTTTAAAAAATCGGGAGTGTACTCCCAAGACCCCCCGTGGATCCCCCCGAACAAAAATCCTGACTACGTCCCTGCTCGAGAGTTAATGTGTAGTAATTAAACAGGGTACCAAAGAACAAAATCCCTCAAGAGATATCTGCGAAGCGATAAAATAATGTACAAAAAGAACCACCTCACAAAGTGTGTAAACAAGCATAAGAAATTGTTAACGTGGCACAGCTCACCATCATCACGTTAGGAAAGAGAATATTTCCCTTCAAGGGACACACTAGGCCATCTTTCACCTTTTAGTACACGAGCAAACATTAATGTAGAACCAATCAAAGGAGTCTTGAAAGGTGGATGTTAATGTTCTTTCTGATATTTTTTAAATGAACAATAACGAAAATTATCTTCTTCCTTAATAACCAATAATTATAAAAAATAAAGTAAAAAATTAATGTTAATATTCCCTTAACATGTCAAGCAAAATATCAAATTATTTAAAACAGCTCCCATAAATTTACATTCATATTTTTTTATAAACAACATTTAGATTTAAATTTTGTACTCCCGGCCACAAACAGCAGCGGTGGTGTTCAAACTTTTTTTTTAACTACAGGGCAATTCAAGTCTAAAACAGTATATGCCTATTATTCATGGGGGAAAATGAAAAATAAAGAGTCAAGTTCAAACCCCCGTACATTAAAAGAACTTAAAGACAATATAACAAGAGAAATTAACTCTATCTCAGAAACTGAACTTATGCGCGTGAAAGAAAATTTCTTATAAAGGTGCCAGAATTGTGTGGATGCAAGAATGGACTTTTCAACATGTCTTGTGATTAGCTACGTTGTCATTTTCATTGTAATTTTAACTGTGATAATGAGAACCTGAATCATTACACCGTTAGCGGCTTTATTTGCGTTCATATTTCACCCGATCGCCCGGGAGTCAGAGCTGTGGCGGCCGCGACGCAGAAATCCGCATGATTGTTCAACTCGTACGTGAAAGGAACTGTATTACAATAACCGTAGAAATTACTTAACATTATACATGTGTTTTATATTTCGTCTCCCACTTTGCAATGTTAATGAATAACACAAAGCACAGTAACATCCTTGAATTTAATGTGAGACTGTGCGTACTGTGTCTTTGTCACTAAATTGTCAATATTGACTTTAATGTCGGAAGAACAAACACGACTACTCTACTATTCTACTACTAGTGGAGTCTAGTAGTATACAAACTACGCTACTCTACAGAGCGAACTACAAATTACTACGGCTACTTAAAGTCAGGGAGAGCTTTGTCTTTGTTTGCCGGAATGCAAGCATTTCAGTTAGAAAAGGGTTTTCGGCAAACTTAGATTTCGGTTCTCCCTACTAGACATTCTAATGCTTTTACATTATTTCTTTTTCAGTTTTTGAGTTTGACCAACCAGAAAGCATGTAGTCATTTGTTCTTTTTATTTTTTTTTCATTCTTCTAGGATATTTTGAGTTTCTTCTTTTTCTTCTTCTTCCGAGTCGTTCCCCAAGAAGTTTATCCTCTGCTGGGCAGCTCTTCCTGTCTGCCCAGGGATTATGAGAGTTCCCTTCTCCTGTTGATTCTAACATGGATTTTATTCTTTTAATTTTTGTTTTCACGAGTCTGGACCGCTCGCAATCTCTCGGATTGTATTAGGAGAGCTGTCGCTATCTCTATCACCACTGTCACCTCCGGTGTACCCCTTCTTGCCACCATGTTGGTCCTGTACTCCCTCGTCGCCTCCTCGGGGATCATTTCGGCGAGTTCCTCCAAGACGGCATATTTTTCCTTGTTCCTAAGTATCTCTCCTACGGATTTCCCTTGTAGGAGTGCCCTCTTTTCCAGAATTTCCACTGAGAGACTGGAGCATTCGAAAGGCTTGTGTTCTAGCGTCTGCGTACACCCTTCACATGCAAGGCAGTTGTCTGCGTGTCTCTTCTTGATCTTTTTCGGGTATGACCAGAATGGGCCAGTGAACCTCAGTAGTACTTTTTCGCAGTGATTGGAAAAGTACACAAAGAAAGTAATTGGGCTGAATTACAATTACCTGAGAGACATTTTACTTAATTAAAATTACAAATTACTTTTTCAAAAAGTAATCAGTAAAATTACAATTACATTTACAATTACTTTACAAAATGGCAGTATCTAAAAATTCCTTGTTTTTGGTTTGTTTTGGGCACCAATTATTAATGAACGAACAAAAAAACACATAAATGAGAATATTTTCGGAAATATTGAGTTACTTTTTGTTAATATTAACTCTAACTTGGATGTTAGTTGCAAAAACACTAATGATGACGAGAATGATACTAATATTAACGACTACTAAATTGTAACAATTACAATTTTATTTCCAGAAGTAAATTACAAGTAGAAATTACATGTTTAAAAAAGTATTGATTACAAGTAAATGGGACCAAAAAAGGAATTGTTACTGTAATCCGATTACTTTTACTCAATTACTTCCCATCACTGCTTTTTCGTTAGTAATTTCTTAGCATTTTCTTCACATGGACATTTCTGGCTCGATGTCCCCAGACTCCAGCTCCATAGGCCAAATGGCTACTAAGGAGACACCATCTTTTCTTCAGTTAGCTTCATATAATAGGCATGAGATACCAAAACGAGATGCTAATGTTTGTTTGCAGGCAATCAAAACTTAAGCATTTTAGTTAAAAATAGTATTTGTTTGCTGGCCGCCAGAAATTAAACCACGGGCCGCCGGTTGAAGACCATTGCACTAGAGTCTAAATTTGACTGGAGTTATTCAAAACTGTCACATGATTACTTACTTTAATGTAACGGTACGCACTGTAATTATGTTTATACCATTTATTGCATTAATTTCTTTCAATTTCAAATTTTAAACATCTATGGCTTCTCGTCTCGCTTCCCCTACAAATAATCTGGAAATCGCAAATCTGTTATCTGTAATAAAAGTTTTTATGACCTACATTTGAAGGCCTATACAAGAAATATATCACCATAACAGTTAAATGGGTTTAAATATATACACAAATCAGGCGCCTAACCGAACGTCATGGTGAAATTTGATGATGTTTTCTCTTTTTGTTATTTTTATAGTTTTTAATTTCGTAGATTAAACTGTATTTTTGTCTTGGAGCTATAATATAATATACGATGATGTGTGTTCTGCCCGAAGGAAGGACCAGATCCGGAACGAAGCCATGGGACGATGACACGCACGTCCAATGCTCTTTCAAGGAAGGGTGATACAACGGGGAATTGCAATTGCCTCTTCCGGAAAGCGTTGAAGGGACAACACAACACGTTGTCCTGGGCCCAGAAAGGAAATTTTCCACTAATGAAAATCCCCGACCCGGCTGGAAATCGAACTAGGCTTGATCATGTGATTAGAGATGTGATTGATTAAGGTGTGGTTGCTTCTCTCGGGTCCAGAATGCTCCTGTATTGGCTCTCATTGTAGGATTCAAGGGTTAAGAATTTATCTTGCATTGAGAGTGGATTATAGGGAGGGGCGGATCCAGAGAGGCATTTTGGGGGAGGAACCAAAGTAGAGAGGGAAGTTTTTACTCATAAAAATTAATTATTCCCAGTACACAATTGAAATCAAAATGAACATTTCGGCATTTTATTACAAATGTCTTTCAAAATAATGAATGTCGTTGCTTTAATTTAAGTATTTGGGTTATGTTGTTCTTAAAAAATATATTAGGAGGCTGACCGTTTGAATAATTTGTGCTTAATGTTACAATTTTTTTTTGGGGGGGGGGATATCCCCCATCTCTCTCCCCCCCCCGTGGGTCCGCCCCTGATTCAAGGACATTTTAAGCACAGTCATTCCAACCACACCTTAACACATTTTCGTCACAATAAATATATTCAGTTTAAACTATTCGGAGAACATTTCAGCTTACCTTAGGTGTTTTCTAATTGGTTTTGAATATTATCCACTGGCAAGAAACTACAGACACAGCAAATAACTCGAATCACAACTTCGCGACGCGTTTCACTGGAAAGGGATGTGTCATGCCTCTCAGACCCACGCAATACAGCAATAGCAATGTTCAACTGAGATTTAATTAATAATAATTCACATGATATTCTAAGAACACAGCCTACGAAAAATTATCAACAGAATAATAGAATGTTATGACATATTATACATTCTCCTCGGTTTTAATATTAATAATAAAATCCTTTATTGTAACCAGTGGTCATAGTATGATGAACTCTGGCGGAATGATACATGTCAACGGAAGACTAACACCCCGAAAAAACCTGCTCCGACCCCATTTTATCCACCACAAATTCCACATGGATTTAACGAGATTCGATCCCGGATCCCAGCGGCGGAAGGCGAGCGGGCTAACCACTCAGCCATGGGGGCTGGCATTATTAGTCACAATTTACTTAAATTTAATAAAACATTATGATTGGATTAGTTTTATTTATACTAGACCTATATAAATGCAGTTTTGTCAATCATATGTTAGAACTGTCGTGAAAGTTTAAGAAGATAAAGCAATGTTAAGTGAGATATGTGATGCGATTTCTTAATACATAGAAATGTGTTACCATATGCCGTTCATCAACTGAAGGAAATGATAGACGAGTAATTGGTGCGGGATGGTGTCGAAATATTAATTCACAATAAATTGTTATACTGTAACTAAAATACATTTTTATCTAGAAAGAAATAACCTTAATGGAATATTTTGTGCAAATCCATCTATATTAAAATATTAAAATAAATAATCTATATTAACATTTTATTGAAAAAATATGTTCGAATAGGCAATACAGATTCGGGAAGTGAACTGAAATACAAAATTAAAAAGTATTAGAAATACTGACTTTGTCCGCCATCATGGGTGTGTAGGTAGCATACTTGCCTTCCACCATGGCGGTCCGGGTTCGATTCCCGGGCGGGTAGTGGGGTTTCCAGTAACGAAAAATCCCCGGGTTCAGGACTGGACATCAGCCAGGAAAATTATAGCATATATTAAAAAGCCTTAAATTAAAGTGATGACTCCTAGAATAGGGTATAGGATATTCACAACTACCATTACCATTACACTACCATCATTAATCTAATCTAATACTTCGTTTCCATGTCCATATATTTTAATGTAAAACTGTCAAATAAAGTCAGAATGTCACTGAATCTACTATTTTTATAATTACCATCCTTTTAAAAATTCCATTTTTGGCTACCCACGTCCCGAGAATTTAACATGAAGATGTTCTACGACTAGGGCAGAGGCTGTTCATACCTGACGGTACAGTGATAACTGGTTTCGCGACACGGGTTTTGCCCACTTATTTACTATAAGACAAGATAGGAAGACGCCTAAAGATGAGTCATGAGACTACACGCAATACAGCTTTGTCGGACAAGTACTCGCACATCAAGGTGTCCTATAAGCAAGGTAAGTAACAGAAGCCTGGAGTTGAAGAAAACCTTACGGTTTAAAATAGCTTTTCAATTATTTACGGTGATTGTAACATATTTCATACTGAAATTTTGCTTCAGTTTTCTTGAAAGAATTAATTTCAAGCTTAATTCACTTAACTCTATCAAATAAGTACCGCTGCTAAAGTTTGTTGTTGTTGAATCTCCAAATATAATATTAACCCTATTTCACCTTTCGGTATGCTAGGGTTTTAGTTACAGTAAATTTAATGCAATTTACATTCATTTACAGTGTGCTTAATTTCTATACTTAGATATGAAGCTATGATTATTTTAAACCTGAGCGAGCATAAACATTATTCTCCTATTAAGAAGCGCGATTCCAAACAGCATGATTTTCAATTTCACTGAAAAAACACGCCACAATTGAAATTCCAATCAACATATTTAAGCACTAACAATATCTATTACGAAATCTAATAAGTTTTACATATCTAACTTTAAGTATATGTTCTATTCTTGAGCTTCTTGGTAGATATTTTCAAAAAGGGGCAATTGCCATTTATGACAATAAACGGGCGATAGATTTAAGTTAAGGGTTTCAAGTCACCAGGTATTCATATAAAATTAATTCATGAAAGCAGCATTAAACAGGAGGTATTAGGGAAATTTTAATTTATTTAAGTATAAAGTTTAAAGATTTGTCTCCTTGTATCCCCAACTAATCACTTATTTCAAACAACACTAAACATTTCTGAGATCCAAGAACATTTTTTATTAAATGTGGTATAATGTTTACATTATAACTGATTTATCTACAGATAGAAATGACATGTTGCCCACGAAGAAATAAGGGGACATACCAGTCAAATTTCAATTTCCAAATTTTTTCTTTTTGATTATGAAAATGTCACACATGTTCATAAAATGTCCAGAATACAATAACATTTAATATTTCTATCAGTTAATAACAATAAAAATATTACAGCATGTTACATTTTAAATAACTATGAATGTATTGGAATTTTAAAATTAAAGCTGATACCTTGGTTTAAATGTTTGGTCAATTTTATTTTTCTAATTCCCCATTTGAAATCCTTCGTAATAGATTCTTCATGCCTCTAAATAAATATAACTCTCTGGTAAACATGTGCTTAGTATTTCAACTCATTATCTGATTTCATTTTGGAGTTATTCAAACACGAACTTGAATATATATATTGTAAATAACCAATTGAAGTCAAAGCTGAAAGAAAACGCCAAGCCTACTGTTTAGCTCTTTTATTTAATAACAGCCGATCTTATGGAGGTAAAAGTCTTCGTATAAAACTGCAGGTCACATCAAAATGTAATGGATTTTCATTTTCCAGTACAGCAATTATTGTGTATTTCTGTGTTAATGTTAATTCTTCCATCAGTGCTCAATACATTAACTACACAAACCAGACAAAATTTCTTTGTTACAAAATCATTGTAAACATAATTGTAATTTAAATTACTTGTCTAAAATATAAGTACTCATAGTACAAACAGTTAAAATTTCTTAAAAATTAAAATACAGTCTCCACATTAAAATGTAATATAGGTTATATCTATAGCATAACAACTTATTACATTAACAATGAGCATTCATAATAATAACAATTAAAACTTAACATAGAGCATGCATCTTTACGAAGATATTTTGAATTTTAATATTTCATAAGAAATTTTCATTGTTATTATCAAGTCTACAGTACTTATTGTTACCATAGATAAGTTATTTTTTATTAGGTCAGGTAATCTGTTACATTTTAATGTAGGGAAAGCATTTTAATTTTCAAGAAATTATAACTGTTGTTATTACAATACTTATTGTTAATATACATAACTTAATATTTTATATTACAATATATGTATAGAATGATTTTATAACATGACAATTTTAGACTAGTTTGTATAACTAATATATTGTAATTTAACACTGGTGGAAGAGTTGACATTAATACAGATAGATGCGTCCTTTTCTTATACAAAAAAATGTTTGGGCTACCCTGGTTTAAGTGATACGTTTTCGTGACAGAAATTTCCCCCATGGGGATAATTTTTAATTTTCAAGCCAGACAACTGTCGAACACCATTCAGTTTGGTATCCGTTTCCAGGTCACCACCCTTCCTAAGTGAGGAAGAAATCACCCTGGCTTTGACCAGTGAAATATGAGGCAAGCTTGCGGTTGCCACAAACAAAAATGTCAAGAACGCAAATGGACTGTTTCACAGACCAGGCATGGCTTCTCGAGAGAAGGTGAAAGGTTATCCTCCAGAACATATTATTTCCTCCCTTCTCTAACAAAAAATCTGAACTAGAACGCAAGCTCATGAAGTTATCAGGGAACAAAGTAGCCGACAGGCATAGCTAAGGAAAGGGGAAACAGGACGCTATCACAAGCGTTTTGTTAGCATTTCTGAGCTTAGTTGAAATCTGTTTGTGCTCCCATAAGGACAGGTTTAAAATATATTATATGCTCATATGTAGAAGTGTTATAAGCTTTTAATTCAAAACTACTGGAAAGTACTGCAAATTTAAGAAGTTTTATTATGCAGGATTGTTTATAAATATTGAAATGATGATGTTTGACATCGTGTACAACGCTAGCGTGTAGAGGTGTTCTAGATTTCTAAATAAGAGAATGAAGTTACTTTTGAAATGTAAGAAAGAAATTTATGAGCTAGTGGTACAAAGAAATTGTTCAACATTGTGTGAAATGTGAAGTGTGAAGTTTGTAAAATAATAGGCCTACAATGCTAGAGCTGAAAAATATTCTGTGTTCATTAATTGAGAAATCTTGAAATTTGTGAAGTGCTAGTGTGTAAAGTGCCTGAAAAATGTCAAATATTAGTGTAGGCCTACTGATGTGTTTAAAATTTAATAAATAACCTACTAACGCGTGGAAGAGTTTTCAGTTCTCAAAATGATAGTGCTTGAATTTTGTGAAATTTGGAAAATATTACTGTGCTGAAGTACCACAATTAAAATTTATATATTGTAATGTGATTAATTTTCCGAATGCTAAAGTGCAGTTCTTTATTTTGTGAAAGCTAGTGTTAAAACGTTCCAAAGTCGTGAATATCCAGCGAGTGGAATATTAGTGAAGTTTTTATATGCTGGTGTGTGGAAGTGCTTTAAATATATTCAATGGTTGCATTTGTTAAGTGACCACACATTTGTTGACGATGGAGAAAATGCATTTTGTTATCTTAAAAATCTGACATGGAAAACATGCCACATACCGTAAGTGCAAGTAAAAGGGAGGTTTGATAATTTACAAAGAAAAGAAAAATTGTACGAACAAACTGAGTCTTTGAATTTTGATTGAATTCAACTTCCAGAGTCTTAAAAGTGTATCAGCTATTAAAATTTAATACGCTCATTACTGTTATGAACGTGTAACCCAGAAATATGATGTAAAGCTTACTTGTGTAGGCCTACAGAAATAGATTACTTGGTGTCAAATGAAAACAGGATAGTAACAATACGTTCTCCCTTATAGAAAGTGCTGATAAATCCGAAAAAAAAGTTTTGGAACTGTTGTAGAGTATATCTGAATAGCCCAAGAGTGTTGAATGGTTATAAAATAATACCGTCAAGCTCTTGTGTGTGTAAATATTCGAAATTCGTTAAATCCTGGCTCATAAGGCTTCGATATATAAATAATTAAGGAATGAAGTATGGGATTGCCTATATTTATGAAGTATGTGTTCTGGATATGGTAAGAACTGTGCAGAAGTGCCCTAAATGTGTTAAGTGCAGGTGTGTATAAGTGCTTCAAATATGTGAAGAGCAGACGTGTTCCTAAATATGTAAAATTCAACCGTGTAGATGTACGGTATATGTGAAGATGTATAGAAGTGCTCTAAAGATGAAGTTCAGCTGAACGAGAGAGTTCTAAATAAGTGAGTTCAGATGTACTGAAGCGATACAGCGAATAGTTTATTTTGTATGGAATGTGATAATTGGAATTCAGTTTTATCTATTCAGCAGCGTGTTTTATAACTACTACAAGAAAAATAATTAGAACAAACACATGAGAAAAAAAAACATGTTATTTTTGAGATCCACTGCAAAACAATGTCGTTAAAAGAAAGATCACCGGATTAATTAATTAAAAAAAACCCAATTCCAAAATTTCCAATTCCTGTTCTATTGTTTTATTTCCAGATATTTCAGAAACAGTCAATACTTCAAGGAAAAGGTATGCACGACACAGATGGAATTGTTATATTTTGCAGAAGTTTTAAAATATGTTTACCCTATTACAACATACCTTTCTGGTCTCATTGGGAACATATATGAAATAAAGAGAATTGAATTATTTTTATATTTAAGTCTGAAGAAATGAATTTGTGATGGGTTACGTCAAAGCAATTACAAATAAAAGTACGGTACAGAAAAAAAACCTTTGAATATGCATTGACTTATTTACGTGTTCTAAAATGAACAGAAAATAAGTGAATTTTAACATTAACGTGTAGTTGTGACATCACATATCTTTAAAAGGTAATAAGTATTAATAAATAGGTAAAAGTAGAAATACAGGAAATAACATGTTCAAACAGCACGCGATGATGACAGAGAACGCCTACAAAACATTTTTGGTCACGGAAGAAAACAACGCAGGGAGGGGACCCATTCTACACTCGATGACTGACTATAAGGTAGGCCTATATTTAATTAAGTTTTAAAAATCATAGTGAGAATTATTCTGAATTCACCAAGTGACAACAATCAGTACATGTTAATCAGATTACAGTACACAGCGCTTATCCACAAAGATAATTGTCTGAATTTCAGTTTCTGTAAGTAAGCCTGTCCAAAATTGAAACAATCGATGCATCTAAAGTATTATTATCGATTGCAACATGCGTTGAGATGAGCACATTAATATATTACTAATTAATAAATACGAAATTATAAATTCGTTTAATCAAGACATTTTTGCCAGGAAATATTTTGAAGAACACATTTAGGTCTAGTTTAGTGTATTATAGAGAGGTACGCCGTAGCGTAGTGGTTGAGGCGCTGCGCTACAGACCGGAAGGTCGCAGGTTCGATTCCCGATGAGGTCGTTGGAGTTTTTCAATTGGCTTAATCCTTCTGGTGGCACTATGGCCCTGGGGTCGACTCAGCCTCTAAGAGAAATGAGTACCAGGAGCAATCCTGGGGGTAAAGGCGGCCGGTGCGTAAGGCTGACAACCTTACCACCTTCACGTGCCGAATGTCCAAAATCTGGGAGCCTGAACCCTCTGGGCCTCCATGGCCTGTATAGGGATCACTTTACTCTTTTTTTTAGTGTATTATAGAAAACTGAGTTGTATTATAATCTGATTATCAATCATATTAATATAAAAAATAATAATATATAATCTGTTTGAAAAGAGGTTTCCCAAATTATAAAATACAAGCAAGTTGGCGTACTGAACAAAAAACACCTGGCTGAGTGGAAGAGAAGAAATAAATAAAAATTATTATTAATATTGTTGTTAACAATTTTCATTGATGAATATAGGCTATACGTATTATGTTTAATATAATTTTTGCACTAAAGATTTACTTATAATAGAAACAGAAAAGAAGTATATTTCATTTATGCTTTTCATTGATCATGGAGTACAAAAAATCTCTCTTAACCGTCCCTATTTCCTAAATAGGTTGGCTGTGGAGGGTTAGTCATTAAACTTTCTCTTCCACCCATCTGTTTTGCTGTAATAAATTAGAAGGGTCGACGTACCCCCTCACTAATAAAAATAGTGAACAGAGTTGAGGGATAAATTTATTTGACTTCAAGCTAAGGACTAATTGTTTAATTATGACACGCAGATACTGTATCTTCCCATGTTCACCCCAAGCCGAGTAAATAGCTTATAAACCTTATCTTAACCCCACTTGCTTTCACTTCTCTCCTTCTAGCACTTGTGGATTTATGACATGTTAAGGAGACAAAAAAGGAGCAAGCAGTGACTGTTATATTTTAGTGAGGTCTATGAAAAAAGGAATGTGAATGGTGTGAGAAGGTTGGAGGTTATTCCCAACAAGAGCACTAGCTGGTTAAGGGTTGACAAAAGTGTTGATTTAGCCATTTTGGTAAAAAAATGTTATTTTTAGTGTCAAAACATCAAGCGTTCCCTGAAGTATACCGGTGCAAAATTTTATACCGTGCTGCTGACCAATTTTTAAACGCCAGTGCGCTTCCAACTGCTATTTCGATTTTGTGTTTTCGAGAGATAATTTTAATTATTGTAATTTGAGATTGTGTAGCACTTAAAATAAAATAAAAATGCTGTAACTAATGGGGATTAGACGACCGTTCAAATGAAAGCATGTCCATCCTTGACTAGGCGTTTAAAGTATCACTACTATATATATATATAAATAAAATTGTGAACTACCTAAATATTGGAATTGTGAATACGTTCATTTAAGAGTCTGAAGAAATATATAACTTACTTATTCGATTGCAACAAACAATTCCTAAGCAAGCTATAGGAACGTTATCTATTTTGTGGAACCAGGAGGTTCATTGTCGCGCTTACTTGAGCCCGTCATTCAACCTTTTTTTATTTCATTCCTATATTGTAAAATTGTTTGTATTTTAGTAGACTTCTGCAGTCTCCCGTTATGTTACATGGTATTAATAATCTTCAACTCTTAGTTCACTACTCTGTACTCCTGCCACAAGTTAATGGCAGGTACTCGTATGTTCTTGATAAAAGACATGCATACTTTAAAGAAACAAAGGAAATGGAAAGTTAAGTCAGAATTCCTAGTGGGTCCCTTTTTTATTTTTTGTACAAAGACCGCGGGATCCGCGGACTACAGGTTGCGAACCTCTGCTTTAGAGTAATGCATGACACTTCATGTCTTTCAAGGATTAAAATTTCGCTGACTCCAGTAGAGTACATATGGCAACACTGCACGTCCCCACGTCAGTAATAAATTGGTTTGCTATGTCATTTATAATCACAAGGAGAATGAAAGGCTGGATACACCACCACGCAAAGAGAAAATAATGTCTCTTAGTTTCATATTGGCAGGTTTCCAGTCTTACTAGACATCTTAAGAGATTTACATTAACATTGTAATCTGTTTCTGTTTGCCCTGGTTTAAGGATGGAATTCAAATAAGTTTTAATGAGAAATTAATTAGCCTAGTGAACACCTTTCAGCACATGACTTTTAATCCCTCAACTTATTTCTGATTCCGAAGCATGCAAACACTATGAGGAATACATAGATTTAATATAGGCCTACTCATCTTCCCTTGATTTGAAGATTTACTGTTTCGCCTGATGTATACAAACATTCTCTGATATATGAAAAAATTATTTACAAAAAAATTAAATTTGAGGGCACGCCTACATTCTTTTAGCAGGAAATATTTCACTCCTAATAATTTACTTAGGGCATTCATTCTTTTATCCAAATATTCCAAGCTCTCCAAAGTAGGCGTAGATCGCATGCTAGAATCAATTTACTTTTCTGAGAATATCTGAGAATATATATATATATATATATATATATATATATATATATATATTTCTACTATAACGGGGAAGGGCACCTCCATGGAAATCAACTACTTAATTTTAATACTGGTGCTCTTTATGCTTCATTTTGCCATTTTTATTGGATCCAGTAGTTCAATTTTAAATATAGCCTACGTTTCATTTGCCGAAAAACTGAAACGTTGGACAATTTTATGTAGGAATGGAGTTAAAATTTACGTATATTTAACGCATCGGCCATTTCAAACAAGTTACACAATTATAAGCAGCAAAATACTGATGACACTAATTTTTTTTAACTGCAGTTATCAAGCTATCACACGAGAGGAAGGAGATATAGATAGGAAATAGTCGAACTCTAATGTTCGAAGAGTTTTCCTACTATTTCAACACAGCAAACACACGTAAGTCAATACCAGTACAATTATAAACTGACTTAAACCTGGCCTACCACTACTACATTACTTTAGGTGACAATTAAGAATTAATTGTATGTATTTCTGGTATTAGTCTTGCACCATTGTACCTAAATAGTTTAAGTTATGAACATGTATATTTTTGCACCCAAAATTGATGTATCCTATACCACATAATAGTGGACAACTATGTATAAATAAATATGAAATAATTGATGTTAAGATCATGCTATTTTTAACAGTAGAGCCATTGTGAGAAATGTAGCCTACGTCCAGTACGAAGCAGACAAACACTTGAATAGATCATTGGAATACAGTATGTAATTAATAAAGTTAGACTTCCACTTTCACAGACATCATTGCAGCAGAGGACATACCGGATTAATAACAATTAGACTATTTTCTATAATCAATTTTGGAACGCCGAAATGCTGGATAATTATAATGTAAGCCCGGCACAGGCGTATTTTACATGACCGGTAACCCCTGAAGTCTAAGGCCAAGTGTTTTCCCATTATTATACATTTATGTTAAACCAATATTGTTTTTCATGCTTTCATCTAGAATTTTATTCGTGCATCGTATATTTATACACTCCTGCTGTTACAAATATTTTCACCATAGGATGTATTTCGTTTCAAATTTACTATATTTACCATTAAAGCTTGCTATCTTTTTTGTTGGTAACTTTCATCCTTATCTCTACATACATTGTCTTGCTGCAAGTGCTTTCATTTTGTACTAACTTATTATTCTTTTAATCCTTTAATTAGTTTTTTACATTTCATTTTGACTATAAAAAGTTCATTTCCTCCAGTGTTTTCATGGTTCTTCTGCTTGTTAATTTCTTGCAATTATGCTACTTCTACATTTACTTATAGGAATTTGTTTATTAAAAAATATATCTAATCGTTTTAGTTTCCGGACATTATATGCTTTATTATTGTTTGTCTTTCTCAGTATCTTATATGGCTGCAGCCAAACTTATATATATATATATATATATATATATATATATATATATATATATATATACACACACACATACATATATATTAATTTTAAAAGTATAATAAAATGAATTAAGTACTAATATAGTAACAGAGCACAGAGTGTGCTATGGGATTCACAATTTACATCTATATAGATCCAGAGCAATAAGTTTGGTTTAGCTGAGCAATAAGTTTGAATTTTGTTTTATGGTTTAATTTGGGAATTTTGTATTTTAATGGCCAATGGATATGCATATTTTAAAGAGAAGCAAACATGGTGCTCATGACGATATATGGGAGCTTGATTTTAATTTTCGGTGGATTACAATAATTTCTTAGCATGTCGCCGACTAAGTAGCCTAGGTTTTACGCTATTAAAAATTCTGAAATTACATAACAACTCCAAGACATTATTTATAAATAATAATAGGTCACGGAATTAAAACTTGAATTATTTAAAGTGACCAGAAATCTCATATCTTCAATGTTGTAATTTTAAAAACTACAAATTAGCACAAACATATTTGAAGTATCTAATCTACCTCATCATTTTATGTAGGAGTCTAAAAATAATTTAGGACAATCTTGTATTTTTGTGAGATACCAAAGGGAACCGAGTAGGCCTACATATCAGACCTCAGTGACTTGTTTATATAACACTAGAATTAGCTAATCGGCAGTTCCATTTATCTGGTTATTTTAGTAGATGAGGCAGTATTTTTTATCACTATCACGCAAAGCAAACATTACATTAGTACGTGGTGTGAAATACAGCCTATATCCCTTTGATATACGATGAATTTGAGAAAGAAGACGACCTGTCAGTGAGGGTAAAGAAAACCTTGCTGCAATTACAACAAATGTACTGGCATTTTTTCTAATGAATATAATATATGAACAATTATTGGAGCCATAGGGGAAAAGTTCAGGGTATTTTTCTTTTTCTCTTTTCAAAATATATATTAAAGTTTTTCTTTACTTGGAAGGAAGATCATTGTCATCGATGATTGTACAGAAATATGATTTTTATACCATTTAATGCACTATAAATGTAATTAAAATGCAGAAAACGTATTTTAAATCATTATGATTTTCATTGTTCGTGAGGCATAAAAGGACTGTGATTGTTAAAGAAAGGTTCAATAGACCACTATTTTTGGGAAAAGAGGTTCATGAACAGTTCGACATTTATCAGCTGAGTGCAGAAACTGGGTCACGGTTTGGTCAATCACAATGGTATTATTATGTGATTGGTTGTTTCAGAGAAATGGCTGCCTGTCAGCTGTGGGAGTTGACAGTTGATGGATTTCAACTCAGTGATGGCGGGAGCCACAGGCAGGATTTCTGTTGACATTCTGCACGGTGAAGACAACATTTTGTTGTTGTTGTTTTAAGGGGAGAAGATACTATCTCCGCAATGTTAAATTTGTCAATTTCAATGTTCCTTTTCTCAAGATCTGTATATAGCACACAAACTATTTTTTCACTTATATTTACACTCCTTAGGAACAAAGTGACATTTTTAGATAAATAACTTACAACGGAGAAGTATCTTGAAAATTTATTATCAAGATTTAAAAAAAAAATAATTAACCTTATTTTTGAAAATATTGTTCATGAAAAATCTTATCATTAGTCTTAATATTGGTACAAGAAAGTTAAAATGTCAAATCCTGCTGATATAACTCATAAATAGACCATAAAAATTGCAATGTTTTGGAGAAAAGGTACATAAGGCTAACCCAAATTCAACTCAAACCAATTATACGTTTGTCTTGAGCTCCATAAGAAGGAATAGACAATTACATATAACACAGAATAGAACAAAATAGACCTATAGTACAAGATATAAGGTAAGTAGAATAACCATATAATTAGTCTGTCATATAAGCTGTCATTTAGGACCTTTAATTAGGCCTGCGGTTCAAAATACATTAATATTTCCATAAAGCACACTTCAAACTACGAAATTAAGCAATGAAATAAAAAAATTGTACTTTGGCCCATTTCAAAGCACCTTCTCCCCTTAAATTTAGGTTTTATTTGTTTACTATATGTCATGAGCGCCCTTCTTTTTCCAGTCCGTATGGGAATGTAAGCCCAATCTTCATTTTCATTGCAAGGTATTGCAATAAGAATAACACTTTCTTGCAGTGTGATGGAAGTTAATATAATACATGCAGTAGTCAAGTATATATATATATGTATATGTATATGTATATGTATATGTATATATATATATATATATATATATATATATATATATATATATATATATAGATGTGCAGAGGAGTAGTGTACAAAGCAATTTTCAAGACAATGGATCCAGTTTCTGTTTTGAAAATTTAACACACTGCTTCGAAAAAATCAAAATTTAGTTATGAGATTAAGATGTGCCCCCAAAAATTGTAACAACAGCTAAAAAATCACAATCACATTTGTTTTATTATTGTCCTTTAAATTGTTGTGTGGCAGGTATTCTATTATTTTCTGTGACTTTAATGTTTAAGCAGTAATCTTATAACTGTGCAAGGTCGATAACATACATGTGCTCTTTATGTTAATTTGCACATTTAAAAGAAATTAGTCCATATTTTACTCCATATTTTAAAAATCTTTAGCCCATATATATGTACATACATATTACATATAAATCCTAGGAAACATTCTTGTGTAAGCCTATAGTACAATAATTTAATTTGTTACTGCTTACGAGTTCGCTGGTATTTTTATGGAAAACCATGCACGTTTGCTACGATAACAGAAATTGGAGCTTTCAATTTGACTATTTACATAGGTTATCTAGAAATAGTTTTCATATTATAATTTCTGCTATAGTTGTATATTTTCTTATATTGAATTATGCATTCTCATTGTGCATATTTTCCACAGAAAATCTAATCCTGAAACCGAGAAATCTATGATGTTTTATTTAGTTACAAATTGGGAGAAAAACATGTGATTTTTAATATTTTATATTTCACATTGACAAGGCGGAGTTTCTGCATTTTAAATTGCAGGTACACTATCATCAATTAGTCATTAAGTTGCTTCTGCTATTATGTGAGCACTTCTTTTTTTGTAGGTTTTCTTGGTTCGTATCAATATTTAACTAGTTTTCCTCCAAAATCCTGTATAGAATTCCTTGCATGGTTTACATTTTAATGTTTTATCACGCAATACAGTTTTATCCTATCTTAGAGCAACATTCTATTAAATTGTACGATTGCTGTTCTAATAGTTACACAGTAAATAGACAGTCAAATGACCAAGCCTGTAGCCAGAGGGGGCCAGTAGACCCTGAGTTCACTCCCACCCTCACACTTCAACTTTTCAGAAATGTATATAACAATTAAAAAATAATTGAAAAGTCTCTTTACTTCAAAGAGATATAAGTGGCAAGTATACGAATGCCTTTGAGGATTATAACAACATGTTAGGAGCATAAACCCTGTTGCATGTAGTACAGTTGGTAGTTTGTGAATATTGTTTCTCTGTCCTAATAAAAATTAACAGGTCTCAAAGAGTTACCATGACTCAATCAAGAATGGCTAATTTAATGTGTCTAGCATTTGAAGAGAGCAGAAAAAAGGACATGAGAATGGAAAACGCTCTGAGAAAATTTAACCTGCTGAAGGAGAGATGGATTCAGATGTAGGCCTACTATTTTTTTTTTTATAGATGTCGGCCTATTGTTTTACATAAAGCTTAAGGACTTTTTTGTGCATTACTATGGTTTTTGTGCTTTTCATTGAAGTATTTTCCAGTACTACAAGAGTGCCTAAGGACAAACAACTTTCAAATAAAACTAATTTACGATTAATTATTTTTTATCCACATCAGACCAAAATTCAATATTCTTCCGTAACAAAACCCTTGTCCATCCTAGGGAATCTTTGGCTCACTCTGATCCTGAATTCTGGCTAAGGACCTGCAAATTACATTTTACAAATTTCTGATTTTACGACTTTTAAAACAAGGCTAAAAATAGAATGGAATATAAGCTCACTGCACTGGTATAACCAAAATTGGACGTAAAGAACCTCCAACATTTTTATCTAAGTAGGATACACGATAGAGAACTTCAATGAGACATATTAATTCGTTTGAGTGTCATGATTAAACAACACGTGTTAGAAACAACCGCTACCAAGACTTGTGAATATCGCCTAATGAGAAAATAATGCCCACCGGTACTAAGATTGACACTTAAACATAGCAACACAAGCAATCAGCTGGGAGCTGTGGTCACTGCGAGGGAATGAATCAAGTAAAGTACTTATTTGGTATAAATTAGAGGTGTGGTACATAATAGTACAGTACATGATTGAAAGATTACTGAAACTTAATTTTACTTACTTGTGCAGTATTAAGTATGTATATATAAATATATAGCTTTTGATGAAGCGAAAATGCTCTAAGCTGTAAACGACCTGCGTAGTCATGAAATCTAGCAGTCGACAAGTATACAAATAGTTTATAATTTCTGTATTTTAATAAAAATCAAATGAATGCTACAAAAAAATGTACATTTCTGTTAATTTTACGAACAAAGGAATCAAGAAAATTATCTCAAATGGTAACAAAAGAAGGTAGAATCATAAATACATTATAGTGTGTATATGAGGCTACAATTATCATCTTCACATTACAGGTCTCTGTGTACGCAAGAGTTAAAAGGACTACCGGATAACTATTAAATATCCGAATTATTCAATATAATTAGCCCTTTAAAACGTCAAGTTCGTACACAAGTGTCCGGGCACGAGGTTGACGTAAAAGGAAAGGCCCGGAAGTCCCCCAGGGCACACAGAGATCTTTTTTTTCGTTATTTTTATCCTTCATTAAAACTCCCATACCCATTCAAAACGATCCGGGTTCAAACCCGTTCATTAATAAACTGAATTTTTTAAAATGTTGTTTGGTATAGTTGTACATTAAAACAAACCAAATTCCACTACAAATGTTGGATAAAACAAAATTACGTGTTATAGAACTAGGTATAGAATATATGTAATTTTTATAATAGAATATATGTGATAACCAGGGCCCGGATTCTGATTACCTAAAATTGTCTGAAAAATGACTATAAAATGACCCTGGATTTTAAAGAAAATTACTTAATAATTATAAAGAATGACCTAAGACTAATTTTTTATTTATAAAAATTATTATTGTACACACAAAGTTATAGACCAACTCATACATAATTGTAAAAACTGTAAATATAGAAAGGATGCTGTAAGTCTAAATATAGGTAATTTGTTCTTTGTTCTTTATTGGTGCATTTGAGAAGGAAATGAAGAATTGTTTTTAAAGTAGATCCTACAAAACTGTTGCATTATAGTAACCTAGTAATTTCTTTAAGTATAAGAATATACTCAAGGTAAATGCATGAAAAAGACTAAATAATGACGTAAATGCCCTAAAAATATAAAACTGCATAAAATGACAAAAAATGACCTAATAAAAATGCATATCTAAAATCTAGAGGCCATGATCAGGATTTATCTACAAGTTGGCAATGTCTATGCAGCATCAATAAAAAGATGACATGTCATCAGAAACCGGGCTCTGGTGATAACCAAACACGAATATAAAGAATGACTTATGCCTTACCCCCATTTCTAGAGTTGAAATGTCGACTCGTTTAAAAGTGTTATGAACTTCCTTAACTTCCCCTTTTATATTTTAAAAATTAGGATCGTACCTTGGTATCAAGCTTTTCAATAATTTGATGAAAGAAATTGTCCAAAAGTATGATTTAGTCCCACTAGTATAGGCTATAAGAAACAATGATTTTATGCATTTTGGAATTTACAAATGATTCTTATCTTTCTATTCTTAATCCTAATTAATCAAACTAAGTAAGCCATTTACTTTTACATATTAGAACACATTAGTAACACTTCTATTGCACCTTTATGCTAAACCGAAATAATGTTGCCAAAATGAGTACGAATGATGCCGAGTGCATATTCATATGTCTACTTGCAAAATAAATAATTATGTAAATTACTATAGTAAAAATTAATAAAATGTCTCAGGTTTAATAAACTAAACGTTAAAGAGTAGGCTACTTTCAACTGGAATAGGCCTATAAGGATAATGTGT
This sequence comes from Ectobius pallidus, assembly GCA_964059195.1. Taxonomy (NCBI): domain Eukaryota; kingdom Metazoa; phylum Arthropoda; class Insecta; order Blattodea; family Ectobiidae; genus Ectobius; species Ectobius pallidus. Next base: position 44,291,584 of record CAXKWD010000011.1, read on the forward strand.
TTATCTGCTATACTAGCTTCGTTTCAACTGCCTGATTTTAATTTCCGAACTGAATTATTTTGCATCACAAAAAGTTTTCATTATTAATTCAAGTCAAATCCACAGTACATAAGTAGATAAAAATGGAGTGTAAGTCCTTAAATTTTGTCGGAGACATGTCTATGGAACAATTGCCCGCATTTTACTCCATACTTTGATTAACTTTACTGTGAATTTAGGATCACTGGTGGATGCCGATTCTAAATTGGAGAAAACTACCATCCCATTCAACTAGAGCACTAGGGGCTACTCAAAATTAAAGTTCATTAAAATGTCAATCTGTTGTTCCAATTACCCCTCAAGGTTCTTGAATCAAGGACAATGAGGTGCCATAGGTACAACTCACGCAACCTGTTAGCTATTTCTTTAATCATGCGAAAATAGCTGACAGAGGGCAGACAGAGGCTAATTCGTATAATTCTACGTCATGAGTAAGCTCTTTAATTGGGATGCGTACTGGATATCGGGCGAAAATAATTACATCAGGTCGGATCAAGTATCACCTCAATAAAGTTCACAAAAGTTCACAATTCATCAAATTATCAAGACGTAATCACTTCACTTATTTCTCTAACCGTTAAAGATATGATCTACTGAAAAAATGATCCGATTCTCTATCAGTTACTAATTTGGAATAACTATCAGAAGTAAGACTATCTTCTTTTTATCCTACATTAAAATGGATAGCATGATAAGTAGTGTAAAACATTTTGAAAAGGAACTATAGAAAGAGGACAGAGGGCGGTTATAGGCTAATTCTTATTAGTAATGGCATTTAATGACTGTTTGCCTTCCAGACTCTTTATACGTGGAATAGACATGACTCCTTTGACTTAGTCAAATCGGATAAGATGTCACATCGTTCAAATTTTTAAAAAGTTTGCAATACCTCAAATTAGAGAGAGATAATCATTTCACTTATAGGCCTATGTGAATTTCTCCTAGAACATATAAAGATAATATCTATTAGCAAAATGACCCGTATCATTAGCAGTTACTAATTTGGAATAACTATTAGAATGAAGACCTATCTTCGTGTTAGCCAAAATTAAGATGGAAAGCATGGTAAGTATTGTAAATGTAATAGTTGGAGAAGGAGAGGAATATCATGGAACGAGAAGATAGAAGAAAAAACCTAAAAGAGAAGGGCAATATGAATAAAATACGTATAGGCCTACAGTTATCTTATAAACGTTTTTTGGCTGTAATTATTATTCTGAACTGTGATATTTAATAAAAAATAAAAAAAAATTCCATTAGAGCCTTCTTTTTAACTCAGAATGAACAGAACAAAAATATGACTTAAAAATTGCTTTGTAACAGCTACAGTTATCTAATGAACGTTTTTTGGCTATAATTATTATTCTGAACTGTGATTTTTAATAAAAAAAAATTAAAATGATTCCATTAGAGCCTTCTTCTCAACTCAGAATGAACAGAATAAAAATATGACTTAAAAATAGCTTTGTAACAGATTTAGAGACAGTAGGAAAGCTGGGACTTATGAAGATATTGGAAAGTACTTCAATTAAATGCACAAGTATCCTTGCACTTCACTGTAAAACAATAGGCCTACATTTAAATATTCTTTAGTACACCTGAATTTTTACTTCCTTCAAAACTTTGAATTTTCTCAGAAAATGTTCCATTTTCATGTCCTTTTATTCTGATCATCTCATGTGCTAATTACGTCAAATTTTCCACTCTTGAGTGAGTCATGTTAAGTCATTGAGGCCTGTTAGTTCTTGAAAGGACAGGATATTTAAATTTACAAACTGTTACACTAAATGAGAATAAGTAAACTGATTTGAAAAAGATGGCATTATTATAGGCATTACCACAAAGAAAGCTTGAGGATGGACGGGTTATGTAGGCCTACTCAGGCCACCCGCTCTGGCTAAGGGCCTGTTGGAAAGAAAATAAAAAAGCGCCTGAGGATTATAATAATATGTTAGGAGGAAAATACTTCTGAATGTAGTACAGTTGGTAGTTTGTGAATATTGTTTCTCTGTCCTAATAAAAGTTAACAGGTCTCAAAGAATTACCATGACTCGCTCAAGAATGGCTAATTTAGTGTAGCTAGCATTTGAAGAGAGCAGTGAAAAGGACGCGAAAATGGAAAAGGCTCTCAGAAAATTCTACCTTTTGAATGAGAAGTTTTTTATAGATGTCGGCCTACTGTTTTACAGTAAAGTTTAAGGACACTTTTTGTGCATTTGGACGGCTTTTGTGCTTATAATTGAAGTATTCTCCAGTACTACACAAGTGCCTGAGGACAAACAACTTTCAAATAACACAAATTTGCAGTTAATTATTATTTTATCCCCAACTGACCTAAATTCAATATCCTTCCATAAAAGAAAAAAACCCTTGTCCATCCTAGGGAATCTTTGGCTCACTCTGATCCTGAATTCTGGCTAAGGACCTGCAAATTACATTTTACAAATTTCTGATTTTACGACTTTTAGAACATGGCTAAAAATAGAATGGAATATAAACTCACTGCACTGGTATAACCTAAATGAGACGTAAAGAGCCTCCAACATTTTAATCCAAGTTGGGTCCACGATAAAGAACTACAATGAGACATATTAATTCGTTTCAGTGTCATTCTAATACAACACATGTTAGAAACAACTCCTGCCAAGTTTTCTGAATTTCGTCTAAAGAGAAAATAATGCCCACCGGTGCTAAGATTCATACTTAAACATGGCTACAAGGCAATCAGCTGGGAGCTGTGATCACTGCAGAGGAATGAATCAAGTAAAGTACTTATTTGGTATCAATTAGAGGTGTGGTACACTTTAATACATGATTGAAAAATTACTTAAACTTAACTTTACTTAAATGTGCAGTATTAAGTATGTATATATAAATATATACTTTTTGATGAAGCAAAAATGCTCTAAGCTGTAAACGACCTGCGTAGTTATGAAATTTACCAGTCGACAAGTATGGAAATAGTTTATAATTTCTATATTTTAATAAAAATCAAATGAATGCTACAAAAATGTACATTTCTGTTAATTTTACGAACATAGGAATCAAGAAAATTATCTCAAATGGTAACAAAAGAAGGTAGAATCATAAATACATTATAGTGTGTATATGAGGCTACAATTATCATCTTCTCATTACAGGTCTCTGTGTACGCAAGAGTTAAAAGGACTACCGGATAGCTATTAAACATCCGAATTATACCATATAATTAGCCCTTTACAACGTCAAGTTCGTACACAAGTGTCCGGCCACGAGGTTGACGTAAAAGGAAAGGCCCGGAGGTCCCCCAGGGCACACAGAGATCTTTTTTTTCGTTAATTTTAACTTCCATTACAACTCCCATACCCATCCAAGACGACCCGGGTTCAAAACCTTACCTTAATAAACTGAATTTTTTAAAATGTTGTTTGGTATAGTTGGACATTAAAAAAAATTAAACAACACTATTACAAATATTGGATAAAAGATAATTAATTACGTGTTATAGAACTATTTCTGTGATTTTCAGAATAGAATATATGTGATAACCTGGGTCCGGAATCTGACTACCTAAAATTGTCTGAAAAATGACCTATAAAATGACCCTAAATTTTAAAGAAAATTACTTAATAAGCATAAAGAATGACCTAAAACTGGTATTTTATTTATAAAAAATATTATTGTACACACAAAGTTATAGACCAACTCATACATAATTGTAAAAACTGTAAATATTGAAAGGTTGTTATAAGTCTAAATATAGGTAATTGGTTCTTTGTTCTTCATTGGAGCATTTGAGAAGAAAAGCAAGAAAATTGTTTTTGAAGTAGATCCTACAAAACTGTTGCATTATAGTAACCTAGTAATTTGTTTAAGTATAAGAATATACTCAACGTAAATGCATGAAAATGACAAAGTAAAGAAGGAAATTACACAAAAATAACAAAATAATGACGTAAAATTGACGTAAATGCCCTAAAAATATAAAACTGCATAAAATGACCAAACTATGACCTAATAAAAATGCATTTCTAAAATCTAGAGACCATGATAAGGATTTATCTACAAGTTGGCAATTTCTATGCAGCATCAATAAAAAGATGACATGTCATCAGAATCCGGGCTCTGGTGATAACCAAACACGAATATGAATAATGACTTACGCCTTACCCCCATTTCTAGTGTTGAAACGTCGACTCGTTTAAAAGTGTTATGAACTTCCTTAAGTTCCCCTTTGATAATTTAAAAAATAGAAACGTACCTTCGTATCAAGTTTTTTCAATTATTTGATGAAAGAAATTGTCCAAAAGTATGATTTAGCCCCACTAGTATAGGCTATAATAAATAATGATTTTATGACATTTTGTAATTTACAAATCATTCTTAATTTTTTAAAATTATTTTCTCTTTCTATTCTTAATCCTAATTAATCAAACTAAGTAACCCATTTACTTTTACATATTAGAACACTTTTATTAGTAACACTTGTATTGCACCTTCATGCTAAACCGAAATAATGTTGCCAAAATGTGTAAGAATGATGCCGAGTGTATATTCATATGACTACTTCCGAAATAAATAATTATGTAAATTACTATAGTAAAAATTAATAAAAATGCATCAGGATTAATCAACTAAACTTAAAACAGTAGGCTACTTTCAACTGGAATAGGCCTATAAGGATAATGTGTTTATCTGCTGTAATAGCTTCGTTTCAACTGCCTGATATTAATTTCCGAACAGAATTATTTTGCATCACAAAATGTTTTCATTATTAATTCAAGACAAATCCACAGTATATAACTAGATAGAAGTGGAGTGTAAGTCCTTCAATTTTGTCGGAGACATGTCTATGGAGCAATTGCCCGCATTTTACTACATACTTTGATTAACTTTACTGTGAATTTAGGATCACTGGTGGATGCAGATTCTAATTTGGAGAAAACTACCATCCCATTCAACTAGAACACTAGGGGCTAATCAAAATTAAAGTTCTTTAAAATGTTAATCTTTTGTGCCAATTGCCTCTCAAGTTGTCTTGAATCAAGGACAATGAGCTGCCATAGGTACAACTCACGCAATCTGTTAGCTATTTCTTTAGTCAGGCGAAAATAGCTGACAGAGGGCAGACAGAGGCTAAATCGTATAATTCTACGTCATGAGTAAGCTCTTTAATTGGGATGCGTACTGGACATCGGGCGAAAATAATTACTTCAGGTCGGATCAAGTATCACCTCAATAAAGTTCACAAAGTTCACAATTCATCAAATTATCAAGACGTAATCACTTCACTTATTTCTATAACCGTTAAAGATATGATCTACTGAAAAAATGATCCGATTCTCTAGCAGTTACTAATGTGGAATAACTATTAGAATGAAGAGACCTATCTTCGTGTTAGCCAAAATTAAGATAGAAAGCATGGTAAGTATTGTAAATATAACAGTTGGAGAAGGAGAAGAATATCGTGGAACGAGAAGATTGAAGAGAAAACCTAAAAGAGAAGGGCAATAAGAATAAAATATTTATAAGCCTACAGTTATCTTATAAAAGTTTTTTTGGCAATAATCATTATTCTGAACTGTGATTTTTAATAAAAAAAATTCTTGCCTTCTTCTCAACTCAGAATGAACAGAATAAAAATATGACTTTAAAATAGCTTTGTCACAGATTTAGAGACAGTTGGAAAGCTGGCACTTCTGGAGATACTGGAATGTGCTTCAATTAAATGCACAAGTGTCCTTGCACTTTACTGTAAAACAATAGGCCTACATTTAAATATTCTTCTAGTACACCTGAATTTTTCCTTCCTTCAAAACTTTAAATTTTCTCAGAAAATTTTCCATTTTCATGTCCTTTTATTTTGCTCTTCTCAAGTGCTAAATACATTAAATTTGCCACTCATGAGTGAGTCATGTTAAGTCATTGAGGCCTGTTAGTTCTTGAAAGGACAGAATATTTAAATTTACAAACTATTGCACTAAATGAGATTAAGTAAACTGATTTGAAAGAGATAGATTATAAGCATTGCCGCAAAAAAGCTTGAGGATGGGCGGGATATGTAGGCCTACTCAGGCCACCCGCTCTGGCTAAGGGACTGTTGCAAAGAAAGTAAAAAATGCCCCTGAGGATTATAATAACATGTTAGGAGCAAAATACTTTTACATTTAGTACAGTTGGTAGTTTGTGAATATTGTTTCTCTGTCCTAATAAAAAGTAACTGGTCTCAAAGACTTACCATGACTCACTCAAGAATGGCTATTTTAGTGTATCTAGCATTTGAAGAGAGCAGTAAAAAGGACACGAAAATGGAAAAGGCTCTCAAAAAATTCAACTTTCTGAATGAGAAATGGATTCAGATGTAGGCCTTTTAATTTTTTTAATAGATATCGGCCTATTGTTTTACAGTAAAGTTTAAGGACACTTTTTGTGCATTTGGACGGCTTTTGTGCTTTTAATTGAAGTATTCTCCAGTACTACACGAGTGCCAGAGGACAAGCAACTTTCAAATATCACAAATTTGCGGTTAATTATTATTTTATCCCCATTAGACGAAAATTCAATATTCTTCGTAACATAACCCTTGCCCATCCTAGGGAATATTTTGCTCACTCTGATCCTGATTTCCGGCTTAGGGCTTGGAAATTACATTTTTCAAATTTCTGATCTTAGGACTTGTAAAACAAGGTTAAAAATAGAATGGACAGAAGTTCACTGCACTGATATAACCTACATGTGCCATAAAGAGTCTCCAATATTTTTATCTAAGTTGGATCTACGATAGAGAACTGCATTGAGACATATTAATTCGTTTGAGTGTCATGATTAAACAACACGTGTTAGAAACAACCGCTACCAAGACTTTGTGAATATCGCCTAATGAGAAAATAATGCCCACCGGTACTAAGATTGACACTTAAACATAGCAACACAAGCAATCAGCTGGGAGATGTGGTCACTGCGAGGGAATGAATCAAGTAAAGTACTTATTTGGTATAAATTAGAGGTGTGGTACACTATAATACGTGATTGAAAGATTACTGAAACTTAACCTTATTTACATGTGCAGTATTAAGTATGTATATATAAATATATAGCTTTTGATGAAGCAAAAATGCTCTAAGCTCTAAACGACCTGCGTAGTCATGAAATCTAGCAGTCGACAAGTATGCAAATAGTTTATAATTTCTGTATTTGAATAAAAATCAAATGAATACTACAAAAATGTAAAGTTCTGTTAATTTTGCGAATAAAGGAATGAAGAAAATTATCTCAAATGGTAACAAAAGTAGGTAGAATCATAAACACATTATAGTGTCTATATGAGGCTAGATTTAACAACTTCACATTACAGGTCTCTGTGTACGAAGGGTTTAAGAGGACTCCCGGATACCTATTAAAAATCCAAATTAAACCTATAATAAGCCCTTTAGTACGTCAAGTTCGTTACACAAGTGTCCGGGTACGAGAATGACGTAAAAGGAAAGGCCCGGAGGTCCTCCAGGGCACACAGAGATCTTTTTTTCCCCATTATTTTTAACTTTCATTACAACTCCCACACCCATTCAAGACGATCCGGGTTCAAACCCATACATTAATAACCTGATTTTTTAAAAATGTTGTTTGGTATAGTTGGACATTAAAACAAACCAAATTCCACTACAAATGTTGGACAAAACTACCCAAAATTTCTGGTTACAGAAATATACATGGAATATATGTGATTTTTAGATGTTACCAAACACGAATACGAAGAATTACCTATGCCTTACCCCCTTTTCTAGTGTTGAAACGTAGACTTTTTTAAAGAGTTATACAATTGCGCAAAAATGTTATTTAGCCCAGCTAGTAGGCCTATATAATAAATAATGCCGATATAGCATATTGTAATTGACAAATTCCTCTTACTTTTTTTACTTATTTTCTCCGTCTATTTTTAATGTTAATTTATAATATCAATGTAATTTAATTTTCAGATTAAGATCTTCAAAATATGTAACCTAGTTACTTTTCATATAAGATCAAATTTATTAGTCTCATTTGTATTGTACCTTTATGGTAAACCGTAATAATGTTGCCAAAATTTGTACTAATGATGCTGAATGCATATTCATATATCTACTTGCGAAATAAATAATAAAATTTAATAACAATTTCTCAGGGTTAATAAACTAAATGTAAAAGAGCGCTTTCACCCGGAATAGGACATTAAAGATAATGGGTTTATTTGCTTCACTAGCACTGTTTGAATTGCCTGTTTAATTTCATAATAGAATTATTTTTACATCACAAAAGTTTTCATAATTAATTAAAGACAAATTCACAGTATATAACTAGATAGAAGCGGCGTGTGACTCCAATTTTTTGGTAGACATGTCTATGGAACAATTGTCCGCAATTTACTCCATATTTTGTTCACCTTTCCTGTGAATTTAGGATCACTAGTTCATGCCGATTCTAAATTAGTGAAAACCACCATCCCATTCGACAACTAGAGCACTAAGGGCAACTCAAAATTAAAATTGATTAAAAATGTATCTGTTTACCAATTATCTCGAAAGCTATCTAGAATCAAGGTCAAAGAGCTGCAATAGGTACAACTTACGCAACCTGTTAGCAATTTCTTCAAGTTACGCGAATATAGCGGCTAGAGGGCAGATATAGGCTAATTCGTACGCTCGTTAATTGGCATGAGTTCTTTGACTTACAACATTGGATATCGTGCGAAAAAAAATATCAGATCGGATAAAGTATAATCTCGTTCAACTTCAAAGAAGTTCGCAATACATCAAATTAGAGAGAGGTAATCACTTTCACTTATACAGGCCTTAGTGAATTTCCCCTACAACATTCTAAGACATTATCTATTAGCAAAATGACCCTATCACTAGCAGTTACTAATTTGGAATAACTTTAGAATTAAGACCTATCTTCGTGTTAGCCACAATTAAGATGGAAAGCATGGTAATGTAAATGTGATAGTTGGAGAAGGAGAAGATATTGTGGAACGAGAAAAAGAATGAAGAAAAAACCTAAAAGGGAAGGGCAATAAGAATAAAATACGTAAACCGTAACCTCATAAGTTTTTTTTGCTATAATTATTTTTCTGAATTCTAATTTACAATAAAAATGTAATATATCTCCATTAGAGCCTTCTTGTCAACTCAGAGTGAACATAATAAAGATATGAACGTAAAAATTGCTTTGTCACAGATTTGGATTTGGTCGCCAATGCCGAAAACCTAACAGACAATACAGTCTATAAATTATATTAAACTCTAGGTAAATCGGAAAAATATTCGAGTTATACACATATAGACAGACAGACAACCATACTTGAATTGATGAATTTTATTTTTTATTTTATACTTAATTAGGATAAGAAAATCAATACCTCTATTGATCGGACTTTAGTAAATATCTATGCAATTACTATTATTATTGTTATTATTGTTGTTATTATTAGTTATCATTACTATTACCGGTATTATGATTGTTTATATTTATATCCATATTTTATTTTACTATCTAGTACAGATTCTCGAATTTTATAAATAAATTATGAAATTTGCACTGCCCATAATTGTTGTAGGGTAACCGTCAAATCCCTTTTAGCTTTCCGAGGGTTCAATAAGACATCTGGTTTCGTAAATCTTTATTCTCGAGGGGAGATGTCTTAGTTGATTTGAACAGACTGGCTGTGTTGTCCCTTTTTTTCAGGATGGAAAGATGTGGACTACATGAACAAAATTATTATTATAGACACCCTTGCAGAATGGTGCTTGGGGTCGGGGGAACCATCGCATATTTATGGCTAATGGAGTGACCTCGAGCTCAGATAAATTTTATTGCCGTCGATTCTTGCAGGCTGCTGCATCCCCTACTCTTCCTAAGCCATGTGCTCCGAATGATTTCCAGTTGAATTCGCTTGTCTATGACATACCGCTTTCTGATAGCGATGTAAAAAGCATTTACTTTGAAAATCATTCCTTTAACATGCATAATTCTAGTCTAATACGTGTTTACATCTACAAGTCAATCCCTAACGAAGGATCGTGGTGATATTTTATTAATAATTGTTAAAAAAGTTTTATTAAGGGGTCACTTTGTACAAATTAAAATATATAATGTTTTGTTCATTGCATTCATCCATTTCCCTAAGCAGCTTAATAATTAAATGTTTAAATGCATCATGTCAATAAACAGGTAAGATAGTATCATACTTTATGAACTTCATGAATTTTGATTTTTCATTGTGAGATTTGAACCAAACTGCTATTTAAAAATGTACTTACGATTTTTATATACATCTTAAGAACCATTTTTCTCACAAGGCAGCAAAATTATTAAAATATCTGACCTGCAAAAAAACCTTTTTTGATAAATTTGAATGTATTTTAAACTTTCCTTTTATATATATTTTTTATTTCTGTTAAAGACAGAATCAAAATGTAGTTACATGTTCATCACACAATAAAGAATTTCTTCGAATTATATTTTAAATTGTGGAAGATATGATTTAAACAACTTCGAAAAGATATAGTATTGCAAAGATAAACATTACTGATAAACTTACAGATCCGTGAAGCTGTGGTTATTTACTGACTTATCTACTCAATGGAAATAGACAATTCCTAAAAGTCCAACTATTTATAATAACGTATTAAGATAATTATTAGCGTTGCTGTCAACGGATCTCCAGGTCAGGGTTCGATCCACGTTACCTTCTTCGAGGTAGAGGTGTCTGGAATGGGGTGCACTCAGACTCGCGACACAATCTGAGGAGCTACTTGATAAAAAAGAAAAAGTAGCCTATCTGGTTCAGTAAGCCATCAATATCGGCCATGGGAGTTAGCATGCTGACCACATGCCCCAACCCTGCCATCTGCCTATGGTAGATGATGCAGCGGTCGGATGGCAGGCCTAGTCCTCCAATGGAGGTAGCGCCATGGAGTTTAGTTTCTTTTAGTATTAAGATAAATTAATTAGTAACCCCAAAACTGTTTCAGTAGCGTCATGAAAACATGCATATAGCGATGCGATATTGACCTTAATGTGAGATTAATCTTCAAGAGTGACTGGTTTTTTTATTGGGGCATTTTGATTTTTCTATGTATGCTTGCCTTATAAACGGCCTTGAACCAGGTCATGGTGTACAGGTTAGTTACACGCCAGATGTCCAAGGTCAACCGTCAACAAAGAATTAAAACGTCAGCTTTGTACAGAGGGCGGAGTAAACGTCCAGTTTCAATATGGCGATCTCAGTTTCTAAGAAACCATAGGCGTATAATGAGGCCACGCCTCTCTCGCCGTAAGTAAGACACAACTGTCAAGTCGGCCATCATTGTCAACATACTCTGGTCCTTGCAATCTATGAGCTTTATATTGAATTGTATGAGGAAGGTTTGGTACCCACAGTGGCGGACGCAGGGGGGGATAGGGGGGATATATCCCCCTCCCCGAAATTTGAAAAAAAGGCTATATATGCACAGTTTTATAATCTAATTATATATGTAAGTTAATTTTTTTTTAGTTTTCTTTCTACCTATTCAACCCCCCCCCCCCCCGAAATTTGAAAAAAAGGCTGTATATGCACAGTTTTATAATCTAATTATAGGCCTATATGTAAGTTAATTATTTTTTTTTTTTAGTTTTCTTCCTACCTATTCAAATCCCCCCCGAAAAAAATTCTGCGTCCGCCACTGGGTACCCATATAAGTAAATGGAACCATAATCCTATTAAAAACAATGCACACAGATCCATATTTGACGCTGTACAGCAATTATAATATTTTCTACCTTTTTCATTAAAGAAAATACTCGTTAAAAACTCATAATGCCTCATTTCGACTACTCTTATATGTTTAATTAACTCTGGCAGATAAATGTTTAATTTTCTCAAATTAGTTAATTTTTCTTCTAGTGGCATTTAGTTATTAATTAAAATGCTATTTATTTGTTACAATTCAATAAATAACACATAGAAATCATAGCACGATATATATATTATAATTAATACTTAGAATATTCAGCTTTTTTCTATCAACAAACAATCCAGTATCAGAATATGAGGAATTTCAACCAATCGCAATTGTCAATCGTCAGTCGCCAGTTTTATGAAATAGAGCCCAGGTTGTAGCTCCGACGCACTAAATCCCATGATCTGGTAAGATCTATCTTCAGCCCGCAGCGTCATCTCCATCCTCCGACATTGGCAGACAGAAGGAATGGAGAAAGGGCATTTTGTCACATTACAGATACCCACGGCCGTCGTTGCTGGTCTTCATGACCAGAGCCGCACTTAATTATCATTTAAGTAGCTTCTCAATTGTCCTCATGAGGCTAAGTACAGCTCGTCCTAGACCTCCCTACCAAAGACAAATCAGTGCATTCAGACTTTAGAATGCTATAACTATAACAGAGCTGTAATGCTATTGTCTATTCACTCGCATGAAAACCTGGGCTATAATATTACAGTAAATGGTGCTCTTTCTTCCTCATAGACCAATGAAAACCATCTGATTTCAAAGCTACGTAAAATATTTTTATGCTAACATTGTCTTTTTATTTTCATATATTTTTATTTATTTATTCTGGCAGAACTACGGCCATTTAGCCTTCTATTCTGCTCTACCAGTCAAAAGCAATATTACAATTTATTACATATTGCATGTCGGCCGCGGTGGTCTAGAGGTAGCGTGCCCGCCTCTAGATCCGCAGGGCGCGGGCGGGATCAAACCCGGCCGAGGTCGATGGATTTTTCAGGACGTACAAATCCTGGGCACGGAGTCCTCCGGGAGGGACTTTAAGCTGGGGGTCCCGTGTCGTAGATTTACGGCACGTAATAGAACTCCAAACCTAAATTAGAGCCTCTGGACAAAATTTCTCGACCCTTTCACGTCCACGAAATACTTAGTTTCCAGAGGGGGGTTGCGAGGCGATGGGCTTACCACCTGTCCCTCTACCCTCTCTTGGAAACTAAGCATATAAAAATTAGTATAGGTAATGAAACCTCCATTGGAGGCCCCTTCGCCCCACCTGGGGATCATAGGGTACCAGATACAGATACATATTGCATAGTACAAAAACTCAATTACTATTAAAATACAAGTAAGCACACTTAAAAGTTTATATCATATTCCTAATATCATTTTAAGATTAATTTCTAAATTGCTATTCATTTGCTAAGCATTTCATTATTATAGTATCATCTACTGTATATCCTCGCAATTATTAATCTATTAACATATAAAACAAGACTTCGGGCATTGAAGGTAAACCAATGTATGAATGTCCTTTTACGCCATTAACCTTTGCTTTAAACAGAAGCAGAAACAGATAGCCCAAGGCATAGCTCTAACTCTGGCCTGAAAATATACAGTAGGCCTATAAGTTTATTAAACAATACCCGATACATAATCATTAACTATAAATTATTTAAGCTAAATTAATGCATAATATCTCATTACCTTACTTCTTTTAACTTTGACAACAATTTATAATTATAGTACTGCTTTGTTTCTTTGTAAACTAGGTTAACTAGGCCTAAATGTATTTTCAAATAAATGTAACATTTAAGAAAATAATGTATTAGATAAATAATCCTCCTAGGGTAGTCATAAGTAGAACATTGAAGTTTATGAAAATTCATATTTTTAATAATGCACTCTATTGCACGCTAGTATTAAAATTTGTACAAAACATGAAGGAAAGAGCAGAAAATTGATGGTTTCATTTAGCATACTGTTGCACAGTTTGTCAGTTTCGCGATAACGAATCATATTTTCTTGACAATAAAATACATGTGCATATTTATTAAATTTAAAATATTTAACGACATATTTTTTAGAGATTTCAAATACTGTGCATATCTGTTAATTCGGACATGTAACCTACAGCATATTTTGCTAAGGGAGTATTTTGAGAACCGACTGTACAGTAACTGACAGTACATAGCCAATGTTTATGAAACTGATTGTATAATATTAAAGCGACATTTCCGCCTCACTCGTTTTCAGTTCACCGGGTATTTAAATTTGGTACATTGCCTTTTAAAATATTTTAATGCAATTTATACAAGTTTTATTTTCAAATTCATAATGTAGGCTAATTCAGCTAACAAGAGAACGTAAAGTATTAAGACTACTTAAATGACAGAGCATATTCCATTTGTTCTGGAGAATATTTTACACATTTTAGAGCATATTTACATATTTGCTCCTTTGGGGTAACTTATGTAACTCTTTCTGTAATAATTTAAAATAGTAAATAAATAAAATAAAATAAAAATAAAAATATTTCGTATTTTGATAGAGCATTAGCTTCCGGCTTTATTCGTAAGTATGAAAATATTGGAACTTGACGCTCAATTTCATCACGAGTATGGCATCAACAGGTCAGAGGTTATCCGTAGCTCGTATCCTGTTGATAATTACTTTGACAGTACAAATGTCATGAATGAGTATACGGATGAGTAAATGAATGAATGAATTATGTTTTCAGTTGAGATGGAAAGATCTATGTTGACATAATTTACGATAATACGAGCAAAGTGGCGACGGGAAAGCAAGTATAGAAGTCAATGAATGAATGTTTCCCTATGGCATTGCACTATTTATCACTAACACAGATTAAGGCGTTATTTAGCCTACACCTTTACGGTAAAACAAAAATTGTATTTTTATAATTCTCAGTTTTATTAGGAATGATTTACTCCTTAATCTAGTAAAATTACGACCAAAATACAGTGAACGCCGCTTAATGTAATCGGGGATAATGTTATGTCTGGTAATGTTATCGTACGGATTAATATTGATTGATATATTTAAAAAAATGCCGTTTATTGTGATCAAACATTCGGTTTATGTTATCACTTTTCATTTTTACCGGCTTTATTTCCAAGTATTGTACGTCATTTAAAAATTTGTTTTTAAGGATTTCCTTTTGCCTTAAGCTGCAGCTTTTGACTTATGAAGATAACAGTGCTGACATGCATTGATGGCTAGTGTAAAATGAAAAGATTTGAAAAGACAGGCGGTGTTTACCACTGGTGAGTAGACTTCCAAAAACACTCGTAACTGAGTATGAAGTATTGGTTAATGGACTCCTAAATGAAAACAGATAGAATTCAAATATTTGTTACAGGTTGAAAAAATAGTTGCTTGCAGCCTAATACTGTATTATGAATGGTTCATTGATTCATAGTTATATATTATCTTATGAATAAACAGCTTTTAATTCTGTTTTTGTAATGTATTATCTTATATACGAATAAATAACTTTCAATTAATTACTTCGGCTATTGTTATCAATCGGTTAATATTATCAGATTAGTTGCATCCCGAAGTGATCACAATAAGCGGCATGCACTGTATATCCAGCTAGTTGGTGGGCCCGTCACAGAATTCTGGGCTTCTAGATTAAATGGCAATTTATGGAAAAAAAGAGGCATCTGCTAATTCACGTTCGTTTGCACTAAGTAAATCCTTAATCCGAAGGGCATCTTTGAAAAGCAACCACAGGCTTTCATAAGATCATTCACTCAATCAATCTAAAAATATATATATAGCCTATCAACGTATACCACATTACGTGTTAATACCCTCTCTGAATCTTTCCTAATTTTATTAACTTTATTCTCTCTTTCAACGTCCTTCTCGACTTTTTTTTATGAAGATTAATATATTTTACCGATGCTCTTCTTACCCAGATTGTTATGGCAACCGAGCAAGGCCATCATCAATTAATTTCACAGTTGAATACGGTCTACACGGAAACTCCAGCTCAAATATTATATTAGGTATGTTTAGAGTTATGACGAAAGATGTGAATGTGTCAAATCAAGTGAAAATTACTCCTGTCAGTCACCTCTTCTTCAACAAGTTTATTGCTCATTTCCCGTAACTTATGTTTTAAAACAGTTTTTCTCTTAACTTGAAGAATTGTTAGGTACATTTAGGCCTAATGAAATTTTGTAGGCAATTACTTTAATACCACAGAACAAATATGGTTATTGTCATTTGTTATTATTTCAACTGAATTTGTTTTAAGTTATTTTTAAAAGAAAATAGAAATCGGAAAATACACAGTTCTTTAAGAAAGTCAGAAAAAATATTTATCACTGACATATGCGAATATTAATAGTAATTTTGACAATGTGATCGTTACGAATGAATTGAAGTAAAAATTGTTTTAAAATAATGAAAACCGTAAGAGGTATGAACAAAGTGGGGTTTCTCCATATAGGATTGCATCCAGCATAATTGAAAGACATATATTTATAAAAAGTATTTTATTTTTAAGAATTACGTTATTGATGCAAATGTATTGTGTAATCATCATCCAAACTTTCAGCACCAAAGGATTAAAGGGGATGAAATTAAATTTGTAGACTAAAATTACTGTGCCAGTTTAAGCTACACAAGTCCTCTTAAAATTAATGAATTCGCATTTATACTGAATTTAAAAGAGAATTCAGTAAATTGTTTCAAGATAATGTAATTTAGTTTTCTTTTCCCCATTTTAATAGGCTATCTAGCAATTTTACTGATCTTTTTAATAATGTGGAACCCATATCTTAAATTTATGTAAATGTTTGTATTGTAGAGGCATAATAAACATAATGGGTAAATTTTTATTGTTTTCTTTCAGTAATAATCGAGAGATAATACTCAACATAAACTTTTAGAGTGTTTTTACCTTTTCATTGACATAATGTTAATTTGAATTTTCGTATTCATGTATTAGCCTATACTATTGTAACTGTTTTGGCTGTGGAGCGGAAGAGAAGGCCAACTGGCTCTAGCTCAGCCAGAGTAAATAAAAATACGCTGTGTTATTGTTATTGACCGATTTATTAGGACGTGTGCACTCTTGAAGAATACAGAAATTGTGTAGGGCTTATACAACTAGGCCTACATACCATAAATGTTATGGATGTTAGAAAGAATTATCGAACTGTTAACCGCTGAAGTTTAGTAATTTGCTGTATGCTCTATACAGCACAGACATTTCGGAAATTTCTTTTTCGTCACCGCATTTACCTCCCCTATCAGAGGGCGTACATAGAGATCAATGCTCATCAAGGAGAAATTGAGTTCTTTATGTTTTTAACAAGAACGCTAAAACAGAATGTCTCAGTTGCTCGGGTGAAATCGATTAGGTTTTCACTAGACTCTGTAATGTATATGAGAAGTTCTTTATGAAAAGATTTATACCAGTGGTCCTCAAACCGCGGTCCGTGGCCTAATTTTTGGCGGCCTGAAAGCAAGTACGAATTTTAGCTAGGAGGCCAATATTGACAATTTAGTGACAAAGAAACAGTACCAGGTCACACATTAAATTCAAGAATGTTACTGTGCCTTGTGTTATTAATTAACATTGCAAAGTGGAAGACAAAATATAGGCTAAAACACGCATGTAATCCTTACAGATATTGTAATATAATTGACAGTTGTGTTACGTAAGTATCATGTGATTAATAATCAATAAAACAATAAATCAGTCCGTCCCGCTAGTCTTTCACCGAAATAGAAAATGGGCCTTTAGTTAAAAAATGGGTTAATATGGTCAAAGTACTGTCTAGGTAGTGTCACGAAGACCGACCATATGTGTACCCCCGCTTCGCCAAGTTTTGCCCCTTTTAACTTGGTTATTCATAAGATATCATGGATGAATGTATTAGAATGTGTGTTGTGTATGTATGTGTTTAAGATACATGATATATATATATGAGAGAGAGAGAGAGAGAGCGCGCGCGCATACTCTTATATCTTTGAGATTCGAGAGTAAAATTATTTTTAAAGGATTACAAAGTTTACCACATAAGATGTTAAACTTAAAAAAAATTCCTAAATACTTAGCATGGGTAAATTCACATTATACTTCACTAAATAAAAAAGAAATGAGAATGTGCCCCGCAGAAGAGAAAGCACAGACAAGGAAACATATTTCAGAAAGTTCTGAGGTTTATATTGAGACTCATACGAGTGGTTCACATTGTCAATACTTTATAAGAGGAAGTTGGGGTCATAAAAGTAAGGAAAAGGATCAACTTTCGAGACTCGCACCCCACCCCTCAGTTACTGTCATACATTCCTTGTAAATAGCAATTTAGAGTAGGTACCTGGAATACAGGGAATAAGGAACACGCGGGATGGTCTACACACTAACCTTCATAAAAATGGGGGTGTTTAGGTTACTTTCTTTTGTTTTTGATAATTGAGGAGAGCAATAAAATAAGAAAAAATCCCGAAAATGAATGTCTATGACCATGAACTCCATGACTTCCTGCGATCCAAGCATTTAAGGACAGAGGCATATGGACTCCTTTCAAATTTCATGACCACTAACATTTTATTGTCTCACCGATATTATAAACGCGTGATTTACGAATTCAGAATAGAAACACTCTGGGCAGAAAAGCGATATCCCTATTAAATGGAGTATTGTGGGACAGACATATCACTAGAAGGAAAAAATAGTATATTTATGATTCAATAGTTAAGAAAATAGTACAATACGGTTCAGAAATTTGGCCAATTAAAAAGAGAGAGGAAAAAAATTATTAGCAACAGAAATAGATTTTTGGAGAAGAGCAAATAGAATTCTAGGATGGAAAGAATAAGAAATGAAGAAATTCGGGAATAAATGGAAGTACAACTCAGTATAATAGATGAAATTAAAGAAAAGCAACTCATGCGGTATGGTCATGTGAGAAGGATGGGGGAGGAGAGATTACCACAGAAGATCTTCAGATGGAATCCTCCAGGCAGAAGGAAGAGAAAGAGAGGCAGACCAAAGAAGACATGAAGGAGAAAAACATTCCTGGGAATCTATGGGAGGATAGAGAGGCTTTGATATTGAGAATATGGAAAGATGTAGACATACATAAAGACCGCCTGCGTGGTCCCGTGGTTAGCGTCGCTGCCCACTGATCCGTAGGCCCGGGTTTGATTCCCGGTACCTCCTCGGATTTTTCTGAAGTAGGGAGGTCTGGAACAGGGTGCACTCAGCCTCTTGTAACAAACTGAGGAGCTACTTGATAGAGAAGTAGCGGCTCCGGTCACGGGAACCACCATTAACGGCCGTGGGTGTTGGCATGCTGACCACATGCCCCCCGGCCCCAAGTCCCTTCAGGAATGTAGTTTTTTCAGACAACATAACAAAACCGTGATGATGAAAAGTAATGAGACCTTTACTTAGGGAGATGGGAAAAGTTCCTATAGAAACTGCCTCATTTTACATAGCCCTAGGCCTAGTAAGAACTTCACTTTAATATGTTTATCTTTTTATTCTCAGGGGTTAAAGTTTACAAAAGAATGGCGCCTTTCGGCAATGAGATATTAAACAAAAAATTATATCACGCAAGGGCTGGCATTTTCACGTGTCATTTTCGACAGTAGTCGTTATTTGTGACCACTGCCGCAGTGCCGCTAACTTATATGGGCCCGTGGGACTCTAGCCCACCCAATAATTTTCCGTGTACTATTAAGACACTGTAAAGACACCAAGTACAAGTTTGTAAATGTTTTAATAATAATGATCATAATTCATATTAAGCCATTTAATTTGTGTTAGTTTAAAAATAAAATATGTGTCACAACAAAAAAGTCCAGCCATTAATTGGCATTATAATCAGTGAGGGAAGTGAGATGGTATGGGCCAGTATGTCATACCGGCACTGGTTTCAAATGTCTAATGGCATACCAGCAATGGATTTAATGGTCAAATAGCATGCAGTCAATGGAAAAAGTGTTCCTTTGTAGCAAAGAGTAGGCCCTATTATCTGTTAGAGTCATATAATTACTTTTCATGATCAGTCATCCACTGGTATGATTTCACCGGTAACCATTACCAGCATAGAAGTCTGTAACCATTAACTTGGCGTATGTTGGCACCTTAATGTCA
The DNA here is from genome assembly GCA_964059195.1 of Ectobius pallidus. NCBI lineage: Eukaryota > Metazoa > Arthropoda > Insecta > Blattodea > Ectobiidae > Ectobius > Ectobius pallidus. The sequence continues at coordinate 44,311,510 of CAXKWD010000011.1, forward strand.
CTACTGCTAGATTTGATGTTTTTATAAATTTCTCGGTAACAAAATATTGTTACTTTTATATTGTTTAAATAGTATTAAATACTTTTATATTGTTTAAATAGTATTAAATACTTTTAAATTATCTCTATTTAAATAAATAAAGGTCTGTTAATCAACAGAGAAAGATATCTGTGACTTTTTGCGCTCCTGCTTGGTGATCATCTATAAAGCAGCATTGTTTACTCATGGAGGAAGTTAATTAAAAACACTGCCAAAAGTACAGAACAATTTCCTACATATCACATAATAGTTATGTTGTAAGGGAGGGGTTTTTTTTTCAAAGTAAGGAATATGAGGGAAAAATGTTGGGATAGCATACCGCCTCAGGTTTTTTGTCACAGCTTTCCTGATTATAATCATTCATTTATATGAATATATTAAGCCACAGTTAACTGTGAAGGTAGCAATAACTATGCTTCCAGAAAATGGCCATAGGTGTAATAAGACATAATATATAAATGACAGTCTGAGGTAACGATATTTCTAATTAAGTAAATCTTACTGATACTTTGTTATAAGGGCCAATACAGCTGTGCTCACATTTCACAACTATTCTTTAAGTGCAATTGAAATTAATGCCTTATATCTAACTTTTAAAACATCTTCAACACAGGTATTGTAGGTAGAATTTATGAAATTTTAACTTACCGGTATGTAGAAAGCAAGTTGTGCAAAACCTGTATACTTGTGACTTTCCTGTATAGTTGAATTTTCCATTGAATGTATACTGACATCTAATATTTAACGATCAATGCTAGTTCATGAGAAATTGGCCTTCAGAGGGGTAATTGCTAAATATGAAGTTTTTTCATTATTTTAATTTTTTTTATTTATTTACTGAGAATGCATTAAACTACTGTCATATAAGATAACTTGGAATCCATGAACATCTACATTATTTTAATGATTCAAGCAATGAGATGTTTTCATCAGTATACCTTCCCTGCAATTTACTTTTCATACCACAGTTCGTGAAGGAAGTACACTAAATAAAGTTTTGTCAAATTTTAAAATAGGATTTGATTTCAGTTATAAAAAAACTCCGTGGCGCTACATCCCTGAAGGGACTAGGCCTATTACTACCACCCGACCACTGCATCATCTACCATAGGCAGATTATAGAATTGGGGGGCATGTGGTCAGCATGCAAACACCCACAGCCATTAATGGTAGTTTCCATGACTGGTAATTTCAGTTATGCCATATTTAATTTTTCCACTAATTTTCCTAATCATGAATCACTTGGACTCTATTCTCTAAGGAACATGAAATTCTCATCTCACATGTATGAGCAACACTACATCATGCTAAAAGATTTGCAACCGTTACACAGAAGGGAGAAAATAATTCATGGTTAGACCCTGAAGAAAACGTCCAGCAGTCACAAGAACCTTCTTCTTGCTAGAAATCTCTACATTCTATAGAGGATTCAAGAACCAGCCACTCAACATGAATAATTTAAAAGGCTGTGAGATCTGATTTCAGAATTATATTATAATAAATCAATTTTAAAATTCTAATTCTAAATAATGCGTTACTGCACTGTTTTTGAAAAAGTCTGAATTTCTTCAATAGAATAAAAGCATATAGACTTTAATAGTGTTATTTTGAAATCTCATTTCTTAAAAGGGGTGAAATTAGAAAATTATTATTGAGTGGCTGGTTGGTGTTTGGGGGGAAAGGGGATGGTATTTAATAGAGAAAAAATCCATTGTTTCAAGGGTGCATGTTCATAGAAAAATCAGTCGCCGAGAGGAAAGTCTCTTAATAGGAGCAGATTTTTAAAAGAGTTTCAATGTATTTCTTTCCAGTTTGCATTACTTAGGTCAGAATTATAATGCAACCTTAAAGAAGTACGAATATATGGCTTCTCAGTTTCAGAGTAATTACTTTTTTGTCTCACCTGAACATTTTAGATTTTCAAAAGGTGAGTTTAAAAAAGAAAAAGAAAAAAAAAAAAACTTTTCAATTGCAGATGCACTAATTTTATGCTATGGAAACATGCCATTTTGGGCTGTAAATCTATTAAATAATACCACAACATACAATAAATTGTAATGAAATTAAAATGTAAAATAGGATAAGTAAATAAATTGAACACAAGAAATTAACCAAAATTAAAGTAAATTGTATTCCAAAAAATGAATTTTACTTTGACAAAGTGGCGAGTTACTGAGTGTTACCTACAAACAATTAATTAACTAGATTTAATTCATTTAAATGATGTAACAACGTGGTCCAATGAAACTAACCACAGGAATTTAAAGGACTTAACTCTAATATAAATTCAAGGTGTAAAACAAAACAACAAAAAGTAATATAACAAACTAAGAATCTAAAATAAAACTTATTCATAGTTTAATTTGATTTGATTCTAACAACATTTATTCTAAAACCAAATACCATGTGCCTCAAACATCACTGATGATAGCAGATTTTGCTATGATTTTGCTAACACAATCAGGCTCCTCATTCATTTTTAATACAATATCAATACGTAGTGAAATTGGATATTTAAGAAAGCTGTCCTACAGAAATTAATATTTTCACCATTTTGTTTCTGCACAGTAAATGACATTACCTAAATATACCTGCAGCATGGACTTAATACAAATTCTTTCCTTTAATTTCTGAAAACCGTATAGGATCAGTAATTCATAACTGTGTTAAATAATTATCAATAGTTTAAATCTTATGAACAAATCAATTAATAGTTGTTTTAATTAATATGTGTTACAAATCCTGGAACAATCTATTGTTGAATACATTCCATTTACATCGTAAGGTTTGCAAATACATATGTACAATGCTTTAAATTTGTGTAATTAACTTGTTTATGAAAATGGCCTCCACCAAGAAGATAAGTGGTTATGTTCTATCAATTTACTGTATACATTGAAGACTGACTGATAAAAATATATTATCAGAACTGTCAAAGAACTTGATTATGTAGGTTCAGGCAGTATTTCAAATTGTCTAACTATTCATATTATTACTATTATTCCTATATTATTATTATTATTATTATTACAAAGAAGCTACCTGGTAATACACATCACGAGGTGAGGGAGAGTTCTGCTGCATTTAATTGAAGGAAAAATGATAGGAACAAAAAAATTGTTAGAAGAAGAATTGAGATTCTGGCAGTGTCAGATCATGGGTATAGAAACAGGGTGTTGCACTGTTTTACAGGAATTAAATACATAATGGACTGACAGGTGCATGCTGCCAAGATTGCTAAGATTACTTGTAATCTGAGAATATATAAATATTTGATAGTATGTAATAGGACCACCTGCGTGGTCTCGTGGTTAGCATTGTTGGCTACAGATCCACAGGACCAAATTCGATCTCCGGTAGCTATTCAAATTCTTCTGAGGTAGGAAGGTCTAGAACGGGGTGCACTCAGCCTCATGATACAAACTGAGGAACTACTTGATTGAGAAATAATAGCTCTGGTCACAGAAACCATCATTAATGTCTGTGGGTGTCAGCATGCTTACCACATGCCCTCAATCCTGCTACCTGCCTATGGCAGATGACGCAGCAATTGGATGGTAGGCCTAGTCCCTCCACGGATGTAGAGCCGTGGAGTTTAGTTTAATGTCTAGAAGAATGTTCAAAATACCAATACCAATACTGCCACATAGTGACTACATTGGTAACTGGCATCTCTGTGAGGGACTATATATCTCATCCTCTTGGAAAAGGGTAATCTTGCTTGCAGATAGCAGGCAACACGATGTGCAGAAGCTCACGTGCAAAGACAAGAATCATGCCTTGTTGCGGCAAATCTCATGCACAACCAAAACCCGAAAAGCCTGGAATGTTAATCCAAAGTCAAGCATCTCATATAAGCTGTGCACAAGAAGGATGAGGCAGGAAGTCACTGCAACTGGATGGCAACAACCACAGAGATCTTACATGTTTAAATAATTTAAAATTGTTAAATATCATGTGAGGCATATTTTCAGTCAATAAAATCCTATCACAAAGACAGTTTGGAAGTAGTTTTATAGTATAAAGTAAGAAAAAATCTAAATATTCTTTAAAAAAACTGGTTGCCTTGCAACGCTGCAACGTGATCAGAGGCCGCCACTGGATTCTGGATGACATCAAGAAGAACAAAAGTTATGGATGGAGATGAAGAATAGAAATTCACAAAGGGGTATAGACCTACCATGAGGCAGAATTACCACTAACAATAAATAACTTCTTTTAGACTATTTACCTATCCAAGTGCATAACCCTATTTCTCCTAGATTCTTGTAATGAAAATAACATATTATTAGAACCTCCACCATCAGCATCAAGTGAAGCATGGGTGGGAAGATGCAAACTAGACACGTGATGAAAACATGTAAGTTATTCCAGAAATTTTTAGGAAGTTTATACAGGGAAGTTTTTACTATGAAACAATAATACTGAGATGAGTTATATACACTACTTCCCTTATTTTCATTACTAATCTGAACCTAGGTTTCGATGAGCCTCCTCGTCATTTTCAACAGTTTACTCCATCTGTCTGCTGGTTCGCATCAGCATCCTCTGGTGGACATCCAAGGAACTTCTGCAGGAATGTCGAAGTTCATTAGGTTGTTCGTATTCTTGTGTATGTAGATTTTTTCCCATACTGTAAGTTGGTTGTTTCCAAACCAGTATCGAACAACCAAATTACAGTATGGGAAAAAATCTACATACACAAGAATAAGAACAACCTAATGAACTCTGGCATTCCCACAGAAGACAACCTCATCACGAAGTTCATTAGATGTCCACCAGAGGATGCTGATGCGAACCAAAAGACAGATGGAGTAAACTGATGAAAATGATGAGGAGGCTCATTGAAACCTGAGTTCAGGTTAGTAATGAAAATAAGGGAAGTAGTGTATATAACTCATCTCAATATTATTGTTTCATGTAAGTTATTGTTCATTTTTTAGAAAATGAATATTCTGTATCAAACTTTCAACCATGCAAAAATCCTAGGAAGATGAGTGTCTGAAACCAGTGAAAAACATTTTAGTACTACTAAACTGAGCAATTCAAACCTGTGTTCATTTTAATGTAACAACTGACCAAATTTACATATATATTTAAACTTGTATGTCGTACCATCTGAGATGTTTTAAGGCACAGGTATAAATATCATATGCAGCAAGTGAAATTTATTTTACTGATAGAAATGGTAAATACTTTATTATACAGCTTACCAATTATTCCATCATAGAAAGAATGACAATGCACATATTCCATTTTAATTCATATTTCTAGTAGACCAAGAAATTGCTCGTAGCAAAGCCAAAGAACAAGCACCATTTCTCTGAAACAGTATGGATCAGATATTTATTTAAATATAATTAATTAGCTCAAATATTAATAAAAAATAACAATGTGAGGATACTATATTTACTCAGGACCTTCTGGTAAAATTAATGGTCTAATGTAATCCCACTGGGTGTAGTTTCAAAATTACTTTATAAAATATTCCTGCACACTACTTCAACTTAATTTTGAATAACTTCATGTTTTTATACACATGCCTGAAGATTAATCCAGACAAGTGACATCTGTTCCAAAGTAGAATTAAATGCACACAATTTGATTTATCATTTCTATGAGTCTTAGTTAATTACCAGTATCTAAGAAGAGACAAATGCTTCCATTTCTCAAAAGTGTACTGCCAAAGCTTCATTTCGAATAGTTTGTTCCAGAAAATGGAGCTTTTAAAATGAATAGAACTTTCTTTGAAGGAATATGTTCAAATTCCATTAATGTAAGAGACCATCACCATAAAGATATCAACAAACACAGATCCAATTGTTGTTTGACCATACTACTGTATAGTCCATACAACATTTTGGGTGACCGTCTTTTCAGTCTTTCATTATTATTCCGAGGTGACTATCATATAAAGGGGTGATATAAATGCCACCATAAAGCCATAATTTACAGGTAAAGTAGGGAAATATAAAGTTACATTATTGACAAAAGAAAATTCTATGTTATAATGTTTACCTATAGTGCAAAATATGCCTAAGAAGACAGATAATATCAAATTTAACACAACTTAACACAAAAGTTGGCAACATGAAATACAGTTCAATGGACTGACAAACAAGTGACATTTTTTCACCTGAAGGGACACACATGTGAAAAGATGAACTGGAATGGTTTGAATCTTGTATATGAATCAAGGGATGAATAAAAGCTGCATATGTTACATATACTGAGGTTTTACAAAACTACCTTCTTTGGATCTTGGCTGAAATTAAGAAATACAATGATGGAACATGAGTTAATGTCATAAGTCCAATGTTACTGTAAGCTTACAAATGATTATCTTGCAAAAACTATAGTCAAATACTGCAAAATATTATTCCACGTGATATAAGGTATATACATCTTACGTATGCTATGCTCTTTTCACTTACAAATTCTTAGGCTTATTCTTGTCCGTCCTCTTGCATTTCCCATGAAAAATTCTTGACTATTCCAATTATTACTAAAATTTATACATTTCTACCAAATATATTATTAAAGATTTTTTTACCAATTTTTAAGCATTATGTATCAAGCTACTGTAAAATTTTTAATAGCCAAAAAAACAATGAAAGAATTCTACACAATATCACTTTCTGTCTCAATAATGATCATTGGTAATACAGAATTTGTTTTGTCAACTCAATGAATTGAATACAATCAAGACTGAGGAATTCTCCTTTAAATTGCTACAATATTTCGTAAAATCATTCTCTTTGGTTGTCATTTCACTTTACAATCATTAAACCAATTCTTCACTTCACCAGACCTGCTCTTCACACGATGAAAAAAACCATTTTATAGTTTTAAAAACAAATAATAATGGTATTTGTGTACAGTGAAGCAATATACTATGTTAATTAAATGTCAACCATCTCATTTAATTAACATTTTAAAGTTATTTAAAATCATCTTAGATAGAAAGTAATTCTTCAATCTGCCACTTAGCTGGAGGAGTTCTTATATTAATTATTAGATTTTGAATTTCTAAACTCAATATTTTAGTTACTGTTACCTATTAAAAATGATTTGTCGACTTCCAAAATGAATTATAAAGAGATATAGAAGAAATAAAATACTCTATTCTGGAATCTTTCAGAGTACCATTTTACTTAACAGATTGTCAAAATTGTAAATATCCGGCACGAGTCAATCCAAAATCTTTGTTAATACAAAATTTGAACTCTATTAACTGTATTAAGTTAAACAATTATTAAAAAATAAAAAAAATAAAAAAATAAATAAAAGAAGTGGAAAATTGAAAATAAATAATAATAATGCCTACGGTGCAATGTACTGTCTCTTATTAGCAAAGTCATACCTGTTATTGCCACAAAGCACTTTATGCTACGTTTATTGTAAAAAAACTGAAAATGGACATGTATGAATTTATACCCTTAAAAACAAGTACAGTATGAAATTGTATGATAAATGTCCCAAAACATACTTTCGCAAGATTCTGTACGGAATTGTTAGTGGTTATTAACAGACCAAATAATAGGAATCACACACCTCTAATAACATATGTATTTTAGAGATTTGAGTAAGGAAAGTATTCCAAGAGAGCATTAAGTAAAAATATCCCCACATGAGTTGATCTGAAAAAATATGATTATCTAGAAACACTGTCCTGACTAATCTGTGTTTCTTTAATTTGCAAAGATCCAGCTAAATATGCACACCAGTGAAGACAATCTTGGCCACTGTGGAAGGATTCAGCCAGATGTTTCTTTCTCTACCCTTCTTTTACCTGGATCTAGCATCATTTCTTCTGGTACAATAATCCAAATTCCTTTCTTTATCCCTTACTTCATGTCCAAACAGACAACAATGAATCTTGGGGAAGAACTCTAAGGATGAGAGCTAAGTGTATTAATCCTTTAATATGTAGGCAGGCTCAAGAAAAGTATATAGCACCTAAAATTTCAAGGGTCTTTTTTTGATCAGAAAGCTACAATCTACTGTAAGTATAGAAATTTTGTTTGCGGTGTATTATCGGTATATTCATTCTCATCTATCATATGGGAAAATATTATGGGGAAATAGTTGTTATTCTAAAAGTCTTTTTACTCTTCAAAAACAAGCAATTAGATCAACTTGTAAAGTTCTCAACAGAACTCATTGCAGAAATGTATTTAAGAAAAACTTAAACTTGTTACAAAAAACTTGCATAATTTTGACCAAAACTCAGATGTGCACAGTTATGAAACCAGGCATTGCAATGATATTAAAAAGGATTTTTGTCATTTCTAAAAATTTCTAATCAATTTCACATCTACTTCAGTTGCATTTTTCAATAAGTTATCACTAGGGCCTGGATTTGAAGTTTTTAACCTATTTTTTCCCCGTATTTTTCCATTTCATGCACCTTGCTTCCAAATATATGAATTTTATAGAACCTAAAAGGGCTAAATCGGACTTAAGGGCCTAAAAGGGCTAAGGAGGACTTCTGCTGAAAAACTAGGAGCTAAAGAGAACTTTTGCTGAAAAACTAGGGGCTAAACATGACTTCTGCAGAAAAACACAATTTTTAAATAGAGTTTCCAATTAACGCAAAGGAAAATAAATATGTGAATTTATGCATTTTAAGAAAAAGACATAATAAAAATAAATTTATACAATGCACTGAAATTAACAATGTATATGTCGCTTTTTCGCTTGTCTCTGTAACTCGAAAATGTGTCGCCTCGAAGTTGCAGGAAATGAAACTTGAGCCATCTGCAATACTTTGAAATCTGCAACTAATCCATTTTCCTTTCAAAATTAAAATAACAAGTTGCCGATCAATGACAGAGAAGTATATTAAAGGAACAAATTTGTGACACTCGAGTCTACTTATTTTTGTAGATAGGAAGTGAATTGAGTGGTGTATTGAATAATTGTATCAATTGTTTATGCTATTTTCGAGTGCCGATGCAATTAATAGTTAGTTGTTTGTTTTGTTAAAATTATACGCAAATACAATTTTCAGTGTTAATACTAGTGTACATCATTATGTTTTATTTAAACGGCAAAAATCATAAAACCTAAAAAGGGCTATTCCACGAAAATAAAAGGTTAAAATACCTTTTATAAAAGCCTAAAAATCCAGGGCTTAGTTATGACATTCAGTTAGGAGTTTGGAACAAAGGGAATTCAGGATATAATTAAAAAAAAAAAAAAAAAAAAAAAAAAAAAAAAAAAAAAAAAAAATGTTAATTCAAAATTGCTTTTCCACGATAGATGAATCTATTAACTATAAATCTTAGTTTAGTGGTTTATTACATTGTGTTTATTACGTATTCTTGTATTATACATGATATGTGGCTTATGCTATCCTTTGTGAAATTAACTACTTTTATGGATAATTTTTTCTACATTCATTTTTAGACATTTTTCTCTGATACGGTTTTTTTAAGGGTATTAAGTAATTTTAAAGTCAATTTTAAGAGCAAATTCAGTTTTTTTAGAGAGTTCAGTTGAATTATTCTTCTGTTACTAATATAATCCACTATCAGTACCTCAAATTCCAAAATTCTTGGAAATCTGTTGCAGTGTGGCCTTCCCTATTTATATTTTGTTAAACACTTGACTCATTCAACTAATTGGTTCACATCTGTTATAAGACAGACTTGTCCTCTAAAGGAATGTGGGGGTAAAACTACCTGCTACTTTAGAGGGTCGCACCACATGTTATTGTGTCTACTGGTTACAATTCAGTCATGTACATAGCGGAAGTTAGTGGTTGAGGTACTAAAGTGATATTTTGTTTCGACATTCTTTAGTATGTCCCTGTATCTTCAGTCGATGTTGAAAGAAACTTTTAAATGTAGTAGTAGTGGTCAAATGTCCTCAAGCTTTTGATTTAATATCATTTGCTGAACTTTTTAATGTATAAGATCCTATTAGTTGACAATCGACAGTCCTTCAAATTTAGACTTGCAAAAGGTGTTTGTAGCTTATTGTAATGCAGTACTGAGTGCTAAAGTATAAGTGATGATGTGGAAGGAGATCAACAAATAAAGGTATTTTTTAAGCAATGTTTTCTATTTAGTCAATTTTAAATAATTTTAAGGTCATTTTTTAGAATTCTATAGGTCATCAAAATCTGGGCCTTAAATATGATATTTAGTTTTAATTTGTGCAGTTTTTGCTGCAAGTCCAGATCTATAGCATACCATGAGGGTTGGTAACTGACGACATGAAGAATAGGGAATACAAGAACCAGGGAAAAAAAGTCATGGTGCTGCATTCTTTAGAACGTGGATCAAAAGTGGATCAACTTAGACCTCTGAATTGAGGATCTGACATCTGACATTTTTAGCAATGCCACAAGCTATGTAACAAAAAATATTTATTAAACTGTCTCTAACTTTTTGTTTTGCAGATCCTCTTTTCACAATTTTATTAAAATATACTATTATTATTATTATTATTATTATTATTATTATTATTATTATTAAATGAATAACAAATTTAGCCCTAATGACCATGATCATTAATCTAATATCTGTGTAAACTTTAAAGCAATGTACTTCTGAAAATCAAATATATTTTAACAAAGAGTTTTCTCTCTACTTTGTACACCAAAAAAATAAGAATAATGATTTTTAAATCACTATGGTCAATTTTATGTAATTTATATACAACACAATATTCTTTCTTTGGTTTGCAAAAATCCAGTTCTTTGTTACTATTAATCACAATATATTTATTTCACAAGTTCTATTTTGACACTCCTCAACTGGAGTTCTTGAAAGAAAGAGAAATGAAGGAAAACAGAAAGAAAATAAGGAAATGATTAAAAAGACCAGTGTAAGAAACTAAACACAGTTTTATTTGTAAGTATTTAGGTGGAATTGATCAATTTAGTTCAGAATATTATGTAATCTATATTTTTATGCACTAGCTCTTCTCTCTATTATTTCTTTCCCTCCCAAAAGCATTGCATACATAAAAATTGTTGACTTGCTGAAAAGACTCCCTGGAAAATAAAAAAGTAATTGCTATGGATGGTTTTGTTTGTATGTCACAGTGAATATAGTAACCCTAAAAGTCTGTGTTCAACAATAAGAGAAAAGAGGAAACGAAAAGGGGGGGTTGAGAAATGAGAAAACTAGAGGGATTAAAGAAGGGCAAGAAGTTTCTGATTTTATGAGTTTATTAATTCTGACTTCTGTGAACAGTTTTGAGTTATTTACTTGTGATTATTCATCCATGAGTAAATTAATTTTATTAACTTTTTCACGGCTACTGACATAACAATTTGTCACCTTCAAAAACTGTATAAAATAAATATATTCGTTGAATAGCGTGTCGCTTTATATAAAATGAGAAAGATTTTTATCTACAAGTTAGGATTGCCATTTACGGAACCCGGCAATACCATTGAAATTTTCCTCATTGATTTGAAACTTAGAGCCCAATGATGTTTCACTTGATGATTACGTATATTAATAAATAAATTTAGCTCTGAAAGGGCTAAGCGTGCCCTATTATAAAATACTGTACTCTTACTTCCAAAAAAATTAGCGTTAGTGTAGTATCTACAACTTTTACTACATCAGAGTGCTTAATTTTAATGACTCTGACTTGCAGATTGTTCAAAATTCAGGCTTCTACTTTTGTCAATTTGTAGAATCTAAGATTATTAAGTCACTGTAGTAAACTGATAAAAATCTTGAAGACCAGAATTCTACTTTTAAAGTAGACTGCATAAATTGGTTCTCACTTATATTATGTATATTAAGTAACTCATCAACTAAAATACAAAGAAAATTAGAAGAAATAAGAACAGAAAGGAAGTAAGGTAGCAAGAACAAGGAAAATTTAAAGATTCTAATTTAGCTCGGTTTAATGTGAATGACATATGTAATCATTTTTAATAGGTAGTGGCATGCATTTTTCATTTATAATTATATAAAAAAAAACTTAAAATAACTCTAAAAATAAAAAAAATACAACTGTCAACAACAGGTTTCAACACTTTTCATGTGGACTGGATGGCCGTGAAGACTGGGATGTTCCATCTCGCTGCTGCTGTGTCTCGTACACAAAGCGCATCCCAGAGTGTAGCAGTGGAGTCACAGCTGGTTGGAAGTAATACCCTGGAGCACTCACTGCCTGCGTTAGTTGGGGAGGCAGACCAGGAGCCAGTTGGAGAAGACTTCCAGAGGCTGTCGAAACACGCCTGAATCCTGGAAGTCCTGTTAGAAAACTCCCAGGTGGGGCTTGATTGAAACTCTGACCCAAACTAGGCAAGTGGTTAGGTGGGAGAGGTTCCCAGGCTTGATCTGTATAGCGCATTGTGGCAGGTATATCTGTCGGCATACTTCCATTGAGCGGATTACCTCCCGGTGCCATCATATGATTAGAATAGTACTGTTGTATTGGTCTTTGCATAACTTCTGCTGGGTGCGGAGCATACTGAGAAGGTGTGCTTGGTATAGAGGGTGCAGCGTTGCCTTCATATGTCGGAGATTGAGGAGCAGTGCTATACATTAAATAGTCCTCCAGGCTGGCACCAGCCACACGCGATGCACTCACTGCAATATCAACAATGTGTTTAGTTAACCCTTTCAATACCATGTTTAGGAAGATTGTAAGGAAAAATATTGAAAAACAGATTGGAAAAGGAATATTCCAGAAAGGAAGCAGAAGAACAGGCAGGTTTTAGAGCAGGAAGAAGTACTTTGGATAACGTCTTCTGCTTGACATAGTTAATAGAGAAAAAAATTGATGGTTAACCAAGAGATGCACATAGTATTTATAGATCTAACAAAAGTATATGGTAGTATTCCATTAGTGAAACTATGGCAAGCTTTCGATGAAACAATTGACAATCATACAAGCAATCAAACAAATATACAAAAAAATGACCTCATGTGTTAAAACAAAAAATAAGATGACAGAAAAATTTGATGTGAATAAAGGTATGAGACAAAGATGCACTCTTTCTCCTACATTAATCAAAATCTATTTAGAGTACATATTAAAACATTGGAAAAACAGTTGTAAATCGATGGGAATACCAATAGAAGATGATATGAACTATTCATTACATTTTGCCAATGACCAAATAATAATGGCACAAGATTTTGAAGATACTGAATTCATGACAAGGAAATTGATTTCAGAGTATGAGAAGGGTGGTTTGACTATCAACCAGGAAAAAACAAAATATATGTGCACAGGAGGTGAAGTTAAATAACAAAGTGATTATAAAGAAACACAGAGAACTACAAATATTTAGGCATAACGATTCATAAAGATGGTGGAATGGAGAAAGAAATTCAAAATAGGAACACTCTGGGTAGAAAAGCGATATCCCTATTAAATGGAGTATTATGGGACAGACATATCACGAGAAGGAAAAAACAATATATTTATGATTCAATAGTTAAGAAAATAGTATAATACAGTTCAGAAATTTGGCCAATTAAAAAGAGAGAGGAAAGAAAATAATTAGCAACAGAAATGAATTTTTGGAGAAGAGCAAATAGAACTTCTACGATGGAAAGAATTAGAAATGAAGCAATTCTTTATCATATTGAAGCAAAACACCTGCTCTCAGCAACCCCCTTCGCTTTGTCATCATCAGATTTCTAAATCTTTAGTCTGTTAAAGCATCTCCTTGGAGGGCAGAAGTTCAAATCTCATGAAGACGTCCAATCGATGGTGCAGGAGTGGCTACAGCATCAACCAAAATAATTTTTCTCATGCGGTACAGAAGTTCTTCCTATCCAATGGCATAAGTGCATTGAACTGGGAGGGGACTATGTAGAAAATAATGTACAAGCAAACATTCTTCCTGCAGTAAAATAGTGGGAAAAAATGAACTGCGGTTTTCATTTGATTCTCCCTCGTACATAGAATACAAGAATTTGAACTAATCATCTAAGCTCTGAGTGCTTTCTACATGTGTTGTTTATTTCCATCTCATCCATCCTATCTGCCCTAGGCTGACCTTGACTTTCAATAAATATTCTGTCTGCAGGTGTATTGCACAATTCACAATGAATACAAATAATAATAGGCCCTACAATGAAAATCGATCCAAGAGAATATATAGAGATTACATTATGTAGTTCATTTCGAACCATGCATGTATGCAACAATGTACCAGTTTAAATAAAAATTATTATTTATTTTAAAGGAAATCCTTCAGATTTCCCACAGGGAGGACTGCAATAAAGGTCAAAGCACAATGATACAAACAGTACTTGGGGAAAAAAGACAGAATATAATTAAATAGCATAAACGAAACAAGTAATACAATATGAAACTCATTTTGCATCAAAAGGAATATACAGTATAACTTTTTATGGATGTTTAGTATTTTGAAGTCTCTGTTTGTTCATGTGAATGTGAATGTGAATATGCACATAATGAGTTTATTTTTCAAAATTTCTAAAGTATCGGTAGTTCTTTCTTTTGAACTGGGTTTTATCTTAGGTAATTCCATGAGAGTTTACGAGTTTAGTGATTCGTGACTGCGCAGCAGGAGCAAATTTATCTGATGAAACTCATCAACTCGAGTTGGATTTATTAAGACTATTCCATGAATAAAAATGTAATGAATTATAAAAAAAATAATTTAATTTTGTGCTGTATTATATAAAAACAAAACTAACAGCTGCGAGTTCACGACATACTATGAATCAACCATCTATGATTTGATTCGAGTTACCATGTGCTACCAATTGTGCATATAAGACATAGTTAACTTAATTCAGGCAAGCTAACAGCAGAACAGAATAAAAGCACACGAACTGGCTTGCACAGAATCAAAATTGTGTTTTAACCAATGTACATTTATATAATTTCAAATTTCCAAACAAGTTATGTTGTATAAAATAATCTGTTTTCATGTTGCTTAGTGGCAATATGTGACGTAATAATCACGACACATTGATGCTTGCATGTCCAGTAACAAGCTGACTTTTATTTTTTTAACGAGTGGAATAGTCATTTAAAACTTGGCACTGAAAACGCCGAAACCTTGAAGAGTTCATGAAACATGGGATTTGAATCATGCATGGTGTTGGCTCATTGATACCAGCACTCTTAATCTTGTATTAATGATTTCAGTTGAGGGGGAGGGGGTTACAGAAAATGTTCTGCACTAGGTACCACCTGAGCTTGTTATGCCACTAGATGGATGCATAACAACCTGTACACTCTGAGCATGAAGTACAGGTCCTGTGAGTGAAGGTTTAGGTTTCATTACCGAAGACTTATTAAGTTATACCTATTTCCCACAGAGGACAGAGGGACAGGTATTAAGTCCATCACCTTGACAACCAGCCAGGAGAAACTAAAGCTGATGTCCCACGAACCAACCAATAAGAAAGTTGCATCAAGTAGCATTTCTACATAATTATTACTGTCTGTGCACACAAGAGTTCGTTTTGGTCCAATATACTGCCAGCTTTTCATCTAAAATGAAAATCGATAACTACTACAATCGACATGATGGTAGATATGCACAGGCTGGTAACTTTTTCTACCAATCTTTTCATAATTTCTAGAGCTCCTCAATGTTTATGCCTGTTGAAATAATGGCTATAGTTAGTACTGTTGTATATTCCAAGCCTGTCTTAGCATCTGTTAATCTTCTTGTTAATCTTCTTGACTCTAATACATATTTCATTTTATCTTTTTGGTTAATGTTCGCTGATCAAGTGCTGGCAGCACTGAGAATAAGCTGTACAGAAGAAGCAGCCATGATTCTATGTAATGCAGATCATGCAGGGAGAGAATGATGCACATTGGTTGATTTCATATTTTGGAACAGAAAATTAGAAAGGTTTCTTTTCTGTTCCATGCAATGCAATTGAATTGAAAATATAGGATGAAATTCTGAGCAATGGCAGTCACCAATGTCACACGATCCAATTTCATGGTTTGTAGGAATTTGGACCAATAATTGGATCATGGGGCATCAGCTTAATGTGTTACTCAGACGTGAACGGGCTGGGGAATTTGAACCAGATGCCCTAACTTATGCTTCAAGTTCTTTAACATATCATTAATATTTGACACAGGACCCAAAGTTTATAGTCCCTCCTAGAGGACTTAGTATCCAGGATTTTCATGTTCCGTAAAATCTGTCAACCTCAATCAGGTTTGAACCCGTGACCTTTGGATCTAGAGGCGGGCACATTACCCCTACACAACTGGCAATTTGTGGTATTACCTGTATAAATTGTTAAAGAGAAGTTTAACTTACTTGTATACACTGGTGACATGTTCTGTGACATATGCTGTAGATGAGGATAAACATTAGAAGCAGGCATTGGATGGGAATGTGCCTCAGCCTGGTTGCTCAGTCTTAATTGTTGCACTAATTGTTGGTGACGGAACGCTTCTATTTCTTCACAGTGTCTTTGTAACAACATCTCTCTTTCTCTTTGTTGCCTACAAGAAACCAAAATAAAAATAAAATCAATTTTCAAATCATCCAAGTTTAAATTCTACATACAGGCACACCATTAACCCCGATTGCACAGTAAAATAATTAATTATCTTTCCACTGTAATCACTTAAAAAGCAATTCCTATTTGATAGAATTTAGAGTTTTATTAGTTTAATAGAAATCAATTTATCATTAATGTAATTTTTTCCCTTAATATTAATACAGTAATTAGTTATATCTATACTGAACATGAGAGCTTGCTAAAGTGTGATGTACCTCATTCCATTTAATTTAATTTAATGCTAGTATCATTTGTTTTGGCCTATACATTTTTTAAATTCTTATTTGTACTGTAAGTATAGTGATTTTACAAACTGTTATGTAAATTGGAAATTGCCAGTAAACACTTTTTGTATAGTGTGTCTCAAACGCCATGTGCCAAAGGGGTTAGTACAAAGTTTTATATTTTCTTTTCTTTTCCTGTTTTATTTTACAGGTGAAATAGTGCAACAAAAGAATAATGCTGACATCGGAACAATGTGTAGAGCTGGTATTCTTTGTGGAGATTATCATAGAAAATATCAAGAAGCTGCAGACAAATTTCATGCCGACACCCTGATCCTCCCACCAATCTGTGGACACACTGTTGCATAAATTTAAAATAACACACATGTCTCAAAAGTTGAATGCCAGATCACAAGTTCAGTAACATTGGCTGCATGTTCACACATGTCCGCATCCTTATCTTTGATGTTCAATATATTAACCGTTCGCTCGAAGATAATGACTTACCCAATCCAGATTTTCATGTGTGACTTTCATTTGGCGTTGAGTACTGTGTACGTTATTTTAAATTTATGCAACAATCTGTTCACCGATTGATGGGAGGACTTGGGAATATGAGAGTGTCAGTGATGACATTTTTCTGCAGTTTCTCGAGATGTTCTATAGTGATCTCTACAAAGTACCACCTCTACATATTGTAATCATTAATCTTCTATTGCACTATTTTGCCTGTAAGATAAATTAAAAAATAGAACTTTCAATTAGCCCCTTTGGTATGCGGCTTTTGAGACAGACTGTACTATACAGGATGAATATAAAAGAATGAAACCATTTCATGATTATTCTGTAGATAAGTTAATTAAAATATAATTGCAAAACTTCACAGTAACATAGAACAAACCATCATGTTTTGTCTGGTTTGTTCAAGCTGTTTTGTTGACTCTACAGACATCAGCTAAGTAATAAAGTTCATGCCACATTCTATGAAGCATGTCCCTGTCAAATGAGGAAAAGCATTGGTGATGCAAGCCCTCGGTTCAGGCAGATCAGCTGGTAATGGTGGCACAAACTATGAGTCGATCTTTATGATAATTTTGTTCTTAAGCATCAATGAACAGTTGCGACAGACTAACATGAATGAAGTTCAAGGACAATATTATAAGCTTTCTTGCTGTTCGCACCATTTCACAACTGTAGCGTTCTCATGCTGCGAGCTGAAGCATGCTTCTATAGGTAACAACAACGAAACTTTGAAAGGTATTTGCTTATAACATCAAAATTGACCATAATATCTATAAATAAACTCGGAACCACTCCAATTATTTTCCTTCACACTATACTATAAATTAATTTTTACTGCACATGGGATAGTGCCTGATGACAGTAATGTGTCATATACATTGACTGCAATAAACTTCATACACTACAAATTCTACAATATAAATTTAAGCACAATATATGGTAATATAATACAAAAAAGGGCTTAACACAATAGCTTATAGTCCTAACAAAACACACTTATTGTTATTTTAAATTCAACACACCACTTAGGCTCCACAAAAGATTTATAGGAAAAGTATCCATAACCCTTGTAGGGAACTTATTCCTTTCTTTATTGTTCCATCTCGAGTATTTCTCTACATCTTTGTTTGCTTTCTTCCCCAAATTTGTAGCTTATGATAATTTATTCCTTCATAACCTACTGATCCACATTTTTATTTTTCATTAATTTAAATGAATTTTTATTTTATTTATTTTTATCTTGTTAGCCACAACCCAACTGGTCCAATTGAATTGCAATGTGTCTTTCAACACTTCTAATTGATTTATTCCCAAAAAATAGGCTACATTGCTACCAGTGACACTGAACAACACAATTATCCCTTACACAGAAACAGTAAAAAATCTAGGTATCTATCTCGACTCAAACATGAATTGGAATTCCCAAATCAAGCATATATGTAAAAAGGCTTTCTCTATCATGCATGCTCTAAAACGACTGAAAAACTTCCTTCCTACTAGAATAAAGCAAACCCTCATACAGACCCTAGTGATGCCTTATTTCGACTACTGCGACATCTTGTATGGAGATCTGAGTGTTGAATTGTCACAGAAACTTCAGCGTGTTCATAATACTTGTGTTCGTTTTATCTTTAACATTCGTTTCCACGATCATGTCTCAAAATATTTCAAGCAACTGTCTTGGCTTCGTTTGCATAATAGACGTTTGGTCCACTGTCTGTGCTTATTATACCAAATTCTTAAGTTTTCCATACCTCTTTACTTGGCTCCCCGATTTACATTTCTATCCTCCTACCATAATCATGGTACACGCTCGCAGCACAACTCTCTGTTATCAATTCCTAGTCATCATACAACCTCATACTCTCATTCATTCACCATAGCCACAGCCCGTTCTTGGAATTCCTTGTCACAAGATATTAGGGGTAGTCGGAGTGTACACTCTTTCAAATCTGCGCTTATTAAGCAATTATTGCCCACTGAACAGAACTAGCTCTTTGTAGTCACTCCATCTTTCACTGTATATAACATTACTTAGTCTCCTTATAACGTATCTACAGCTAGACTTAAATTTCCATTATAACATAATTTTACATATTCCTTGCTTTACTTGTAACATTATTACTATTTTCTTTTATGACACTTACGCTCTATATGAAGCCTGTGCTTTTTATGAAACCTATGCTTTTTACTTATTTAATTTATTATTATGATTAGCCTTAACCTTAGTCTTAGTATTAGTCATAAGTCTCTTATTTACTAATTTGCTATTTATGTAAACCTACATTGTATATATTTTCTGAAACCTGGTTGAGTGGAAGAGAAGGCCTTATGGCCTTAACTCTGCCAGGAAAAATAAATCATTTACTACTACTACTACTACTACTACTACTACTATCTGCGAATAGCCATACTTGAGACTACACACCATTTGGAAGATAATTCATGAAAGCTAAATGTAAATAGACTGTGTGCCTTGTTCATATAATTAGATTAATTAAAAATAATTTAAAAATCCCTGAAATTGGCATAGAACAGAATTAATTGTTTTATGTCTGCAGGGCTAGAAATAAGAAATCCTCCACCAACACTTAGGAAAAATTAAAAAAATTAAACAGCAGTTCTAACTATTATTGTAGTCTATTCCAACCATTCAATAAAACACTCATATCAATAAAAATCATACAAATCTGTACTAGTCAATTCTTGCACTGGCAGAGTAAACCCCTATGCTTACTCAATCTTCAGTGGCTTAGGATTTCAACTAAAAAAATATCTGATTTTAGGAAGCTTGACAATTGAAGGATTAATAGTTAGTATGTATTATTTATTTTGTCCACTTGATCATTACAAAAATGATAGGACACGTCACAATAGAGGAATATACAATAAAATTAAGATACAATACAAATTAGAATGCAAAACATTTAAATGCAATAAAAGTTAAATACAACAAAAATAATATTAAATACAAGATAAACTTTACCTAGGTGATAATTATTGGTTGATGTAAGCATTATGAGTGTGAATTTGCATAGTTAAAATGTTCAGTTTAAGTAATCTTGAATACTAAAGAACTGTGCCCTACTAAATGAGAACTTACCTCCGAAGAAGCTCTCTGAAGTCTTCATCTGTGTAGCCAGTGCAAGTTGGGATATTTTGATTTTCTTCCAAATGTTCGGCTTCCTGTAACAAAATAGAGTGATTGTTGGTGGCTAAGTAATCAGTACAAAGTTCAAATGCAGCAGCTCTTGACTTAGGGAAACACAAGCATAAAACTTTTCACATAATTAGTAGGGATGTAAAATAATTAACTTGTAACATAAAGTAGGGTAAAATAGGATAACCCACTGCTTTGTGAAAACAAAAAATATAATTATATATGTAGTAATTAATTCAACCCTTGGAAAGAAAAACAGTTAAAAGAATAAATGTGGGTAGGAAAACAAAGTTTCAATGCAATGCAAAAATTAAAAGCAAATAGATCATTAAAAGAAATAAATAAACAAATAAAAAAATAAAAAGCTCTAGCAGTTACTCGTACTTTAGGTTTCAGGTCAAGTCATTCAAAACATTACCTCTTGTAAACACGTAATTTTGGAGATGAGATTTATTAAAGTTTATTTCATATTTTATGCTTATAAAATCAGTAACCAATAAATTTCTAGCTGTTACACTATAGATGTTTACTACTGTTTCCTTTACTATTGTACTAATTTATCCTACCAGAAAGAAATACAAAATACGAGGGTAGATCGAAAAGTAAAGCACAATAATTTTTTTTTACAAAAAGTTTAATAGGTACAATTACAAACAAATGCACACATGAAGGGACATCTTTTGTCTATTTTTCTATATGGTCGCTAAGTTTCTCAACACCTCCCATCGTAATACCGGTTTCAAAATACCCTGTTTATAGAAGTCCGTTCGGTTGGAGTATAACCATCTGCAGACTGCTGTTTTCACTTCTGAATCTGACGCAAAGCGTTTACCTGCCAGGAATGTCTTCATGGGACCAAACAAATGAAAGTCTGATGGTCTGGACTGTATGGAGGATGCTGGAGCACCTCCCAACCAAATTTGTTGATTTTCTCACACCAGCTGCAGCAACATGGGGGCGAGGATTGTTGTGAAGAAGTATGAGACCATCAGGAAGAATGTTTGGTCCCATGAAGAAATTCCTGGCTGGTAAACACTTTGCGTCAGATGCCGAAGTGAAAAAAGCAGTCCGCAGATGGCTATATTCCAACCGAACGAACTCCTATGAACAGGGTATTTTGAAACTGGTATCATGATGGTAGAAATATGTTGAGAAACTTGGTGATTATATAGGAAAATAGAGAAAGGTGTCCCTCCGTGTGTACATCTGTTTGCAATTGTACCTATTAAACTTTTTGTAAAAAAATTGTGTGTTATTTCTCGATCCACCTTCGTAGTTCACTAGTAATGCTTAAAACAGACATATCTGAAACTATGGAATTGAAAACTAATTAATTACATACCTTGAAATTTAGTAAGTCTTCATCATCACTTGTCATTGAAACTCAATAATTAGGACAGACCTTTAATAGTTTTCACCCATTTGTGTACTTTATAGGAGTGTAAATAAAAATAAAAATTTCACAAAATAAGATGCAATACTCTTGAAACCATTTTTTCCCAGAAATATACAAACTTATCAGAACATTCTCTGGAAGAGAAATCTTTAGTATTCTTATTTAACCATTAGTGGAAGCCATTCTCCAAAGCTAGTTCCATGCAGGCATACACAAATAACCCAGCAATTTCTAATGAGAAGTAGCAACTCAGCTATTTACAAAGCAAGGTGAAAAGTAACTGATGTATTTAGATGATTCAAAAGACAATTGGTTATTGTCCCATCTCACATGAGCTTTCCTGTCCTAAAGTTTCAGCTAAGATCACTGAGTATCCACCCAGATACCGAGAGACAAGGTAACAGTCAGCTTTTCATTCATAGCTCTTTTTTATATTCACAACACTTGGACTAGCCAGACCCAGTGGCATATGCCTACTTATCACTTAGATTCTTAATATGGTTTTTAGTAAGGTTTTGAATGAAAAAAGTTTTGCAGTTAACAATGACAATTTTTTCAACAAAACTTCTTAAAATTCATACCTCACAGATTCTACAACAGTACGACATGAGGCTTTCACAGTAAATTGATTAAAGAGTGTTTCTTGATTTCCAACTAGCTAAGAGAATTTACTACAAATGAGCTAGTTTAAGGAAGATTTTCCTGGTCAAGGAAATTGACTTTTTACAAGGGCCAGGGGACTTCTGGATCACAAAAAAGCCCTGAGTTCCATTCGAATCAAACCATCAATAAAGTCATCTCACCATTTGCACCCTTACCTAACCAATAAAAAAAGCCTTCCCTTCACTCAAGTTTATGTTTTTATTTCTCATTGGCCAATTTCTACCAAGCTTAGAAAATCTGTCAAATTGAGTAACTACTTGATAGAGAAGTAGCGGAAACCAACATTAATGGACATGGGTGTAGGTATGCTGACCACATGCCCCCCAATCCTGCCATCTGCCATGGTAGATGATGCAGAGGTCGGGAGGTCAGGGATGTAGCGCCACGGAGAGTTAGAAAATCTAAGGCTACATATGAAGAACACAAACTCTGAGTCAGCAGTTCAGCATTCTCACTCGTTTTGGAGTGCAATAATTTTAAAGTGTAGTGTGGACTATGCAAAAAATAAAGAAGAAAAAGGTTAACATTGAATACGGTTAACACTCAACTTTAACGTGTTAATATTTCATTACTTTACTATGGTTTCCATACATAGAATTTTATTATTCACCCCACAGAACCGACTCTGGGATTACTCTCTGCCGGAATTTGAAAGCCATGAGCAGTTATAACATAAATTTTGTCTTGTAACTTGTAATTAGTGCTGTATTTAATGGAAGCAGGTATCAATGCAAAATCTCACTTGACAGTCAGGACACAAGTTGCATCCCACCTACTTCCATGCTTTTATGCTTTTTGCCTTTCTCATTTTTCCTGTGGGTGGTACTTTTTCTATGAAATGAAGGGAAAAATTTATTGAAGGCTGACGTTTCTGCATGTGTTTAGAGCATTCCAAAATCTAATGAAAAGGGAAGCAATTAGCTGAGTGTGAACAAGTGGTATGCTGACATAAACCAAGAATTTATCCTGTATTGCCAATTGTCTGTCCCCTGATATTTACAGTGGAAAAAAATACCTCCGCTCATGAACTGAGGATCTGGGTTCATCTGTGTGCAAACAGTTTCAAATTTTGTCCATGCATGACTAAGATATGTGAGATAACAGACTGACATGCTCAATGCGTTCCTAGAACATCAAATCGCTGCAGAGAAAGAACTCACGTGCTGCGTTCTTAGCATGTGAAACTAGCTCTAAGGGCTATGAAAAAGATTATCTTTCCGGATTTTTTAAAAACAGAATTCTTACCAAATTGATCTTAGGTAGCAGTATTTTTTATAATCTGTTTAATCTCTGGCTTACCACACAGAGAGCAAAGGTAAGTTAGATGATTGTTCCTCCATTTTGCATTGACAGAGATGAACAATCTTCCCAACAAAATGAGGGTGCCAGGGAGGCAACATAGCAAACCTCCTAGATGTTGCCGGTATTTGTTACTGGAATATGCTACTTACTGTGCATTTCTCACATCCCATTTCTCATAATGTTGGGTTAGCCAAGCATCATAAAAAATGTCTTCTTTGAAATGCATGCATAGTTGAATGTGTCATTTACATTTTTTGATAGTGTTTAATCCCAAGAAGAGAGCACAATTTTCATTAGTTACTATTACTTATTGAGATATGCCGATGAAGTAAAGGGAACTCCTTCATAATTATACAGTGTGTCCGGCTTAAACGTATAACATTTCATTATTTTATTACTTGAGAAGTATTGTTGATATTTACACCCGGTTTGCTTCTACGGGTTAGGTAACTCAAAATGTTTCTTGTGTTTGCATGGCAGGAGCGTACATCAAATGCCCGCATGCGCAGAACGTGGAAATAGTCAATTAGCGTCAATAGCCATGTGGACTCCACAGCAAAAGGCATTCTGTGTGCTTGTTCTTGCGGAGTTGCAATCTGTTACTTAGGTAGGCCTACAACGTCGATTTCGGCGTTAATATCAACTGGGACCAACTGACGATGTTCCAACGTACGTAACAATCATGAAATGTGACAGATGGCTTCGTGAAACTGAGAGTTTGATTTCAAAGTCGGGTCACCACACCAAGCGCGCTGTTCCAGTGGCTGTTACGAATTAATCCATACGTCTTTTCAGAGGAGCCCTCGTAAATCCATCCGATGAGCAAGTAGGGAGGTAATTTTACCTCGTTCGACAGCAACGATGTCGTCCATGAAAGGTTGCGCCTACGGGCGTACAAACTTCAACTTCGTCACCAAATCAATCCTGAAGACAAGCAGCGACGGAGAAGCCCAAACATTACGCCACTCGAATTTTTTTCTGTGGGGGCTCGTCAAGAATCAAGTTTACCAGACACCAGTTCGTGATCTACCAGATCTGTGCTATCGCATTGTTGCGGCTGTCGCAAATGTTACACCTGCAATGCTGCAAAACACACGGAGAGAGGTGGAATACAGATTGGACGTCTGCCGCGCCACTAATGATGCTCATATCGAAGTTTATTATGTTATTTAAAAAACATTTTGAGTTACTCTACCCGTAGAAGCAAACCGGGTGTAAATATCAACAATATTTCTCAAGTAATAAAATAATGAAATGTTATACGTTTAAGCCGGACACACTGTATTATGTAAATGGAATATGCATGTATACCCCACAAGGGATGTATCTACCTGAGGTTGAATGCCAGAAGCAAATGAAAACATTTTTAACATGAAGACTGGCGATCATAGAAACAGTGGTGTGAATCATCCTCATGTAAAACTATGAACTGTCTGCTAGCACCAATACTGACTACAGTGAATTGGAAGTTCTCTACTTATTTAATGGTATACCAGAAGTACACACTAATCTCTTGGGGACTTCGGTTGTGAAATTAGGCAGTGGTTTGTAGGTTAATGAGAATTAAGAGGTGAATTAATCCCACAAATGTCATCAACATTTTAGAATAGAACACCAGTCATCCTTGATATCAAGGACAGTCCCAGATTCTGAGAGTAAAATGTCCCTGATTTTGTACCCAGAAGACAGTATTTTCCCTGTAAGTTTCCAAGCGAATAAAAAAAGTAATTTGGTAAAAAGCAACTATGTAAAAAAATGAAACAAGGTATTTTAACATTTTAGACATAATTCCTCTATTTTGATTCAATCTTTCCTGAAAATAATGACAATCATATGTCTTCCAGGCAATAATTTATTTTATGAATAAATTTTCTCCCCAGTGAACTCAATCTTGTCTTATGGAAAGCCAAGAGCAAAAGTTCAAACAGTTCAGGCGTTGTTACAACTAAAAACCAACATTCATTTCTGGTATGAAGATTAGTGACAAGTATTTGTAACAGTTTAGTTCCTAAAATACTGTTTGAAATATATTTCCACGATTATTGCAGGCCTACATTTTATTTTAATGTTTTTGTCTTTGTCCACTTTTCAACTTTCTCAATTCTGCATGTTTAGGTAACACATAATAATAATAATAAATTCTATTCTTCACTTTGCTGAAGTCCCTTCTTGGACCAGCCTATTTTATAGGTAATATTACAACCTGGAGAATGTGGATAAGCAGTTTGCAAGTTTGTTATATATAGTGCTCGGAAGTTGATTGTCTCTTTTTTCTTAGACATCACATACAAGCAGGATGTAGTATCAAGTGTACACTCTATCTCAAAAATTTTGGCAACATCAAGGGATTAATTCATCTCATCAAGCTTTACTCATAACCAAATACTCCAAGAAACCAGCTCTTCCTGCAGGCTACACTATTTAAGCAACAATATATCAAAATCAAATGCTGCTAAAAGATAAACACAAAACTTTACATGGAATGACTGACATCACTGTTTCTTTGATTGCTGGTTTACATAATAAGCATGTTCTCAATTGCTTCTGAGAATTCGTTCTTGGATACTGTATATCCCTTGTGATAAAACTAAGTCATAATGTTCAACCCCAAGTCACCAATTTCCAGGGCTTGAAGTCTGAGACATGTTATTTTGTTAGTTTGTTATTAATACAATGAACCAAATATTCCATTCCTTTAACATATGTGTGCATTATTGTTTGAATAAAAGACCTGCAAGTCCCTATTTCAAGCACTTCTGAACCTTCTGCATGCCAGCATTTCCTCAGCCTTCCTCAAAGCAGTAATCTCACATGTAACATTAGCAATGTACAGCAGCCAATTATTTATCATTACACCTCTTCATATGCAATTCAGAGAATATAACAATTTCATTATATCCTAATATTTACCTGTGACATTAAAAAAAAGTTCTGCTCCTTTGATTAAATTATTTCTACTTCTATATAGGCCTAATAAGAGGAAATATTTGTCTATCAGTGTGTGATCCCCGCCAAACAAGGGAATACAGAGATCTGAAATGTTTAACATAGATGGACTGAAGAGTGTCTGAATGCAACTCAAAAGTGCATATTTAATTTTTGCTTTTGTTCGTGAGTTATGAGTGAAAAAATGGCAGAAAACGTGATTTATGCTATCCTAGTATCGGTTTTTGCTACAACATTTCAATTGTAAAATGAATTGCAGGTGGCCTTGTCATAACAACTGGGAAAGAAGAGCATGGCTGAAATAGATATTTTTTCAACATAGTATACCAATTTGTTAAACGCTTCAATTTTGTAGCCTGCTCTGCTTAATTCATTTCTTTATAACATAACGGGATGCAAAGATCTAATTTTTTTACATAGATGGACAGCAGGGGGATAATGAACGTAGGCCTAAATGTGAAATGATCGAATTGGATGAAACTCACCATACGGGATTTTATTTAGGCCAGGGAACTCAAATCTAAGTTTTATTTTTTTTTCCCCCCGGGCAGCGCTTTCTAATTGTGAAATGCACCTAAACTGAATTTTTAGCTTTTTTGTTATAATTGTTTTAATTGTTTATGATTGATTTACTGTAGTGTTAATAAATACAAAGTTTTAGTTAATTTGCTGTTAAACAAACCTGCTTGAATTGGGGATTGAATTAATAAACGCGGTCAAAACCACAGGCACCTGCTAGTAACTAAAACTAAGAAAAACACTAGACATATTTTAACTTGATGATCTGGTA
Organism: Ectobius pallidus; assembly: GCA_964059195.1. NCBI lineage: Eukaryota > Metazoa > Arthropoda > Insecta > Blattodea > Ectobiidae > Ectobius > Ectobius pallidus. Next base: position 44,339,051 of record CAXKWD010000011.1, read on the forward strand.
CAAGTTTCTGTATATTTTTCTATGCAAATACAAGCAAAGTGTTTACCTTGTGTTAAATGTTTTTGTCTGCAAAATGTAACATGATAAATATATTTACACCCTTATATTTAAAAACTGGTGTATGATATTCAAGTTCACTATTGTACCTAGGTAGCTATTTTATGACAGAAGTAGAACCTGGTAACTACATAGACTGCTAAAGATATTAATTATGTCTTCTAGGAAAAAAAAAAGTTCTTTACTACTTCCTTCAAGTAAATCAAACAGTCCTCATGAAGTTAAATTTTCTTACACCATACATCTACAATGCAAAACTAGATCTTAGTCAAATAAGAAATTTCATTTTTCAGATAATAGTATATGTTTTGGTGCCTACTTAAGAATTTTAAAAGCTATAAAGTTACTGTATTGGTAGGCTATGATCATGTACTAAGGTGTTTCATAATCTTGATTCTTAAGTAACTGAAATTAAATAACAACAAATAAATAATAATAAAGCTATGGGCAAGATTAAGAAGGCAAACATAGATATATTAGGTAAAATAAGCATTAATTATCAGTTATTACCAGTGATGGGAAGTAATTGAATAAAAGTAATCAGATTACATGTAACAATTCCTTTTTTGGTCCCATTTTGCTTGTAATTGATACTTTTTGAAAAATGTAATTTTTATTTGTAATTTACTTCTGGGAATAAAATGGCAATCATTAAATTTTAGTAATCATTAGTATTAGTATCATTCTCGCTTGCTACATCATCATCATTACTAGTTTTGCTACTAATATCCAAATCAGAGGTACCAGAAATATTTTAAAAAGTTACTCAGTGTGTCTGGAAGTACTGGTATGTTTCTTTTTGTTTTGTTCGTTAATGATTTGAGACTTGGTAACGTCTCAAGCAGCTTTACCGCCAAATGACCCAATAATTTATGGCCTTAGGCCCAAAAGAAACAAGGAATTTTTAGGTAATGACCAGGGCCCGGATTCTGATGACATGTCATCTTTTTATTGATGCTTCATAGACATTGCTAACTTGTAGAGTAATCTTAATCATGGCCTCTAGATTATAGAAATGGATTTTTATTAGGTCATTTTTTGTCATTTTATGCCATTTTATATTTTTAGGGCATTTATTTCAATTTTACGTCATTATTTAGTCATTTTCGTGACATTTGCTTCCTTATTTAGTCATTTTTATGCATTTAAATATGTAAATAAATTAATAGGCTGCTATAATGCAACTTTTTGTAGGATCTACTTTAAAATCAATTTTCTTAATTTTCTTCTCAGATGCTCCAAATAAGAACAAAGAACCATGTTTTAGACCACCATCATCATTTCTGCATTTACAGTTTTTACAATTATGTACAAATTAATCCATAACTTTGTGTGTACAATAATAATTTTTTTATAAATAAAATATCAGTTTAAGGTCATTCTTTATAATTATTAAGTCATTTTCTTTAAAATTTAGGGTCATTTTATAGGTCATTTTTCAAACAATTTTAGGTCATCAGAATCCGGGCCCTGGTAATGACATTTAGTAAAGTAATTGTAATTTTATTCAATACCTTTTTAAAAAATAATTTGTAATTTTAATTAAGTAAAATGTATCTCAGGTAATAGTAATTCAGTCCAAATACTTTCTTTTCGTACTTTTCTCATCACTGGTTATCACAGATAATGTCACCCCAATTATAAAAAGGATTAAACAAATGTTTCTCTTCCATTTCTTCCAAGATTTTATAAGTTTTTCCCTAGTCTTTATGTTTTTAAATCAGTTTAACAATAAAATGGATTAAATTTAATAACTCATATCAGCAAGAAATCATCCGATATTAGAAAAACAGTAATGAAGAAAAGGAATTTTTTCTAACGCCAGTTTATTCACGACTCTAGTAAGAAACAGAAGATGAATATTTCAGACATCTATTTCACATTAAATTAAATAAAACGACTGATGCAATGAAATCTGTCACCTCATAATGTTTCTGTAAATTATTTTATACATAAAAAAAAGAAATACATTTAATAGGAAATGCATAGCCTTTGTACAAAAGCCATGGTGCCCATGGACCTGAATTTAAGCACAAGCTCCCATAAGCCCAACATGCTCCACAACCAGACATCTCCCCATTCAAACTCCGGGAATAAGTCTTTCTTACCATCACAAACTGTTGGTACATATCTCTTTCCCTACTTGGCTCTAATCTGCCAGCAGTGGGAACATCATCTGGCCACACAGCAGAGGCTCCATACCTTGATGTGGATTCCAGATGGTCTTCGTATGATTTAGTCAAGAACGTTTGAGATTTCGGGGCAGCTAGAAAACTTCCCATCTGGTCTGAAGCCTTTCTAGGGTTGACACTGCCTTGTGAGTACATTTCGCCACCATATTCAATATCTCTACGCATTTTCTGAAATGCATTCTCTTGTTCACGAGGGGATGTGGATGGAATAATGTGTGAGTAGAACATGTCTTCTTGAGATTCATCTGAGTTTGCCTCAGATAAATTAGCCAGATCATCCTGATCTGGATCACTGACACGATGAATCTGCCTTCCCCAATCAGCAAATTCAGAAGGCGGCTTCATGCCAGCATGAATTGTGTGATAAACATTCTCCGAATCTCGTGTTTTGCCTTGCAAAATGGAAAATGCATCATTGGGATGAAGTGATGTTCGTGAAACACTAGGACTAGATTTTAGAGAAGAACTTGGGCTTACACGCATCGCATGGCCTCTGTTAAACAGCGCAAGGTTGCTCATGCTTTTAGCCTGTTTTAGCTTAGCCTTCAGAAGGTCTCTTGGTTCCTGAGACAGTGACAAGTAGCTGTGTTTGGCTTCAGTGTGTTCCTGACTTACTGTAGGATGTGATGGTTTAATGAGGTTGTGAAATGGATTTATTGATTCCACAGTGTGATTATGATCTGTGCTTGTACTACGAAGATACTGTGGTCTTTGTGATGGTGGAGATTGGTTTCTAGTCAGATCCCCTAATGAGGCATGTTTGGTTGTCATTGAGAATGGAGAGGAGTATTTTATATCAATAGGTTTAGAAGAGAAGGGAGTAATGGGTAATTTTCTTCTTGGTTGCGTTGCCATGGGAATCTCCTCATTTTGGTTTGGTTTGCTTATTTTCTTTGCTACCTCGTCCATGCTCACTGAAGCAAAACTTGGTTTACCAAGATGGTCCAGGTTCGACGAGCTTGACCATTTATGTACAGTCTCCAAAGTATTCATGGGCCTAGCATTTGATCTTTTCCCTTCTCCTGAAGCCTGACTGAAAGTTCTTGGTCTTTTTTCAGGGAAGGAATTTCTTACCAAAAATTCTGTATTGAGATGTCTGAAATCTGCTACACTGTAAGCATGGCCCAGATTTGGTTTTGGCAAGCTCGGATCAGCTAACGAAGGAAGATTTCCTTTGGACAGCATCTGACGACTATGATTCAACATAGCCATAGAGCTGTTCGAACCATATTGATTCTGGAATTCTGATTGTAAGTACCTAGAATTTTCATTCTGTTCAAACACTCCCATTGGTCTTGGAGGGTTGTAATAACCCGAGCCGACATCAAGGTCACCTCTATATTCTTTGATGCTTCTTAGAGGATTTTCACCTCCACTGAACTTTCTGTAACGCATGGGAGGATTGACAGCATAAGAATGAAGACTCTGTTGCCTCACCAAGCTCGGATGCCTTCCTTGCTGGAGAGGGATATTGTGACTAAAAAGGCCAGGGTTTGCTATTTCTTGATAAACAGGTGCTGTCATTGGTTGTTGCATCCTGTATGGGGCTGGCATATGGCCATACTGGTCAACTGGATTCTGGAACCGATGGACAGTATGCCTTCTTGTAATGCCAGGACCACCAAAATTTTGTTCTTGGTATAAAGGCAATGACTGTTGTACTGGAGGTTGTTGGTTTACGAAGTTTCCAACATCGCTTAAATTGCTTGTTCCCTGTAGTACGTCTGCTGGTGTTGAAGGCAGTTGTCGCTTCCTAGATGTAGGTGGAGTGTGAAGTCTAATTGACTGGCTACTTCCTTCCATAGAGTATACAGGTATCTATTTTTAGGCCCCAAAGAGGAGGAACGAAAAAGAGAAGAAAAGAAACAAAATACACAATAAATCAAATAATAAGTAAATTAAATATGGATTTAGGAGATCGGAGTAATGTAGATTAAATTAATTTTATAAAACAATAACTAATGAATAATTAATAACAATGATGATGATGATAATGATGATAATAATGGTGACGATCTAATAATAATAATAATAATAATAACAACAATAATAATAATAATAATAATAATAATAATAATAATAAAATATTTAACTTCATTTCTGTAAGTTTGTTTGTTTGCTTTGTTTGAGAAATTGTATGCTTAAATATTAATATTAATAATAATAATAATAATAATAATAATAATAATAATAATAATAATAATAATAATAATAGCCTAATTCAATATTTAACTTAATTTCTATAATTTTGTTTGTTTGTTTCTGTTTCAGAAATTGTATGATTATTTACAATTTTATACAATACACAGTGTTTCGAGAACTTATTTTGTGTAATACTTTCCTAATTGTGTAAGTATTAGAAAGTGAAAAAGTCAAAACCCAAATTAAGAAATTTTAACTAGCCTGCCTTAACAGATTCTAGAGAAATTAGTGGATTGGCAATATTTAAGAATTTTTATCAATAAATCCGTTAAAATTTTTTCTTTCAAACACATTATTTAAAACAATGGCCTTGTCACTCTGGTATTGAATTTGAACTAATTTTTACCATACTAGAAACTCCATTTAACTGCAAATTTATTAACCTACTTGACTCGGAGTCAAAATGTTCCAAACTCAGATTTGGGTGATAATGTCCACTTCAATAATGCTATTTGTCACCTCTGTAAGAATCCTAAGATTTACATAAAGCTTTACCTTAAACAATTCAATTCTCCCATAAATTGTCCTCAAAAACTTACCTGTCAAATATTTTGTTTCATCAATATTACAATATATCTTTTTGAATACAATAAGACAGAGAAAAGTATGATTTGGAAAGCTTAGAAGAAGCAGTAATTTTCACCCTCAAGAGGTGACATATATATGTTCATAAAGTTGAAATTTATCTCATTAACTTATATTAAAGAAAGAAAAAAAAGAAAGAAAGAAAGAAAGAAAAAAAAAAGTTGCCAAAACTCTCAATATACTACATGGATTTAAATCAGTTAAAATTTCTGGTTATCATACAGGTTTTCTTTACGACTGCACTGCAAAGAGAAATCAGCTTGAAAGAAGAGACAAACTTCTGAACTTCTGAATTGTTATTCTGTAATAATAATTCTGATTGTTTGTTTTATATCAATAAAATTATTCTATTTTAGGTATTGAAAGGATATTTACTTTTTATTTACTTTCCTTTTGCTCACTATTCCAAACAAGAGAACTGTACACACTGTTGTAACAAAAGCTATCCTCAAAATTAGCATACAGTCTTCAAAACGGAAAGAAATCTACAAAAAATTGGCTGCACAAATTCACTGTAAAGAAGTGAAAATTAATGTCTAATGTTGCTTAAAGAAACAACTGAAACCACTAGCAGAGTTCACTTGAGTGTCTTTAGCCTGCATCCTGGAAATGTACCAAGCAGCAATTTTGCTGTTTCTTTCCTACCATATAGATCTATTTTTAATTCCAAAATTTCTGGCCACAGATAAGGAATTGAAAAAACAAAAACAAAATATAAAAGCAAGAGCTAGTGGGCTAAAATCATGGATGAAACTTACCTACAGCTTCTTGCTATTATTTTTTGTTTAAAAGTCATGGATGAGTTAGAAAGAAACCCGTGGTATGAAAATACGAAACAATGATTCCATTTGAGATGATTTGGCAACTCAATTTAATGGACAACACAACAATAAGCAAAATGTATTTATGTAACACATTGTATATATACAGCATTGGTTCCCATAAGTTTTTAAAGCAGTAAAATATTATTTGCAAGTAATACCATAATTATTGGAAAGTAGTACCCATATGACAGCAAAATCAGAAAGGTCAATTCATTCTATTTTTTACAGACACTACCCCCAGATGTATTAAAGTATTGTTCAAATTGATTTCTGTAACTGTCAGGAACACTGGAATGGAAACTGTAATGAACCTAATATTAATTAAAACATAAGAGAGAATTTATGGTTTTCATTATGTGTATAAACCTTGTACAAGTTGTGAAAAGTGATGTTGTTGAATTGTTACTTCAAGCTAATAATTCCAAGCATATTAGTAGTAGCGGGTGACCAGTGGGAACCAGACGTTTTTGAAATGGTTAGTATGAGGTCGCAAGGGGAGGTAGGAAAGGGAACGAGGTATTATTACCCTCAGTATACACTGCCATTTCAGTAGCTATGTAGCAGTGGACTGTCATTTCACGTTTTGGCGATATCCCATGGCCTCGAAGGTCCCTTAATTTCAGCACTTGCAAATTCTTTTTGTGGGGGTATTTGAAATCAATGTCTATGCTCACAAACCCTGCACCTTGGCCAATATGAAGGAGGCAATCAAGGAGGAAATGGCAGCGCCATGTATACACTACTTTTCAGCAAAGGCTTAAAACCTGCATTCAAGCAAGTGGACACAACCTGCCTGACATTATCTTTCATGCATAGTATGCATTTCAAATGGCATATTACGTAATAAAGTGGCTTTTCTTACAAAAACAAAAAAGTACTGTTCGTTTCAAAAAGTCCGGTTCCTGTAGATCACCCTGTATAAATATCTAGCACATTTTGCAAAATCATTACTAAAAGTAAAAGCAAACAATGTTAAGACAACCAAACTTAATCTTAAAATTACTTAAAAGTTCTAAGCATCAAAACACTACTTCTAATAAACAAACCAATATCTATAAATGAAGCAGACAGAGAAGTTACATTTAATTCCAAACATACAACGCTGACATGCCTGTTACTGTTTATGTTATGATTAATTACAGTAATATTATGAATAACAAATTACATGGAGAAAACAAAAATAAATGTTGTGAAGGCAAGTTTTAAAAAACCCAGATTCTCTGGAATGAAAGATCATTCTAATACTTAATTTCAGGATTTTGTGAAGTGTTCCATTCCGCAAAAGAACTTAAGGTGTTTGAAAATTAGCTGGTTAGTTACTCATACTCATAGCATGATGGTAGCTTACCCTCTCAAATGAAGCCTGACTAGTAGAGAAAAATGGATGTTGTTCTTGTCCCCTGCCCGAAGTGGAATCTGCAGTGAGGTTTTCAGCACTGGCAGCTGCGAATAAAGTAAATGCAAACAGACTATGATTTTATTGGAAGCAGGTTTTCTACACTCTTATTAAGTATAATTTATCTTGCCAAGCATTCTTGTCTAGTTTTACAAAAATTTCATTATTTAGAAGTGTTGAAAATGCTTTTATTTTTAAGAAGATTTATTTTAAAATTCAAAAGGTGGTGTACGAGTATTATGTTTTTATTTGTCAGAGGCACTGAAAATATATTATGCATTCATAATCTAACATAATGATTATTTTCATGACATTGTTATTTACATATCAGAATACTGCATCCCACTTCAGAGGAATCACTGATTGCAAGACTTCTCTCAGACACTGTATGTAGCTGGAAATATGTACATGCAAAACTGAATAAAAGAAATGTTCTACTTCTTTGAAACCAGTTATAAAAACAAAGCAACTTCAAAAATTTCAAGAGTTTATCTTTTTGCCTTCTGGGAGAGCAGAAAACATGTTGCCAACTAAGTCACTATTACAATCGATAGTAATATGATGGAAGCATATTAAAAGTTTATATATATGTGTGATTAAAGTCTCTAAATAAATTTTGGATATACCTATCCACAACCTTGGGAAGATAACCTACTTTAATTTTATAAACCTTGAAATATGCTACAACAAAGGGTAAAATTTATGGCAATCAGATTTTTCTAAAAGGGTCAGCTCCAGCTCCAGCTGAAGAATAAAAAATGACAGTAAAAATCAATTATAAAAAATAAGTTTAATTTAGCTGATTACAGCTTTTGTAGTTTTATTTATGAAATTATTGTTATTTCATGACTTAATTTTACCTGCAAATAATTCCTAACATTCTAATATGTTTTGAAAAGCATCTTAACCCTGAAATACATCATTTCGTTTTATAGCTTATTACAAAAACAAACACCTCTAGGTGTTGTTATTGTGGATGTAAGCCTTCTAATAAAATATGACATTTAACTTATACTTAAGTACCTACCCTTTGGAGGCTGAGAAACTGGAGGAGGTATATTTTCAGGATGTGTAACGACACTGAAGCGACCACGTCGCACAGCTGTTACTGATGGCACTGGGATCTTATCACTTGTAGCTGTATTACTTTTACTCACAAGAGGTAGTGAGGAAGAAGTATCCACAGGAGCTACGTACAAAAAAGAACATTTGTTGTGAGGAAAAAAATTAAACAAGTAATCAAAAGCTGACATTAAAAATTTAATACTGTAGTACTAACTTAACAGCTATATGCACCAACCATTGTCGATTTCAGCTATTTCATAATGACTGTAAACTGTTACATATTCAATTATATTTATAAATGGAGTGCAAGACACTAACTATACTTATGATGAGATGTTGCAGTTCCTACAGTGTGTCTCACGTATGAGGTGGCTGGTCACGAGGTGATCTACGCAGTGGCAGTCACAACTTTTACTCCTGATCGATTGGATTAAATACCTAAGCATCACAAATAATCTTCACAAGGAGGTGAATATAACTATTTTGAACTATGTGATTTCAACTTTTATACCTCTCTAGTCCATGTCTCTGCTGCAACCTATCTATTACAGTGTGTTTTTGTCACACAAAACTGCTGCACATAATTTAACAAAAATCGTATTCTGAATTTAACATTTTTCGGAAACAGCAATTATTTTTGTATCGGTAAACTAAGGTGGAACAAGAGGAAGGAGAAGTAAAATATGTTCTTTATGAATAACTTAAATACAATATAAGAAGAGAAATTAACTCTGTTTGGAAGCTGGACTAATTTGCAAGAAAGAAAATTTCCTAAAAAGGTGCCAGTGTTATGTGGATACAAGAGAAGAACTTTTCCATCAATTCTTGTGATGAGGTACATGCTTATCTTCATTGCTATTGTGACTGTAGTTGTGGGAACTAGAATCATTACACTGTTAGCTGTTTCATTTGAGTAGAAATTTCACTCAATCGCTTGGGAGTAAGAGCAGTGACTGCCACCACGCAGATCCCCGTGCGACCAGCCAACTTGTATGTGAGACACACTTAGATAGTCATTACTCTATGAAGATATTAAATTGTATGGGCATAGTAATTTTTAATATCATAAAAGGTAATACAACAAAAATTTACTTTATAAACTCTTCAATCTTTAACTAATGTTAGTGAATGCACTCATTAAACAGTTAAGTGATTATAAAGTGTGAACCAAAAATGAAGCCACTGACTTCTACTGTGAACTGCAAGCGGCCATCACCGAGAACAGAGCAACCAATCACCGTGACAATTTTTATCACTTTGCTACTTCCAGCCTTGCTTAAGATTCAAATAAAAGAGAACATCCTAATGAAAAAAATAATTTCATTATTTCACTCAAGTTTCTGAAAGTAGGTGCTGAAAGTTCTTTCCCCTTTGATTTATACATATCTGACAACGATGTACAAAATTTGTATACAAGGAAATTTAAACTAACTTCAATTCTCGCATGAACATCATTAAGATTTTGTTGAGTTAGACTCTCTTAGGAAATGATATCTTAAAACTGTTTCAGTTTGTAAACAGTCTTATAATCACCATTTTGAAGTCATATTACTTTCAGGAAAACATCTTTTGAAATTTACAAATGCATTTTTTCATACTACTTTTTTCTTTCAGAAGTTGTTTCAGCAATGTGCTAATCAATGGAAAATTCTACCAGTACAAACACAAAAAACAATGATTTTTACAACTACTAATGCTTCACGTCAATAGACTTATAGGTGACAAGAAATACTAGCACTCTGCAGTGAAATATGGAGGGGCCACATTTGGTGTGCATTGCATAATTATACATAAATGCACATCTAGTGAAGCACCTTGATATGAAATGGTATTGGATAGTAGCCTAGGCATTCTCAATAGAATTTTGTTTACTATACCATCTAAATGATAATGATAGTAAAATCAGAGTAAACATTGTTTCAGAAATACCAGATAAGGATAGGCCTAACATAGACATGGAATTAATTTTCAATCTGAAGCTGAACATTACAAAGATTGTTACAAGGAGATGTAATGATATCAAAGACAGAACTACGTACATTAATAATAAAAATATATGCATCAATGTGTTTTATATAAAAACAAAATAAATAAGGGGAATAGAAAAGTGTATTGCAGATTGCTCTACGAAAGAAAAAATTGGAATAACTTGGCTGAAATCAGAAGTTTGAAAAATAAGGGTGTGAGAAAAGATTTCGAAAAGGAACTATGTCTATCAAATTATAGCAATTACTCTGAACTTATACAATTACTCACGTTGTGAATGTGTAGGAATTGCTCCCTTTGAAGTGTCTTCTTTAACAACGCTCACTTGAAATCGAGATATTTTTCTTACAGGAGCAGCTTCTTCCGGCTTGCTAACTTGCAACAACTGGCCGTCTTGCAGCTGGGGCTTGTCTACAGGTTGTGCAACCTTCTCTTCGTATGCTTTAGCTTGCAGATTAGGGTCTTGTATCTGCACTGGGGCTTGCACTTCCTGTTGAATTAATGCTTCTCTACTTATGGACAGTATCTCAGTTCGGCTGTCAGTGGTGTTGCCTTCGTCTGGTGTTGTATTCACGCTGATATCTGTGAGTGGAGCAAGAGCGGGCTGCAAACAAGTTGTCGGGAATACAGGAGTATTTGTTGGTGGGATCGGCGTAGGGGCAGGCACAAGTGTGGTGGCAGCTTGTGGAAGAAGCTGTAAATAAGAAAAAGAAACTTGTTATTGTCTAGTTCAGTTCATTTTCACTTGAATTCAGATTGATGCTTTAAGGTCTGTAACTTAAAGAAAGGTTAGAGAATGGCTAGCCTAAATCTGGAATCTCAGATGTCCTGTATTTAGTAGGTTCTTTTGTATTTTGTGAAATCTCCTCTATACTTAAATATACAGTGGAATGTTACCTATGGATGATTAACTTCTACATTTTTCTTCATTTCTATGCTGAATATTTAAAGCACACACATCTCTCCATTAAAATTTTAGTGATATGCTTTCGCTAGAACTGTCCATTTATTTGGTTAATCAAACTGAACTGATTCAACTGCAAGTCCGATTAAATGATCAATGAGCCTTAGTCGGTTAATCAAATCAATTAAAAATGATGTTTAGTGCAAGGAAAATAAATGTTTTGCGTAGCACAAAACTTGTGTATTATTTGTCATGGTAGCCTTATCTATGATTTACATGTCATTACAGCGGATATTCATGTCTTCCTGCCCAAAAGGTAAAGTCCTTTCTTAATTTCTTTCTTCTTAAAAAACGAGGATTAGGCTACCACTGCTATAGAAAAATATTGGCGGGAAAGGAAATACCATACAGACTACTGTAGTATATTGCGTACAAAATGTACCACTAGAAAGTAGCCAGGTTAACAATTTATTGGAAAAAAAAAATTAACAATTCACTTAAAGCTACTCCTTGGTATTGAATGTTTTTCATTCTTTTACATGCACCTGACTGCTTATTGCTTCATATGACTTCAGACCTTCTCGGGCTTCCAGTCGGGTGAATGGATTTAGAAATTATGAATTTGCAGCTGCTACAAGCTCTGCAGCCATCTTCTGAGAGGAAATCCATTCATTATTTTATTTGTGTCACTGTCTCGGTTCTAGTGACTCTGATCTGTTCTGTGTAGTTGTTATTCAGAAGTCGAGTGTCCCTTATACTTGGTGTTGTATACAGTACTTGTGAACTTCAATTCCAAATAAGGTTTATGAACCGTTGCAAGGAAAACTTGGTGAAGGTTTCAGTTTTAAACTGAATGATTTTTGTAAGGTTGCATGACAGTAATTAACTCTCAATTTTTTCGAACTATCGTATCATTAAATCATGAGTTTAAATATTAATTACATTCAAAACAAATCAATACAATTAAAATATATGTATAAATATGGTTTCTTCTTTATTATTTATTTATTATTTATTTATTTCTTAAAGGTCCCAATGAGCACATATGGCTCGCATAAAGGGACAGTCAAAAGTACATCATAGGCAGACTTTACAAAGTAATAGAATAGAGACTGCACAGATTATAAGAAAAATATACATATACAAAACAAACAAAATATCTGTCAAAAATACATAGAAAGACAAAGGAGAGTAGTAATTTATAGAATAGAACCAGAGTTCAGTACTTATTAATAGACTAAAATTAAAACGAATAATTTAAGAATACAAGAAATACTCATATATAAGGTATAGAATATAATACAAGGGAGAAGAGCAATTAAGAGAGAGAAATTTAATTAAGTAAAATTGAATTAATTAAAATTAAATATAATCTACTTGTTACACAGAAGTTTAAACCATAAAACAATTTACTTAATACTAAATGAGTACAATGAGTCACAAACAATTTTTCTTCACAGAATGTTATATAATACTTTTTTTTAACAACTGTTGATACTGATGTTTGGTACATTTCTGTTGCTTCCTCTGTACAATCACTGGAATTTTGTTCATTCTGGAACTATCAACCTCGCAATTAGTCTGAAGTCCAGGAGACGTCAAGCTAGGAATTTCAGCTAATTCATTTTCAGGATTAGCTATAGGCCTACATGGGAATCTAAGGAAGTTCAAGGGATCGTTAATACCATCAGACAATGTGTAAATCACACGTATACCTCCTACAAGTTGTTTAAGAACTGCTTTAAGTATGCAGTCTTCTGACCTTACATTATTCCACGATTCTTCATCAAGAAGATCTATAATTTGATTTTTGTTGAAGTGAGGGCAGCTTTTTTTTACTAATCCCCAAAGCCTCCAGCCCGATCAACACAACAAGCAAGAAATAAAAAATTCAAATGTGGTTCTCCTCTTTGCTCTTCTTGATCCTGACTGTTTTGCTGCTTCAAGCTTATATTGAATACAGTATGAAGGCTATTATCATCCTTCAATCCTCTCATTTTACCTCCTTGTGTTAATAACTCTGATACGAATTCTGTAGACTGGATTTCCTGGCTTGTCACATTTTGCACTCCAGCCTTGTAGTCATCTCCAGCTGAGAGATCTAACTTCTTTTTTCCACCATCCAGAAGGTCCCTTACATATTCCTTACATAATTCCAGATATGACACACTCAGGAAATATTTCTCTTCAGGTTTCTCAGGAATTATATTGAACATGGCATCTACAACTAGGGGCACAGGTCCTAGTTTGCTTCTGCTGTCTAGTTCAGAAGGTTTTTCACCTGCATTCACGTCTTCAAAAACTAGAACACTTCCTCTAAAATTCTTCGAAAATTCTTTAAGACAATTCTCAATAAACTGCCTAAAGGAACTTCTCTTCATATTTTCATCTGTTATAACACCCGTTTGCATCCCACCACTTTCAATTGCTTCCATACACATCATGTCCTTTATAGTTTGCATGTTTAATTCTATCAAATATAGAGTGTATTATTTTTAAAATAATCAATATAATATACAGTAAATGACATGGCTGAAAGCAAGAATAGTTATGATCATGAAAAGCACAACAAATAACAGAAATAACACTGCAGAAGATACAACACACTCAGTTGTGAATATTTCTCCCAATTCAGAATAATAATGAATTAAAAATTATCATAGGTCAAAAGAAAGGAAATAAAGAAGGGTTCAAAAAAGAAAGAACAAAGAAAGGAAGAAAGAAAGGCAGAAAGAAAGCATGAAAGGAAAAAGAACAGACATAAAGATAAAGGAAGATTAAACAAAGTTAATAACGGAAGAGTAAAAAAATAAGAAAAGGTACAATGAAAAATAGAAAGTAGAAACGAAGTAGAGAAGACGACATCATATTCTGAAAAATATAGAAATAGAGGAAAGAAAGCTATGTAGATATAGTGTGAATACTAGAAGATACTGAACACAGGGAAGGTAAAGAAAATTGCTCCTTTGTAATAGCTAACATATTTACACTCCCAGATTTAATAGCTAATGCTAACATGATAATGTTCTCAAATCTGATAAAGGGGCTAGTATTTCCAACTGATAAAAACAATTCTGAAAATTACAAGTTCAATATAAACCAAAGAGCTGTTTTAACGTTAGTGGCATTATTAAAAACTGACAATTTAATCACAAAAGTGTCTGTAATTCATACGTCAAACATATCATGATGACAATTAATATTTAGCAATACCTTAAGCTGTGATTTATAAAAAAAAAAAAAAAAAAAAATGCCTTTTTCTTAATGCTCCTAGGAGGTAGAACTAATTGGTTCTGTTTGCAAGGGTGACAATTGGTTTGCAGTAAAAAATACTGCATGTCATACTCATCAATTACACTGAACAAAAATTCTCAACTTTAATTTTGAAAATGTTTCATCTTAAATTGCATACTGAATTGAAATATAATTTAGAAGAAATTTTCTCCATTATTAAGTCCTTACATGATGCTTTCTTTGTGGCCACAGCATGCAACAGTGCTTCTGCTTGCGAGAGTATTGGTTGATATTCTGTAAAAAACAATGTGAACCAAACTTAACAAGAAAATAAAATACAAGAGTAAAGTAAATAAGAAATTACAGAAAAATAATTGGTTGTTAAACACAAGCAGAAACCAAAAAATAATAGAATTTGGAAAATACTCTAGTTCACTGCATAGTTAAATTATTTGAAATCAACATAAGAAAATAAAATATAAAGTGTAAGTAAGTAATAATTAATTAATGAGAACATACATTTTTCTTTCTAGTTTGCTAATTATGCAATCATTATTAAATATCAAGCTGAGTGAAATTAGCAAAAATAAAACAACATAGAGGAGTTCTGTGGATCCTAACAGCAAAAATCACGAATTCTCATTCAGAACTTTGAAATGACTCATTGCGTCATTGAAAACTCTAAGTGGAATGAGTAAGAGAGAAATACATTCAAGTACAGAGTCTCTGACAATGAATGATGGGGTTTCATGGTGTGAAGTACGTGTTATGTTCAATAAACTGAAAATGCTTTTAATTAATTCAGTAACCCAAACAGTTTGCGTTCATGTATTTTTTTCGTATCATTGTTGTCATCTTCATAAAAAGTCACTGTACTTGAATTTATCAATTTGCATTGCTAGACGCATGCTTGAGCAATGTTACCTAGCCTGCAAACCTTGTTGTGTGTTATTACAGAAATCACAAATCATACTAAAACAAAGAATCAGAACGCAATTGCAAGCGTTATGCCAGAGGTTCTTGCAAAAGAGTGAGTTACAACTGAATTTTGCTTTGTGTGTTAATGGGGGTCATATTAAAATTCGCTAACGTTATTTGAAAACTGCTGGAGTTACTAAATTAATTAAAAGTAATTTTCAATTGCCAACAGAAAAAAGCACTGCCAAGAATATATGGTCATTTGAAACGATTTTGAAGGGACCTAACACAAACCATAATTCATAATTCAAGATAATGAGGTGAACATGAATATTACTATTTTGCTAATCATATTTCTAATTTCAGTTTTTTGTACTTCATTTAAGAAATATTTTTCTTAATATTTCTTAAGGACAATAAACCAATATCACAAGTAATATATCGGAAAATAAAATATATATACATTAGCTTCAAAAAAGACTAATACCATTAGAATCGAACTACTCAAGAATATGTGAGCAACTTTGCTTTCATGCATTTTCCGATGATAAACTAAACAATCTAAACTGGGGGATGAATTGAAAAGTGATAAAATGGGTAAAAATGAAATAATCTGGGAAATATAGCAGGCTGGAAACCATGATAATACCCTTGAATACAACAGCTGTGGATGTAACCAAACTTTTTTTACCTGTATGGAAGAAGGTTGCTGCATGCTAACAGAGACTTGACTCATAGGAGGACGATGACCTGTTGTGTGGATTTTTGCTAATTCCTAAAACATGAAACACATTGTTGCATTACAATAAAGTCATATTTTCATACCACAACTAAATTCAACAGTAACTAGAAGGGACCCTAACTATGTAAACTTCATTTTGCAAGAAAGGCAGAATCAAAATTAATTTCTGACTTTTAGAATCTTGCATTTTGCATTTCTTTTAACTTCTCTCAAGAACTAGAAGAATCAGTAGTTCATTTTCTGACTAATAACCATAAACCATTCTTTGACCAATGAAAATTTTCAGGGTAAAATATCAGCACATCATCATCTTTATCTCACTAATAAGTACATTCGAGTGCATGGAATCTTTCTGATATGACACGCAGTGGTCAATATTGGTAAGGGAATTCTAAACTGGCTCTGCCAAGCCCACTCCCCATCCCTGCTCCTTTTCTCAGGATGGTGGATACGGCTAACAGCCTCTAGATTCAACGAGAGAACATAATCATTTCAGAATTAATCTTAACCTTGTTCAATACGGGAAATAACTTTCTGTTTGTTGTCCATGTCCTTTGTTCACTTCAAATGACTGTATGTATAATATAGAAGACACTATTTACAAGACAATTTCATCAACCCTCCACTTAATGTGTGTTTAAGTAAAGTAAAGAGTTCCCTATTACAGGCCATGGAGGCCCACAGGGTTCCAGGAGGTTGAGGCTCCCAGATTTTGAGACATTCGGCACATGATGGTGGTAAGGTTGTCAGCCTTACGCACCGGCCGCCTTTACCCCCAGG
The DNA here is from genome assembly GCA_964059195.1 of Ectobius pallidus. Taxonomy (NCBI): domain Eukaryota; kingdom Metazoa; phylum Arthropoda; class Insecta; order Blattodea; family Ectobiidae; genus Ectobius; species Ectobius pallidus. The sequence goes on from CAXKWD010000011.1 coordinate 44,355,936, forward strand.
ATTGCTCCTGGTACTCATTTCTGTTAGAGGCTGAGTCGACCCCAGGGCCATAGTGCCACCAGAAGGATTAGGCCAATTGAAAAACTCCAATGACCTCATCGGGAATCGAACCCACGACCTTCCGATTTGTAGCGCAGCGCCTCAACCACTACGCTACGGCGTACCCCTTAATGTGTGTGTACTTCCCCCAAATTCATCACTGCTGACTATGAAACGACCTATGTTCAAAGGTTAAAGTCTAAGTGCCAGACTTTTGACATCAAACCAATACCAGACAAGCTCATCCAAGGGCTGGTATAGACAATTGTTGTGAACACGCCTTACAGCCCATTTCACAGCCCACCTAGCCCTGAGCATTTTTCTTAGGCTACAATGCATGTGGTCGGACTTGAACTCAAACTAATAACAGATTGGCTCATCCAGGGCGCATGTGGACTACATGTGATAAGGACATTCAATGCATTAAAACACCATATAATAATGAAACTTTTATACAGCGAAGCAATATACTATGTTAATTAAATGAGATGGTTGATATTTAAACCCTTTAGACTTCACTTTTATTTACTTTTTGCCGAATGTACATTTCATGGGCTTTGCTTTTAGTTGAAAATTTGGGCAAAGCCCATGAAACGTACATTCTGCAAAAATACAAGTAAAAGTGTAATCCAAAGTTTTTAAATGTCAACCATCTCATTTAATGAACATAGATTCAATGCGATTTTAAATAAAGAAAAACACTAGAAGAAATCAGAAGCATTGGAAAGTTTCCAAGTGTACTTCACCCATCAGAAGATAATGATTTTCTTACATTAGCTGTGTTAGACTAAACAGTTACTATAGTTGGCCAAAGCAGAGAACTTCTCTGCGGGGTGCACTGCTAATTAGAGGGGCAAGAGGAGGTGGTAGTAGAGGAGGCGGTGAGGGCTGCAATCACAGGTGGCTAAACGATTGCTTATTGGCTGCCGTGCGCGTGATTGTTGCCGCCGCACGTGCCGAAATGCTCTATTAGCAAAGTTAAAAATATTTGGCAAGCACTTCAGTTGCTTATAATTTCTGTGCAGTTTTATTTTACTTTTCTTATAATTTCTGTGCAATTAGTTTTATTATAATTTCCGACTCATAGATTTTTTTGTTGGTATTATCATCTTGTTTCAGTTTTCTGTTTTTTGCCCCTTATCAATTACAGCATTTACCCGGAAACCCCGAAAAACTACGGAAATCCGGAGAAAATGAGTTTTTCTTTGTTCTTTGCTCCTGATATGCCCAGAGAATTTCTGACTCACATATTTTTTGTTGGTATTGTCACATAGTTTAAGGTTTCAGTTGTTTGCCTCTTACCAATTACAACATATCTCCGGAAAACGCGGAAAACCACGTATATACGGAGAAAATGACAATTTTTTTTATCTTTGTTCTTTGCTCCTAGTATTCAAAGGGAATTGGCGACTCATATGGTTTTGTGTTAGTATTGCAATCTAGATTAAGGTTCCAGTTGTTTGCCTCTTATCAATTACAGTATATCTCCATAAAACTCGGAAAACCACGGAAATCCGCAGAAAATGACTTTGTTTTAATTTTTTTACCTTAGTTGTTTGCTCCTAATATTCCCAGGGAATGTCTGACTTACATATTTGTTTGTTGGCATTGTCATCTAGATTAAGGTTTTAGTTGTCTGTCCGTTATCAATTACAGCATATCCCCGTAAAACCCGGAAAACCACGGAAATCCACAGAATTTCTAGAACTCGAAACTTGTGATGTACAGTCACTGTAACCGTTATTGCGAAATAATTCTTCTGCTTCAGGTGTGTCCTTTGCAGTTACAAAAGGGTGAGTATGTGGACTACGAGATATCTGCCATAATTGTGATGGTCACATGCAAAGAAAAGGGGAATCATAACTTCTAAACATGCCAAGTGTAAGTTAAAGTTCTTTTTCTTAGTTGCTCGCTGAAATCTTAAAATCAATGACACTAATTTGTCCATATTACCAATCCAAAATTGTGCTGTTTTACCCAATGTCCCTTCTCTAACTTCAGTCAAGAAAGTAGGGTAGTGACTGTGGAAGGTTTGGCAAGATAAATTATCATTCACAGATTTCAAATTTGAATATGAAGGGTGTTCTGCCAGGTTTTCAATCGCTTTCATCCCTTCAGCATCAGGATTTTTTCCAGTATTCTTTGTCATGCTGTAATTGGTGAGGGGGAAACAACTGAAACCTTAAACTATATGGCAATAAAAACAAAAATTATGTAATTCAGAAATTCCCTGGGAATATTGGTATCAAAGAGCAAAGATTAAAAAAAAATTAAAAGATATTAAAACAAACTCATTTTCTCCGGATTTTCGTGGTTTTCGGGGTTTTCCGGAGATAAGATGTAATTGATAAGGGGGAAACAACTAACCCCTTAATATAGATGGCAATACCAACACAAAAGCATATGAGTCACACATTCTCTTTGAATATTAGGAGCAAAGAACTACGATTTAAAAAAATTAAAGCAAACTCATTTTCTCCGGATTTTCGTGGTTTTCGGAGTTTTCCGGAGATAAGATGTAATTGATAAGGGCAAACAACTGAAACCTAGAACTAGATGGCAATACCAACAAACAAAAATCCCTTGGAATATTAGGAGCAAAGAACAAAGAATTTAAAGAAATTAAAAAAAAAATCAATTTCTCTGGATTGCCGTGGTTTTAGGAGTTTTCTGGAGATATGCTATAATTCATAAGGGGCAAACAACTGAAACCTTAATCTAGATGGCAATACCAAGAAAAAACATACGAACCAGAAATTCCCTTTGAATATTAGGAGTAAAGAACAAAGATTTAAAAATAAAACAGTCACTTTCTCCGACTATACGTGGTTTTCGGGGTTTTCCGGGTGTATGCTGTAATTGGCAAGGGGAAAATAACTGAAACCTTAATCTAGATGGCAATACCAACACAAAAACATATGATTCACCAATTCCCTTTGAATACTAGGAGGAAAGAACAAAAATTTAAAAAAAATTAAACGAAGCCATTTTCTCCGGATGTCAGTGGTTTTCGGAGTTTTCCGGGCTTATGCTGTAATTGATAAGTGGCAAACAACTCAAACCTTAATGTAGGTGGTAATGCCAATAAAAAACATGAGTCACAAATTCGCTTTGAATATTAGGAGCAAAGAACAGAGATTTAAAAAATAAAACAAAGTCATTTTCTCCGTATATACGTGGTTTTCCGGGGATATGTTGTAATTTGTAAGGGGCAAACAACTGAAACCTTAAACTAGATGCCAATATCAACAAAATGTGTGAGTCAGAAATTCCCTGGGAATATTAGGAGCAAAGAACAATGAAAAATTAAAACAAATTCATTTTCTCCGGATTTCCGTGGTTTTCCGGATTTTCCGGGTAAATGCTGTAATTGACAAGAGGCAAACAACTAAAAACTTAAACTAGATGGCAATACCAACAAAAAAATATGTGTCGGAAATTCCCACGGGGGGGGAGTGTTTCATATTAGTGGCCCATGGTCTAGGAGGAGAATGTTTTCATAACAGATAGTGTACTGTACTACAATGTTAATAATAGCACGGCACGGTTCCGACTCGTAACGTAACGGCCACATTCCTCGCATTCCTCACAGAGAAGTTCTTTGCTTTGGAACACTATACATTACATGAGAAGGAAATGTCAAAAGCATTAGATAACAGAAGACATCAGATTACAGAAGATAAGTAAAACTTTATACCAGTATACAACTTTGATGTAAATCAGTTCTCGGTACGCATGGGGCATGACAACAAGACAGACTATTCATGCTTGTGTTTACATATCAATGGTTAAAACCAGTCCTAACACATCTGCTAGAAAAACCTAACAAACAAACACTAGTAGCGTCGCATTTCAGATCTGGTAGTAGACTACTGTGTGTGTGTATATATATATATATATAAAATTCTTTTAGACAATACTTACTTGTTCAAGGTCATGGAGGTCAATTGCAGCAGGTCGAGGTCTTTGCTGTCGCTGTGATTCCTCCCGGTTTGCTGCCTGACTTGGACTCATAATACCGCTGCTACTGTTGCTGCTGTCAACTACCGGCGTTACAGACATCTAAAAAATTTGATTAAATTAATTGGGAAAACATTGTGAAGTGTCAATATTTTAAACTTTAAAGCATTCAACCTCACATAATTGCTGTAAATAAAAACTTACCAGATTAGAACATATATTTTAATGGGTTCCCCTAGTAGATTTCAGATGGCGATGATGGGTAACCCATCAAAATGTATGTCCTAATTGGTTAAGCTAATTATGTGAAGTTGAATCCTTTAAAGCTTAATATATAATCTAAAAAATAGCTTATATTAATTTTTATAACAAGGATATATTAATTCTGAATCTCTACTACAGACATAGTCATAACACATTGGTAAACATCAACAAAGTACATTATAAAAATTTTTTTATTAAGAAATACTGCAAATTGTCTTAGCAGTACATCTGAACAAGTTCAAGTCATTATACTTACTGCTTTAGTTCCAATCTTCAGGCATGGTAGATATTGGTAGAACTGGTGTTTTAATTAGTCACATGAGTGACCTTCTGACATGCAAACCTTGACTATGATTCAATCTATGAAACTATAAGACTATAGCTACTAATACTATCTACTCTCTTATACAAGGTGCACTAAGACATATTACTAATTCTATCCATGCTTACATTGTATCAATTCATCTACTACACAATGTTCACAAAAATGTAGCTACTCGTTTTATCTGTAAGTTATGTGACTTACTAATTTATTATACAAAATATGCACAAGCATAAACAAAGACAAACAATGCAAGCCGTCTTACCTACATTACACAGATTTGACTAAATTTTACAGAAAAAACAGAAAAAAAACATGCAGATAGTAATGTAACTATGTTCATTTACAAATTTTTAACTACATTTCTACAAAAAATGTTAAAATATGTTTGATTATTTAAAATCTATGTCTTATATGCTTACATTTGTAGAACATTTATACAATCCAGGTATCTTTACATTTTCCTTTAAATATTATTCTTGAAAATGAAATTTCTATGTATTTAATAATGCAAGGTATTTTATGAAATTTATGTATTACTATAATATTACAGGGACATGTCCCATGAGCAAATAATCTAATCTTGCTTAATACAATCTAATGTACAACTATTACTTTTCTTTTAGTTTTTACACAGATAGCTACCAAAACAAACAGCTATGCCTATTAGTTCTGTCTATGGTTCCATAATATACATCTCATGGTTGAACAAAATCTGCCAAGACATAGCCATTAACTTTATCTTCAGTGACACTATGTCAAACTTATTTTGATACAAAATTATCATGATACTACATTACATAAAACCATTAACTGAAATTATTGGTAGAGTTACGAAGATATCACAAAAATTATACCTAACCCAACAGTTCTTCTCTTTATATGAACAAAAGACATAAAGTGAATACATAATTTTTTCTTCAATAAGAAAGCAACTAACGTGTGTTTCACATACGAGTTGTCCAATCATGTGAGTTTCTGCATCGTGGCAGCCACAGGTCTAACTCCCAAGTGATCGGGTGAAATATCTATGCAAATAAAGCCACTAATGGTGTAATGATTCAGAATATCACAATAACAGTTAAATTTACAATGAAAACAACCACATTCCTCACTAAAAGATACTTTGGAACTGTCTTCCTCTTGCATCTACACAACATTGGCACCTTTTTAGGAAATTTTCTTTCAAACGTAAAAATTCAGCTTCTGGGATAGAGTTAATTTCTCTTCTGATATTGTCTTTAAGTTCTTCAAACAGTATGTGACTATTACCTATGGGGGAACTTGAAAAATAAAGTGTACAGGTAAAAAACCCCATACATTAGAAGAACTTAAAGACAATATCACAAGAGAAATATAACTCTATCTCAGAAGCTAAACTTATGCACGTGAAAGAAAATTTCCTAAAACGGTGCCAGTGTTGTGTGGATGCAAGAAGAGAACATTTCCAACATCTCGTGTGATGAAGTGTGTAGTAAATTTTCATTGTAATTTTAACAGTAATTGTGAGAACCTGAATCATTACACCGTTAGTGGCTTTATTTGCATAGATCTTTCACCCGATCGCTCGGGAGTTAGAGCTGTGGCCGCCACGATGCAGAAACCTGTATGATTTGCCAGCTCTTACATGAAACACACTGTATAAGAAAATATGTTATATTATTTGGAAGTTGTAGAATATTCAAACAGAAAGCATACCCTAAATTTAATGTGTAATACTGCAGTTTAATATGAAAGGAATGTAGGAGTTTTGTATCATTACAATAACTGTTTGGTCATATTTAGACTCCAAACCCTTTGTCTTAAGTTTTACATAATATCTTATTTAAGGGAAAAAGCTAAACTGAACAATTCAGCAGCCACCATGTCAGCCGTGCCATCCTGATTACTATGAAGTGTACAATGCCACCAACATCTGAATGACTGCCTGCATACTCTGCACAGCAGATGGCAGAGTACTCTATGGATTAGATAAAACAGCAAATTATGAACAAAATACTGATGATATTTATAATGGGATAATACAATAAAATAGTCCTGATATAGTTAGAGTTGTACTTTTGGATTCAATACAGCAATGACAAATAAGCTCACTACAAGTAGTAGTTATATAAGAAATTATTAGAAACAAGCACACAACAAAATATTCAGTGAATAATAATATAACAAACTCCTTGAAAGGAGTACCAACAACAATTCAGCCCTTATTTTAAGTGTCCTCCAAGCTACTGAATGTTTACTGCAAAGAAGGTGGTGGAAATAGCACAGAAGTGTTGAAATCTGTAGCAAGATTGAGTACGGAAATATGTTCACTAACTTCACTATTAGGTATATTATAAACAAACAGCTTTAGCAATCCATTTCTGGGAAGAAGTCCATGAAATCGGGGATGAAATATTACTACAACCAGTTCAAAAACCATTAGAGCTCATGGTCTGGGAGAAAATATTCATTCAAAAGAACTGCCAAAAACTGCTAGACTTTGACACCTCAGTGGACATCCATGGAACTATCATCAAGTATATCCACCCACCACGAGATGACCAGTTGGAATCCTCTGATGATGATGGGGATACCCATTGAAACAATCGTTCTGGGTAAATATATCTAATAGTGAATTAGTGTGCATATTTCCGTAATCAGTCTTGCTATATTGTAGATGGTGGATCATTTCGAAATGTATGATCCTGGACAAACATCATATTGATTCTCCTTCAATTTGTTTTGATATTGTATGTTTATGTCTTTAAGATAATCCATTTTATTACACCGCACAAGTAAGACTTGTCTTGTGCACTATTTAACTGAGAGTAACAGGAAATTTCACCACTCCGATAATGATTTGTATGCTTTTTGTGGCTCAACATAGCATGATGACTAGTAGCAAGGGAAGGTGACGGTTGAGCTGGCTGCTGAATCTGAATCTGAATCTGTATGCTTAGTTATATTAAATTATGTCTTAAGTTATAGTGCACTACAAAAGCCACACAAAAAAAACCAACTGTTAACAGAAAATAAATATAAAAAACTGAGTAAGTTATTCAGTTTATTCTTCTCTTCATATTTCATTGAAAATATGCTCTACATGCAATTACTATCTATAAAACTGTGCCAAACATAGCCTTTTAATAACCACTACCCAACAGAATCTACTGCCACAACTAAAGCAGTCAAACCTTTCCATCCAGTAGTTGCATGTGAGGAGAAGATGAAACTGACTTACTTGCTGAGCGGGTGCCAAAATGGCCACAGGGGCAGCCACAGGTATGACGACAGGTTGCACTGTAAGAGGTTGGTCTGGGGGTAGCGCAGTGATTCCTTCCATTCCCACAGTGGGACATGGTTGTGTAACCACATCTAAGGCTGTGGGAATATTCACACTGGAAGATACTGGAGGATGAAGCGTGCTCTGCGGTGACAAAGGTCCCTACAAGGGTAATTTCAAACATATTTAATTATGGAGGTTAGCACTACCTTAGAGTGCTTTATCACTGAAATCACATCATCCTTATCATCCTCTTCCAAGATAGGGCATAATTAAATAGCTGACAAACTGCCTGTAGATCATTATCACTGTTTTCTACACTCAGCTTCTGAAGCACTGAATCTTTCTTCTGGCCTGCATGTCATATGGTGTTAAGGAGTTGGTGATAATCAGGGCCAGGTATTTATGGAGATAGCAGTAATCACCACTTGTTAGATAAAGAACTAATTTTTTCAAGTACAGTACACTTTTATCAAAGAATACAAATGATAAAATCAATCTCCATGAATAGCTGTCCCTGGTAATAATGGAAGGAAGAAATAAATTGGTGGGAAATTATAAGACTAATTAGGAGAATCCTCAGAAAACCTGAAAATACTTTCACTTTGATCCTCAGTGAAGGTCAGGTCAACATTTTCCTGCACCATTTTAAATATGCAGAATGTCAAGTTCTTACAAAAGCCAAATATTGCAGACTATGGTATTTAAGAATCCACTCATTCTGAGGCTCCACAAGTAAACTTTCTGTCAAATAATATTTTGTGTTCTTCCATGTTACAGATCCACTCACAGAAGTTGGTGATGGATCCTGAGACTTGCTTCAGAAGCATGGTATGTCATCGTGGGGGGGAAAAATACCCAAGCATACTTTGCTGTTGCCATACTTTGTTGGAGTTGCCCTTTTAATCTTCTTAGTCTAATATCTATTTCTTATAAGCTGCATATTTCAGAGAAGATAAACAACTACCGATACACCACGGAAGCTATAAAAAGGCACCACATATTTGTTTGTTTATAATACAGAATGTATACTCAGTGAAGTTTCTTGATACATTCCACAAGATGAATTAACAACATATTTCATATTTGTAAGACTTTTAGGCAGTATAAAACTGCAATCTGTCACATTAGCTACATGAAATTAGCATACAATTACTTAAAGACATACATCAATATAAGCTAATACAAACTAACAACATGACTAAGCCCGGAAGTTAATGCTTTATCAGAAGAAATGCTTGAAAATATGCTCTGACAATTGTGAAGTATTCTTACAGAATCAATGAAGTATGCTCTATCAATTAAGTAATTTATAAATTACATTACAAAACTTAAAAAAATGTAAATGCAGCAAATCTTAATAAATTGAAAACTAGTGAAATGAAATGCCTCATTAATATTATACAATCAGTTCTAAAAGAATTAGGCAATGTAGCCTACCGTCAAGGGTTGTACAGTTGGTTCTCAAAACATTCACTTAGCCAAATATGCTGTAAATGTTTGAATTAACATAAATAATTATGCACAATATTTAAAATGTGTCAGAAATATGCTGTTAAAAAGTAAGAATTGACACAATATGGAATTTTTTTTAAATATCAGGCAAATATGATGCAATATCGCAAAACTAACAAGATATCCAACAATATGCAAAACAAAACCATCAATTTTTTGTTATTTCTTTCATGCCTTGTACACTTTTAACACTAGCATGTAATGGGGAGCATTATTAAAAATACGGTTTTTCATAAACTTCTGGGCCTTAAGTAACCTTATGGTTTGAGTCAGCCATTAACTGAGGATGGGAAGGAATCATGTCTTCTGAAAAAAGCTATTTTAAGTTGAGTAAGTGTTACAAATCCCAACTCATTATTATGCTACGTTTACACTGAAGAATTTGTTGTCAGGCACGGCTTTAGTTGTAGAACTTTTGCCTTCTTTTTATGTTAACATTATTGATGATTCTTCCAGAACAAGTTTCTAATAGACAAACACTCAATTTGCATTAGAAAATGACAATATTATATTGTGCTAGTGCTAATTAAATCTTCCAACCTGTAGGGCCATGGTATTACGTTAGATGGCTGTTAAAAAGCAGGGATTTATATTTATTTGGGCAGTCAGTATCTTTAATTCCGAATTTTATGGTAAGAATGGTTTATTAAACATTGATATTTTAGTTTTAAAACTGTGTTCAGTCGTATAACTTTTTGTAAATTCAAACATGCTTAACTTTCTTTAGAAGAGTCTCTTGTTTTATGAGCCTGGAGCCTTGGAGTCAAGCTTCCAGGCAGGTGACCCAGTAACACCGAATAAGCTGGATCCAATTTAGTTGGTAATAGAAAGGGTTTGTTTAATTTCGCGAATAACAGTATAATCGATATAAAATTTTTTATATTATTGTGCTTAAACCGTTTATAAGAGTGCTAGAAGTGCTGACCCTCGATTACCACATATAATTTGCAATAAGACTTATATGGCCACATTATCTGTCACAAATCCTGCCGAGGCCTAATTCAATTCTGATAATGTTCTAATATCTCTTCTATTTCATCAATTTTCTCAGTAAACACATGTGGACGCTCTCTTGATTATTTTGTATTATATGCAGAACCTATTCAAGGAAGAAGAAAGTGTGCCTATAGGCCTAAATTCAAATTTTCTACAAAGGTATTACGAATGTGAGGGACAACGCTTCTAGATCATCTTATGTTCTGTTTAGAGAACTCCATAGGAAAATATCCCCGATTTCGTAAAATAAAACAGCGTGAACGTAGCAATATATTTCAAACAGCTGATGGTTGTCAGTCAGCTATCACAAGAAACATGTGCAAACAACATTTTCGCTGGGATCTGTTCCATGTTATCGCTCTTGGAGCAGAAACAATAACTTGTGGCAGAATCTTATTTCTGGTGTATTTTATTCAACTGTTTGTGCCAGGGAGTAGGATAGGTTTGAGACTTGTGGCGAATAGGTTACCATACATGTGCCCAGACACATATCCCAGCAACAAATTCCTCAGTGTGAACGTAGCATTATATTATCAAGGTATAATATGTTACAAGATCCCTTTTTGTTCCTATGTATGTACTTGCTACTGTGAAGACGCTTACCAGTGTATGACCACTAGGCATCGAGATGGATGCCAGTTTCTGCTGCAAAGTCTGCATATAGCTGTCATAGCTGTGTTGAACTTGAGGAGTTGCTGGATGAGATGGTGGAGTCCCACTAAGCACTAGCTCCGATGGCTGTGATGTCAGTTGAAGCAGCTTCTGCTGTAAGTCAGCGATTGTCTGGGGACCACTGAAATAATATAAATATGGTAACAATATTACTGAGGGCCTAGAAACACAAATTCTTCTCATTTCTACATTCAAAATTAGATTTTAAATTAATTCTGGTAAAAATTGTTCAATTTGCACGAAGTCTCAACATTGATCCATTTTAAGGAATATTTTCATAGTTTCCATTTTTCCCAAGAGTTTTGTCAGCAAGTGCCATATTAATAATAGAGGGATATTCCTTCATAGTGATGCACTGTAGTAAATTTTCACTCCAAAACAAACTGCATACTGAGGAATGTGCAGGCAAAGTTGAAGAAACTCTGGAACAATCTAAAATGCAAAGAGCATTTACGGTTCTTGCAGAATACAATCTATTATAGTCTGCTCTGTAAATTCTAAGCTACATAGCTTCCCAATATCAATTCTTTTTGTAATTTTGTATACTCAAACAAAAACTAAATATTCAATCTTTAAGAAAGGTTTATATCCTAAATTCTTGCAGACAAGAAGCAAACTGTTTAGTCAGTAATTAGGGAACAAACTGTTATGCTAATGTTGATGCAGCACAAAATGTTACTTACCCCTCTTTCTCCAGAGAGTTTTGCTGGGACAGTCTTGGATGAATAAGTGTACCGTCCATGCCACCCAGCATTCCATGTGTGATGGTGTTCTCAGGGGTGAACTGACTGGGCACTACTGATACTGATTTGTCAGACACTACGCTTGTTTTCCTGCTTGGACCTTCACTGCCTGACAATTCTGACGTCTGGGAATCCTGGGTGACATGAGATATGGATGTCCTTACAGACTGGTCAGCATGCACTTCTTCACTTGAGATGCTTTGACCAGAGGGATCCATTTCCAAAGGTCCCAAATGGCCATCTGGGTCAATGATGCTTGACCTCTTGGATGAGTAAACATCAGCTGATGAACTCATTGAGATTTCAGATTGAGTGCCAGGCATTTCAGCGTTTTGATCTTGTAATTCAACTATGTTAGCAGCAGGTTGATCAGCAGATGGCAACTGTGGCTCTTGTCTCTGTAACTCGATGACCTGAGCTGAACTTTCTGCTAAGGAATTTATCTGATTAGATGACATCTCCACCCCAGTAATAACAGAATTTCCAGCAGGAGCCAAAGGTTGGTTTTGCATTTGCATTTCAACAACTGTGACAGCAGAACTATCAGCTGTTGAACCAGGTGGGTTATACTGATTAACAACTTCCACAGCTGATGGTAGTTGCACTTGTCCTGTCATGTCTGTAGCCAGTTCCTGCTGCTTCAATTCCATGACTGTAACAGTGGATCCAATGGTTGGATCGGGGTAATTTTTCAAAGATACAGAAGAGCTCTGAATGGTCTGTGAGGTGTATAGATGGGTAGTGTTTTCAGGCAATGGAACTGAGGTGCTGTCAGTGCAAGGTTCTAGTGTGTTTGCATTTGGTAAGCAGCTAGTAGAATGCAATTCACTTTGTGGCTGAATTACACTGTTGGTTTCCAGCACTGTTTTGGTTGATGTGGCTTCATTAACAGTGCTCACCACGAAGCGAGAACCAAGACGCTGCTGAAAAATTGACACATATGTATGTTCAAATAACTCTCCAAATAGATATAGCAAATTTGAATACGGGAAGTTCACAAAACTTCATTTATTGGGTATTTTTCTTTTAGAACATATTTAAGATCACACCTTCTCAATCATCAGTTTGATTCTACCTGGTAATCTGACAGCAGGTGGATGGAAAAGTTCTAAGATAAAAATGCTAAATAAGTGAAGTATGTGAGAACCTCCTACACTAAATTTGTTATAGATATCAATAATTCACCTTGCTATTTCCCTATTAATGTTAGTAACTCCAAAAACCTGTTCCATACATAATTATCTACAGACCATTATCTGACAAAACTGTGAACATTTTTCACTTAATTTTGCTACACAACACTGCAAAACTAAAGTCATGATATAAATTAATATTTTGTATAGTATTTCTGGCTTGTCTTTCATGAAGTTGATAATAACTTGCTTCTTGGGCATGTGCCTGCTGACATCTTCTATGAGGAAGTGAGCCTGCCTGGGAAAGGATGTCCTATGCAGTTGTGGTAAAATATTGGGAATGGGAATACTATAGGAGAAAAATTCCTCCGGCACTGGGACTTGAACCCAGGACCTTTGGCTATTCACGCCAATGCTCTACCAACTGAGCTAAGCCGGAGTTCAATTCTCAACGCCAGACGGAACCTCTCTCCTTTCTCCTATAGTATTCTCATGTAATGTCCAACAGAGACAATAATTCTGTGGTTTCATGAATGCTTATACATGAATGCTTATATAATGGGAATGGACCAATGAGGAAGGTGGAAAAGTTGAGTGAAACCAATGTGAGGTCTCTGTACCAATCAAATGCTTTCCTAATTGCTCCAATCCAATCCATGGACTGTTTTCTCGGATGTAACAGTCCTTCCTCCCAAAAGACGGCAGCAGATCCAGATCCCAAAAGCATGGATGATATGGATTTTTTTCATTTCAACTGTAAGCCTAAGAAGCAATTCTTCATTGTAGAAATCATTTGTCATTGGATCATTGCTAACTCTAAACAGAGGTATCTTCCAAACCCAAAGACACAACAAATTGAGTTGACAAAAAAGATTTTTATAGCCTTTAGTCATAGGACATTTTTTAGTTACTGAACAAAAAATATTGACCAAATAAAAGAAAATGGATGGACGGATGAGTTAAAAAAAATTACTGACATGTATGAAGTTTCTAATTATTATTATTAAAAGCTCATATTTTTTAGAATTTTCTGAACTGGAATTCAAAAATCTAATATTTAAATGCTCACATGAATATGGTTGGAGGAGTCAGTGACAACAAGCAAGCAGTATACTAGACTGGGTATCTTTTAATATAAAAGTAAAGTGTACAGTCCTTGAAGGCTCTTAAGGTTCCAGGATGTTGAGGCTCCCAGATTTTTAGACAATCATAACATGATGTTGCTAAGATTGTCAGCCTTACAAAACAACCGTCTTAACCCAATGGATTGCTTCTGGTACTTGCTACTTGCTATTAGAGGCTGAGATGACCCGAATCCATAGTGCCAACAGAATGATTAGGCCAATTGAAAAATCCGAAAAACCTCTTTGGGAAATGAACAACACTAAATTATTCTAGATCGAACTAATCTGCTTACTGGTACAAAACCATGTGTAATCACATTAAGTGGTACAATGAAAACATTTATTACTGGAAAGGTTTTAGATCTCTCTAGTATAGTTTCTAAATCTCTTTAGTATAATGAAGCTTATGTTCATGAAGCAGAAAGTAGCAACAGTCATTAACTGCTTATGAATTTGAAAGCTGTAAAATGACAACAGCAAATAACACTGTCTTTGTTGTAATTAATACATTATATAAATTTTATAAAATTAACTAAAGAATTACTCAAGGATTTGTGATCACAAACAGACTAGTTTTATGTGGAATTAGTGTTGTATATTGAAAAACCAGTATTACCCTAGGCTGAGGTGCTTAGTACATTTCCCAATTTGATTATGAATTTAACTCAGAAGCAGTGCCAGTAAAAGAGCTGCCTGAATGTGAGTTATTCCCTGCAGTTATTATAAAATGAAAGATAAATCTGATTACAATTTACTCTATGTTCACTCCTTTTCTTAAATAACATGTTACATTATTGACAATATCGTTAACATCACTTTGAATGACTCAGAATTACTGAGGTTGCTAGCTATTTTTAAAGTAACATTTTTATCTTAAGTCAATGGTAAAGGTACTGAATTCACTTAGAAGTGTTGAGATGATAGAAGATTATGATAATACAAAAAGGCAACCTTACGACTTCATGCAGGAAAAGTCATGAACAACCTAATTATATATTGAAAGCAATCTGTTCCCAAGCAGTTATAAAAAACAACTGACTCTCAGCTTTACTAACATTTGAGTCATATGCGCTTACCAACATCTATGTTACATTTCCAATATATTGAGAAAAATGGCAATAAAGGTGACTGTTGTATGCAAGACACGGCTGAGTGGTAAGACATAACATAGGCTTTTGTTCCTAAACCGATATATAAATGTATTTGCTCAATCGCACATAATGGAGGCTTACTCAAGAGAATCACATTAGTTTAAAGCTAATTGACTGTTTGAACCTACTTAAAATGTTTCAGTATGTATAAACAATGTTCCTTTAAATATTAAACTTCCATTAACTTATCTCTATAGAGTGGTCAAGATATTTTTATTAATTTGCCACACTTGCATGGGAAGCGATGTAACACAAACTTTTGTTCCATGATTTTTAAAGTGCATTTCGCTTCAAAATTTCCGGAATACTGAAGCCATCTGTTGAGATATGCTTAAACTACCTATATACAAGGATCAAGGTTATATCATAGATGTTTGTTCCATGAACATCTAAAAGTTTCACAAAATGTAATATAGATGTTTGTTCATCCATATGCTTCACTTGCTCTGCTCTAAACAGCATTACGTGCAAAGGTTCTTTTCTGGCATATAAACCTACCCCATCTATCAATTTTAAAATTAGCTGTACTGAGAAATGTTCTTACCTGTGCTGCCAAAGAAGGCTGTGGGACAGCTGCAAGAGGGTGTTGCTGCAAGATATGCATGGGACTACTTGGGCCGGACAGAGATGCGCGTTCTCGTACTATTGGATCAATCAATTTTGCTACTGTTGCTGTCTCGTCCCTCTGAAAAATAAAGTATTATTAACAAAATTTAAGAAATATTATGCATGTTATAAGAATTTTGGTAACTTATCCTAACATGCAAACGAAAACTCTTATGTTAGGTGCAAATTATAGAACATTTCTACTTATTTAAACACTAAAGCACTGCCATTATGTTTGCTGGCTTTCTTTTGTCTTGAGGCCTTACGCATGTACAAGAATAATCAAGGATTTGTGAGCTTCCTATAAAGCAATGGAACTCATAAACTCCTCACTTTAAATTGCTAGAGATTGGCAGTGCTGCTGGAAGCCTCAGAAAATCAAACTATTCAATTTGTTAAACAATAGTGTGGAAAAGATATAGATGTTCACCTTGATTCTACTATTATAGACAGAAATATTTAGATATAAAATGCATCTGTCATATTATATAGGTGGAATTTGTCTTTGCAGAAAAATATTTTGAGACTGTGAATGAAAATTCACACACTTTTTTCACTGGCCAAATTTAGTGGGTAAAAAAAAAAACCTAAAAAAGAAATCACCAGTTCAAAGAAACCTGGATTTTTCATTTCCTGGTTGCAGCGGATGTCATTCTGTCTCTAGCTATTCTCCTTTGTTTTTGAAGTGTTAAATTATATGTGCCTCATGAAAATGACTCTGCGTATATGCATGTCAGATGATCAGCAATAATATTGTGCACCATTATGTGTTGTACAAACTAACTCCGAACATAAAGGACTATAAACTGTGTGCCCCTTATGTGTTTGTGATAGGTGCAAGAAACGGGCAGAATTGATATGTACGAACTGACTCCACCTTAGAGTACTTAAAGTCATGTAACCTTATGCAAATTGTATGCGATTCCACTTTAATTCTAAAATATATTGTTAAGTTTGGCAATGTTCCATCAAGTCGAAAGCGAGAGTACCCCTTAATTTTTTTTAGGAAAAAAGCACTGGCATAAATAATAATAAATTTCCACTAAAAATGATCATGGGAGAAACAAAATAGCCTTTTACTAAATTAGCACATATCATTTATTACTGTCATAGGAATATGTCATTTTATTTTATAAATATGCCATTATAATCCATAGGTTCAAAATGATCTGATTAAAACATTTATTCTACTGTTGATATTGGAACCAGAAACAAATGACTAAATATCCCAAATATTCATAGATTACTGAAAAATGTAGTAACAATTAATTTGAAATTTTGTCACCATTTATCACATGCTAATGTCAGTAATCATTTACTAATCTCTAAAACATAATATTATTCAGGAGGTATTATGCATTCTTGAACAGAATTCCACCTACCAACCTGCATGCTCTTGTCATTTTATCATGAAGAAACACTTATTAATCGGCACACAGCTATAACTTTTCCACTCTCTTATCTTATGTTAACACACCACAATATCAAGTATGCACTTATCTTTGTATTCATTTCTAATACGGATACAAGGTAGATACTTTGCATTTATTTTTAATTTTTTCTTAGCAGCACTCAGTACACTAAAATTTGAGTGAAATCTATAAGCAGTGCATCATGCAGCCATTACATGTGACATATTGCAATTTCTGGATTTGTAGCTCCAGAAGGTAGTATAAACTATGCATTGCTCAAACAAATACCAAAAATCCTTCTGTAAATTGCCATGGATGGAGGTACATGAAAAATTTACCTCAATGTAATGGACAAAACCCCAACGTGTGGTTTTATAATAGTTCCTACAGTCCACTATGAAAATTACAAAGATCAGCTTAAGAGAAGTTTATAATGAAAGAGACAGATATATGAACTGACAATATTTAAAAAATAAATATTGTTTGAAAAGTGTAGAAGTTATATGCTTAATGATTGAATGCAGAGGTACAATAACCATCTTTTTGGCAAACATTTTTCGCTGCCCAAATATTTGTTTCTTGATGTGCCTTTACTCTCACTCAGATTTGGAAGAACCACTTACATGGCAAAAATTAAGTTAAACTTATTTATTCTTTAAGAGATAACCTTATTTCTTAAGATCCTGTATTCAGACACACTGACTTGAAAATATTGTTGAGGGGGGTTGCCCCCCCCCCCCCAAAATAAAAAAAATCAATGCCTATGCCTGTATTAGTATTCTCTGCTTTGAAGCCAAACTGTTTGGACAGAAAGACACAAAAATAAAATAAATCAAATAATTTCATTAAGTTGACAGAATACGGTATTTTATGTATTCTTCTGAAGGGTTTCTCTGAAGCTTTATGCTTCTCCGTTATATGGAGTGATACGGTATTGCATTGAGATAGTCACAAGCCATACTTAAATGTACCAGTACATCTGCCCTCTGGTACATGTATTCAAAAACCACAATGTGGTGGTTGTTTTCTCTCTCATTCTTTAGCTACATATTTTCCTGAACACATATTCACAAATAATAACAAAAAAAAAAACCTGTCAGAAGAAAACTTTATTTTCATTCTGCAAAAAAAGAGTCTGAAAAATTATCTAAGGAGAGTTCTGCAGATGAAAGGGATATAGCCTATTCGCTAATATTGTCTCCAGTCAACTGAAAGTGAATCACACACAGAAAGTAAACAAGTAAAGGAATGAAATACACCTGAATCAATGAGCCGTGGTAATTAATATTTATACATCTAGAATTAATTGATTAATGCTATAATACTCATTTTCATACAAAATAAAATCAGGTAAACGATGTAACAAAGTGCCAGGATGCTTTTGTTTAATCAGTGGTAACTGCAATTAAGATAAGCAGAAAATAAGTTATTTTTGTAATCAATTTCAGAGTTAAGCTCTAGATCGATTCATTAAGCAACGCTGATGGAAGAACAAAGGTCTAAAGTTTGATAAGCATATGCCAAGGAATATGTGGGTAGTGTTATTTGTCAACGCCACCTGCATTGCAACTTCCCAAGCCACATATGAACTGTAAAACAATAAGTTGCCAAGAGAACTGATTTGCATTTGATAAATTCTCTCTAATATTTACCATAAAATAGGCACTAAATTGGGCATTTCTTCGGTACCGGTCAACCGATTTGATCCAATATCAATAGGCTTCGTCCAATCGACATTATAAATCCGTATACCAAGTTTCATGAAAACCCGATAAAGCATATTTGATTTATCATGCCTACAGACACATGGACAGACAGACGGACAGACATTTTTCCGTTCCCCCACACAATCTCATAAAGCACCATTCTGGCACTTATTAATGTGAATTACTCAGGCAAAATGTGGCTGGTGACTATTTCTGAAACAATTTTTTTGTATGGTGCCAAAATCTAGAATTAATGAAGCGACTCTTTTTAAAGGCATTGATGGCAATAACAAACCTGTGATGAAAATAAATTTATAAAAACTAATAATTTATTACTTCTAGAAGCAAAGTAACTCTAAACTTATGTATGGATTTACAATAACTTTTTATGTTTATCATTTTCCCTCCAGTTTGGCCCACCTGAAACTAACACCTTGGCACTACATCCCTGAAGG
Source organism: Ectobius pallidus (assembly GCA_964059195.1). NCBI lineage: Eukaryota > Metazoa > Arthropoda > Insecta > Blattodea > Ectobiidae > Ectobius > Ectobius pallidus. The sequence continues at coordinate 44,375,299 of CAXKWD010000011.1, forward strand.
GTCTAGACCTACCACCCAACCGCTGCATCATCTACCATAGGCACATGGCAGGATTGGGGGCATGTGATCAGCATGCCAACATCCACAGCCTTTAATGGTGGTTTCCATGACCGCAGCCACTAATTTTCTATCAGGTAGCTCCTCAGTTTGTATCACAAGGCTGAGTGCACCCCGTTCCAGACCTCCCTATCTCAGAAAAATCCAAGTAGGTACCGGGGATCGAACCCAGGCCTGAAGATCTGTAGCCAGCGATGCTAACCACAGGACCACTCAGGAAATCGTTTGGCCCACCATGTATCCAAAATCAAATATTTCTTCCCCGTTAGCGCTCTTGACAAATTTTAAATTGCCCTTATTGGTCTGATTGCCCTTAATGGTCCACCTCACCGACAGACAAGCTTTGTCATATGCAGTACTGTGAGGCACACTAATTAGTGATTTTTGCGACCGGGCTTCCACTATTATTGTACAGTAGCATTCAAGATGGATGGATGGATGGATATATATATATATGAACCACAGATTATTGTCTCTGTTGGACATTACATGAGAATAGAATAGGAGAAAAACTCCTCTGACACTGGGATTTGAACCCAGGACCTTTTGCTATCTGTGCCACTGTTCTACCAACTGAGCTAAGCCAGAGTTCACTTCAGAGCACCAGATGTAACCTCTCTCCTATGACTGATTGCCCTTGATGGTCTACCTCACCAACAGACAAGATATGTCATATGCAGTACTGTGAGGCACACTAATTAGTGATTATTGTCTTTGTTGGACATTACATGAGAATATTATAGAAAAAAAATTCCTCTGACACTGGGATTTGAACCCAGGACCTTTGACTATCTGTGCCACTGTTCTACCAACTGAGCTAAGCCAGCTAAGCACCAAATGGAACCTCTAACCTCTTTCCTAAGACTGATTGCCCTTAATGGTCTTCCTCACTGACAGACAAGTTATGTCATATGCAGCGTGGTTTAAATGTTGGCAATGACCTCTAAACAGCCTTGTCCTGTTGTTACACTTATCATACGCTGAATTGAGGGTTAGAGTTTATAAAAGTATTTTCAGTCTATCATGAGAAATCAGTTCAGTTGTTAAAATTCATGCGATGTCGCCTGTACAGAAGAGATTTTCGTACAACGCAGGTTTTTTAAGTCAGAATTGATTTACACTGATTACATTGTACAAGGTTATATTTTGTTTATGGAACGAAGTATATAATTCCCTTTAAAATTTTTCATTTAGAATCACATTTAATTTCTTTTCCTTTAAATTTTCATCCTAAAATCAAGGCGCATCTTATGGTCCGGATCGTCTTATATTCCATAAAATACAGTAATATTGAGGCTATGAAGAAGATTCATTGTAGTTACGCTAAGAGGGACACTGGTGACCCAAACTGATTTTAGGTCACTGGTGAGTTGATGTATGGATGAGTTTAGATATCAAAATACCCCTCCGCAGGGAACATGTTAAGCAAGTACTAAATTTAATAAATAATAATTTTATCTCTCTGTAAACTGCTAAGGATAACATTAGTACCACCCAAACCTCAAGTATTAAATAATTCTGAACATCTTTGTAGTCTCAAAATTATTTCCTGTAAAATTATGATTTTTATGGTTTGAGACTATCTTTGATGCAATGCCTAATAGGAAAAATGGATCTATGGTAGGGAATGGTGATTCTAGTCCTAATAATCATATAATTTTATATGCTACAAAAACAATGTACTATACAATGGCTCTTATTTGTTCACTACTGCACAACTGTTACACTGTTAAGAACAACAGGTCTGAAATCATCATACTTCAGCTAGTGTTGAAGCAATGGCAGAAAAATTTCAGCAAGTGCTTACTTCAAAGAATAGCAAAAGTGTAAAGGCAATAATGGCTGTACATAAGAACACATAAAAAGAGGTCAGGACAATGGATGAAAAGGCCCTTTAACTGCTGAGTCATTACAACTAACAATAACCCCATGCTGACAAGGGAGACCACAGTGCGCCAGTCACAGATTTTATGGATCTTTCACAAGGTGAATCTATAAGAGCAAAAATTCAACACTCTTTTGACAGTTCTGGGATTTAATAATTAAGATTTTATTTAGTGTTTAAATTTTCACATGCCACATATATGGCATCAAATATTGGCAGACAATTCAAGTGAGCTGGTATTGTAACATTTAAGGCGTTAGCAAGAAACCTCAAACTACAAAGTTCCAACTCACCTCTTGCCTCTTGGTGAGAATTTTAATTATTATTAGTCTTTTATTGTGTTGTAAGTATCTTGTTTTATTTTTACTTATATATGAGGGTCATAAAAGATGTGAAATAACAATTTCTTAATTTGTTTAATCTTTATATCATGTCTGTGACCACATACAGCCAGAAACGTATGGTGATCCTGTTTTAATATAAATTCTCAAAGTATAAGGAAGAAAAGGAAAGTGCAACTTTCCTAGAATACACTACTGGATAATGGAAAACAATTTGCAGAATTAGATTTTATCTATGCTTTACCTTAGCCAACTTTTACAGTGAAAATGTTCCGATTTTTCACCTTGCAAATTTAGCTTCTGCAGAATGCCGTGTTGTAATATCTTTCACAATATGAAGATTAAATCTTTCAAAACTATCATATAAAAAAGACAAACAGAACAAATAGAATATTATAAAACAACATAATAAAATACAAATAAAAACTACAATTAGAATTTCTGCCAAATAGTAGAATCAAACCATAAACTATGAGGCTTCTTACTCAACACCTTGTTCATTACACTACCAGTTTTCTTGAGTTATTATATTGGGAATGTGAAAATTTGAATGCTATTTTCTTAACAATTAAAGTCCATTCAACATAATTTTGAAATAGGTATTTATTTTTTACCCAATTTATGAAACATTCCTAAAATTGGTGGCTGGTACATTGTGGACTCAACTTGTGAGTTTTTTTACTTAACAGTATTTGAATATATGCAGTCAAATTTCTAACTCTTGTATAATGATATGAACATATTTGTGAAGTACCAGTATGAAAATTCATTGTCTAATCAAAGTTCTATGCCCAAAAAATGTTAGAAGCAGCATCTACAGTGAGTCCCACGCAAGAGTTGGCCAATGACGCGGGTTTCTGCATCGCGGCTGGCACAGCTCCAACTCCCGAGCGATCGGGTGAAATATCTACGCAAATAAAGCCGCGGTTGGTGTAATGATACAGGTTACAGTTAAAATTACAACGAAAATAACCACGTACATCACAAGAGATGTTGGAAATGTTCTCCTCTTGCATAAGCACAACACTGACGCCTTTTTTAGGGAATTTTCTTTCACGCGCGTAAGTTCAGCTTCCAAGACAGAGTTAATTTCTCTTGTGATATTGTCTTTAAGTTCTTCTTGTGTATGGGAAATTGACCTATACGCTTTATTTTTCAAGTTTCCCCATAAATAATATTTACATACTGTTAGAAGAACTTGATGAGAATATCACATAGGCCTATCACAAGAGAAAGTAACTCTGTCTCGGAAGCTGAACTTATGTGCGTGAAAGAAAATTTCCTAAAAAGGTGCCAGTATTGTCTGGATGCAAGAGGAGAACATTTCCATCATCTCTTATGATGAAGTACGTGGTTATTTTCATTGTAATTTTAACTGTAAATGTGATAACCTGAATGATTACAATGACCGCGGCATTATTTGCGTAGATATTTCACCCGAACGCTCGGGAGTTGGAGCTGTGCCAGCCGCGACGCAGAAACCCGCGTCATTGGCCAACTCTTGCATGGGACTCACTGTATGTTTATGAGTATAAAAACAAGTTATCCTAATTCTTACTTCATTCCTAATTAAGCTTGTAATCGTTCAGGTTGATATTCTCAACCAAAAATTTAAAATATAGTAGGATTACCCTAAAAAAATAACTAATAAGAAAATGATCTCACTCTTCCAAAAGCACAATATAACATTTTTCCAAGTACTGAAGTTGACATTACAGTGAAACGCTGTTGTACCACTGCTAGTTTTAGAAGGAAATTATGTCATTACACTTGGCAAATTGTACAACCTAGTGTAGTTCTAAAGAATGTAAATTTCTTTCTAATTAGTGTTTAGGACCTGTACCACATGCCTTTTAGAAAAGTCTCATGTTGCAACATTTGTACTCTCAAAATAAATTCCCACTTTAACACTTTTACTATACTATAAAGGTCCACTAGAATTGACACGTACCATATTAAACATTTTCTTGGCAACTCAAAGAAAATCTGTGATATTCTGGTACTATTTTAAAAATATTTCTCATTTACGGCTCTCTATTTATGGCTGTTTAACTGCTTCAAAATTAATAAACACACAAAATATGCACAGGAACTCATCTCATCAAACGTTTTCTGAAATATTTGTATAACTATTCAACAGTTACAGTTTACTTCTGATTTTCTTTCCATGCCATGTGATTAGGATATGCATAACATTTGAGAAGAAAGCTCCTATACTCATATAGCAGGCACATTATTAAAGTAATCATAAAATACTTCACTTTTTAGCAGCTTCGTCTTGAAGTACTGATAAGGTCTCAGCAGTGAAAGGGGTAAAGAGTATGCAATTAAAAGCAAAAATTGTAAATAATAAGTGACTTATTATAAAATGGTGTACTCTCTTATGGAAATCATTAATAACTGTTCTGCAGAATAGTTTTGGCAGTGGATGTGCAGTGCTACAATACTACATTGTTCCACGTGTACTTGTGAAGTATACTGAAATATGATTATTGTTTGACCATACCATAATACGCTCACTGAATGTGATGTAACAGTATCATAATGATATACTTAACTCACTTCATTTTGTGTGGAAAAAGTTGTTTGTTCCAATAAATTGGCCAAGAACACGTTTTGACTATACCGCTTGCCATCAATCACATAAGACAAGAACAACCAGAAGTTGCTATCAGCTGACTGCTGTGATCAGCAATTTTTTGTGAATCTATAATCTCAAAACTTAAACATTTAATTATGGTCGGGGGGGAAAAAAAACAGTCACATGCAACTTGCCTATCTATAATGGATAAGATACTCGCATGAAAATTATGAAACTTGCATTGCTCGTTTCATGAACATATTCACATCTTAATAAATGCCATTATACGCTTGTTGTATAATGAACTGTTATCTGTCTCTATAAATTAAACAAATTGTGATGAGAATCTTTCTTTTTTTCCTCTCAAGTCCTTCAATTCAGTTTACTGTTGACAAGCACAACCAATAGAAGGTGATCAAACAAAGGGATACATTAAAAACTGTTTTTATAAAGATTGCTGACAAACGAAGATCAAAATTCAACAATGCTATAGCCTATTATTCTGCGTAAACTATACTGTACTCTAATATCTACTGCTTATTCTAACAGCTGAAATATCTCCTACTTCTATCAAAGTTACCATTTGAACTGTGTACAGAAAAAAATTATAACAATCAAGCATAACAGCTATTAGCTTTCACCAAGAAAAGTAACACAAAAGTACACAAAGTTAAATCTATGTTACGCTATGTGTTCACAAACACGAACCCTTACCTATATACTATGACTCAAAAATATACTGTTTTATCATATTATATAACAAGGAGAGGAGGGAACAGAAAAAATGCATTGGAATTATCCAAGAACTTGTTTCTGAAGGAAGGAATGATAGATGTAGTTTGATTCGTTACACATATAGTTATGTCACTGCCCCTGCTGCGTTAAAAGATAAATATGGCATTCTTGATATAAATCTTCTGAGGAGGGGAAAGAGAGGAAAATATATATTCATTAACATTATCTAATGAACAATCAGTACAGATTTATAAATAGTTGTTACTGAAGAAAAATAGGTAAGACAATTTCTGCAAGGTGGGTAATGGAAAGTATTTTTCAGGGTGAGTGTTGATTTAATTAAGTTTCTTCTCACCACAAGAACATCAAACAAATTACATTCCACACTATATTTTCACACTGTCTTGTTAGAAACTGCACAACCCAAATGAAAAGGGAAGGAAGAAAAAACAAGCATGTAAGAAGTTCATTTTTTTCGAAAATCAGCTCTGAAAACTTACCGAACGATGACGCCTGTGACCTTTATAAGATGATCGGTGAGAACTCTGACGAGTTAGTGAAGAATGGCGAACCTACAGTTAGGTCAGGTGATGAGGAAATCGCAAATAATGTTAGGATTTACCAAGGTTAATTACAACAAATTAAATAATTCAGATTTCATTAATAATTGGGAAGGAAAACAAAACATGATAACATTTGACGTTAATTAAAGGAAACGGAAGAAGGCAAATATGGTGTGAATTTAATAATGTTGGTGCACATAAAATAAAAAATAAACGAAGAATAATTGGTTGATAGGAAGGGAAAAGAAATGGAAAAGGGAGGAACCAGAGAGAAAAGAAAGAAAAGAGAAAAGCAAAATAAGACACATCTCTCACTAACGAAAAGATAGAACACTCATTCCCAGATACACACTTGACTATCAATCCACACACAATATACCTACAAGAAATAGCACAAGATACTAGTAAATATATTTATCACATTTATATTTAAGAATAAATATAGAAAATATAGAAGGAAGTTACTCCTCTGGGTCGCGAGCGACCCCTGGGGATCCCGTAAGGGGATATTCACAGCGGATTTGTTACCGGGGTGCGCCAGTCCCCTACCTACTTAAACCTAAGGACACATACACACACCCAGTCCTGAACCCGGGAAAGGAATTTTTCACTACTGAAAAATCCCCAACCCGGCCGGGAATCGAACCCGGGCCGCCGGAGTGGAAGGCAGGAGCGCTACCGACTCACCCACGGCGGCGGACATAGAAAATATACTGGACATATTAATACAGAAAAGAAGAAGACACAGAAAACTTGGCTGAAGAAATGATATCCCCAGTCTTAAAAACACTGCTAATTATTTTATGATATATCAAAACTGACAATATGCAAGAAACACTGAATATAATGAGGCATGTAGGGCAGTACGGTGACTCAATGGATAAAGTTTTAGAAATACAGGCAGCAATTAAGTGAAGAGTGTATCTCAAAATTAAAAAAAAAAATTAACCTAACAAATCTTCTTTAGGAATACCTTCAATGTACTTACGAGTACTTTCTTTTAAATATAACTTAAACCCATGCTGAAGAGTCATAAAAATGTTAAGTTATTTTCAATGTTGCTTATTTCCGCGTTGTTTTTTTTAACTAAATTTTCTCATGGTATCATAATGTTCACAAAAGAGTGATGTAAGGTAACTCGTGGTAATTTTAAGAAAGACTTTTTTTGCCAGATGCCTTTCCTTATTAATCTAAATTCAGAGACTGAAAGTATAAGAAATTGATGACAATGGAATTTGTAGAACTGGAGTCACATTACTAGCATTAAGTCATTTTGGTATTAAATATATCTCTGGTGTGAATTTTTGGTGTATTCATTGAAAATTTAAATATTCAATATTACAGATCCTGTGGTATAAATCATAGTAAGCTTATCTTTTAGTTCAATAAAAATGTATAATGACTTAACTACTTTGCTGTGGTCATATAGTTGGAATCATATGCATTTATACAAAACTTATAGGTTGTTTAGACATTTGCTAAGAAGCTGAAAGACCATTCTGATGGGTGTAAGAGTATAAAAGGATTAACATCTGAGATATTACGAGTTATGGACTACCACCTAAAATAAAATGAAACTTACGTAACAACAAATAATCCTCCCAAAAACATGACTGACAGTTTGAAATCTAGCCATTTATTTACTCATTTAGGGGGCCAGAAAACCCATCAAAATTTTTAGTTTTCAGAATGCCACTGGTAGAAATGTACTTGGAATATTCAAAAAGATATTGCAGATTATGAAAGAGGATAGGGTAATGTTCATTTTCATACATAATGTAGATAATTAGACTGAATACCGGTTAAATGGAATATCTACTTATACACTCGAGTGCAGGGAAACTTTCCGATGCTTCTGGTTTCTTCTAGTGTTTTTACTTTATTTAAAGTTGGCATTGATGGTGTAGTGGTTGAGGTGCTGTGCAACAAACCGGAAGGTTGTGGATTCGATCCCTGATGAGGTCGTTGGAGATTTTTAATTGGCCTAATCCTTCTGGTGGCACTATGATCCTGGGGTGGACTTAGGCTCTAACAGCAATGAGTACCAGGAGCAATCCTGGGGGTAAAGGTGGCCGGTGTGTAAGGCTGACAACCTTACCACCTTCATGTACCGAATGTCTAAAATCTGGGAGCCTCAATCTCCTGGAACCCATAGGGCCTCTACGGCCTGTATAGGGAACACTTTACTTTTATATTGAATCTCCTTATCATTTGTGTTCCACACCAGTCCTGGGTGAACCAAGCTCAAGCTATGAACAATGCTCAGCCTAGGTGAGCAGTGAAAGGGGCATGTTCACAAATGTCTAGCTCCTGGACGAGCTCAACTCTTTATTGGTTTGATGTCATAAGACTGGCACTCAAACATTAACCTATGAACACAGGTCTGTTTCAGGTTCAGGTACGAAGGATTGGGGGGATAAGACACACATGAAGTGAAGGGTTGGATGAAAATGCCTTGTAAATAGTGTCTTCTGTATTATACATACAGTAATTTGAAGTGAACAAAGGACATGGACAACAAATAGAAACAACAAGGTTAAGATTCTAGAGAATTTAAAGGCTCTCAGCCGTATCTGCCACAGCAGCAGCAGAAAAAAAAAAAAAAAAACACTGCCCATCCTATCGGAAAGATTCCATACACGGGAATGTACATGTTGAACATTAGAAATATAAAAAATTCCATGAAATAGTAATTGATACCTAATCTTTGTTGGGGACAAAGTGTGAAAAATTCTGACCAGCAGAGCAGTATATTGCACTGATACCACCAACTTCTTTCTCTCCTTCCTACTTTACCAATGGAAACTTTAGGTTTCCTTGAACAAAGATAGCTAAATGTTGATAGTGAAATTGTTTTAGTCAGCCGGTATGTACAAATGGCTGTTTTATTAGGCATTTTGTCTTTTCATTCTAATAAATGGCATTATTAATAATGATAAACAACATCTGGAAATGTTATTGGTAGGCCTATGTTAACATAAACAGTCAGCCATAAGATGCAGCCCAATTATGCTTCTTATGGAGCATGTTTTCTATAGTACTCAAGATTTCATCTCCGCCAATTTACTGACTCTATAAATTTATTTTTACTGGATAATAATTTATGGAGTAATTGGAGCTACGTGATTTCTCCTGATCTCTCCTCTTTCTCTTTTCCTCTCCATTTCTATAAGTCAAAATTGAATCACAAGTAAAATTCTAAATGTCCGTGTCTTATTGTACTCTGTATTATTTTGTTCTAATGTCTGCATTTGTATGAGTGTGTACTGTATGTATAGGTATGTTTTGTTTAATATTTTTTTTTTAGTTCTTAAGTATGACGAAGCCTTTGGATTCTTGTAATCCCTAATGGTGAATAAATATTATTATTATTATTATTATTATTAATAAGTATACATTATTAATTATTACAAACCAACGTATAATTGGGTGCTGTCCCTCCCAAGTATGTCTATACTTGGTAAGTTCAGGCTTGGTCCCTGAGTGTTAACTCAATTGTATACCTAGGTATAACAATTTTGGTTAAGCTACCATATGTTTTCATGATCCATACCTGACACACAAACACAACTTAACTGCTAAGTGGGGAAATCAATTGGAATAATGTAAGTTATTTCTTCATTATACTTTTAAGAAATACTTTTTTAATCTAATGTTTCCATATAGTCACCCTTGCTTTATGCCATGCCTCATACTACTTGATAAAATATACCAGCACTTACTTATGTTAAGATTATTTTAAATGCACATTAATTAAAAAAGTGTGTAACACTTTTTTTAATGTCATATTTAAATTATTCTTACTATTATTAAAATATTTTTACAAATGTTGATCACATCCCTTGTGCTCATTAAATTCAGAAGCCCAAGTCATGCATCAACATTACAGAAGAGAAGGAAATTTTCTACAATGGATGATAAATAAGTCTCACAAAATGCAAAATGAATATTGCTGCTACCAACTTATCCTCCAATAAGCCAAAACATTTCACTTTGCTGACAATCCCAGAGCACCTGAGCTTAAATCTTTTCTGCCATGAAAATTTATATCCTTGCTTGGTTTTGATCATGTGAACTCAGGATCCCGGTGACCGCATAACCACTATTTCACCTCGAACAAGTTTAAGTTATGCATGCCAAGTAAAAAAGAAATGAGGGGGAAATAATTTACTCATGCAGTAAATGGCCCATACAAGTTTCTCATATTCTTCTTACTTACTTACTCAATGGCAATAGACAATTCCTCAGCAAGCTAAGGGAATATTATCTATGTTATGGAACCCAAAGGTTCATTGCTGTGCTTATCTCAGCCCACCATTCAACCCTAATCCATGCTAACTCCATCCAATCATCCCTCGCAAATCCTATTTCCCTTAAATCTATCCTAATATTGTCCTCCCACCTATGTCTAGGTCTTCCAGGTGGTCTTTTCCCTTCAGGTCTCCCAGTCTATACTTTTGAGATATGTCTTTCCTCCCCCCATGCACACAACTTGTCCAGCCCATTTCATCCTTCATGATTTAATTACCCTTACTATATCTGGTGAAGAGTACAGGTCATGAAGCTCGCCGTTATTCATTTTCATTTCTCTTAGGCCAAAATCTTTTCCTAAGCACCCTGTTTTCGAACACTCTCAGATTATGTTCTTCTCGACCAGTAAGGGGCTATGTCTCACATCCATATAAAACGACTGGCAGGATAACAGTTACCTCCGGAAAATTTTACACTGATAGGATCCATAAATCAGGCAGCGTTACTTAAAAATACTTTTTACTGGGAAGGTTGTTAGCCTCACGTCAAATCCCCAAGCTGGAAAACCACCTCATGTTTTAACCTGCATGGTTGTGCTAAAGGTAAAATATAACTACGTGACAATATTGCACACTGTAGAGAAATTAAAACTAGATATTAATACTGCATTGAGAAAATTATTTCCTCTAAATGGAACCATTCTAAGGGCCTAACTGAAACCTCCATATAATCTTCTGGTTAAAATTGCCTTACAGACTTATCAGGAATTACATTTGAAACATGTATAAAGAATTATCTTTAAATATAATCAGGCAAACACTGTCGAATTTGTTTAATTATTGGTGGCCAGAAAAGCAGTGAAAACAAATGGTAGTCCATGGGAGCTTTCTAGTCACCTGCAAATCCCAACTTTGAAATTGGAAAGTGTAACTTACATAATAATACAGTTTATGGACCCATATTTGAAAGCTATATGAGGGTTATTCATAAATTAATTTCCGTTTAATTAATTAATTTAAAGAAAGAAAAAAATAAAGAAAAAAAATAAATAAATAAATAAAGAAAGAAAAAAAAAAAGGATCGAAGTTACAGAATTTGTTTTATAATACTTTTGAAACTAAACAGTCTACTTTATTTTTCCACATGGTTTCCAGGCACAAGACAATTGTCATAGCATTTGACGAGCTATGAAATTTTGCAGTCATAGAATTTGGCCACCTGCAACTGAAGCCAACCCACAACACTGTTTTTCAACTATTTGCCATCATCCAACTGCTTCTGGTAACCCATACCTTTGGTAATCACATTATACAAAATAGTACAACAAATCTGTGGAAAATGATTAGCTGACGAATGGTTTACAAAAGGGTTAGAAAAAACTACAGATTCACCATCTCGGAGCTTTTTGATCATTTTCTACAACTTTGTCGTACTCTTCTGTACAAAGTGATTTACCAAAGATTTGGGCTACCAGAAGGGCTTTGACCATTTGAAAACCAGCATCGTAGGTTGGCTTCAGTTCCTGGCGGCCGAATTCTATGAATGCGGAACTTCAAAGCTTGTCAATCGATATGACAAGTGTCTCAATGTGGCTGGAAACTATGTGGGAAAATAAATTTAGAGTGTGTAATCTCAAAGAATTACAAAACAAATTCCATAAATTTGTTCACCATTTTAAAAAAATAAATAAACATAAGTTACTTTATGAATAATCCTTGTAGAAATGCACAAATTGATTAATGCACCTGAAATGATATGCTCTATTAAATTTCAATATAAATTGCAAAAAGTACCACAATCGAGTTTTAACATCTAGGAGAACGCTGCCCAAGCAATTACCGAGATGACAGTGACCTAGCAGCTTCATCATTTTCTAAGAGTTTTTGGCCACCATCATAAAATGTTACTGCTAACTTTTATTTAGTTGTTTCTGCCTGATTTGGTTCACAAGAGCCCTTTGTTATCTGATGGTACTAGTCTCATGTCACTAGCTTCTAGAATAACTTATATTAATGTAAGAAACTGCTATGAAATTGGTTTTAGAGAGGTCTTACAAAGAATTACAGTCTTCTAACATTTGTACTAATATGAAACAGCTTACAATTAGAATTTTGAAAGCACTAAGGTCTAAATTCTCGACCACTGTATGTTCACATTTCACTACTGAATAAATAACATGACCTAAGAAGTAACATACGCAAATAATGATCCTCTTATTGCAAATATTAATTTGCCACCTCTACTTAGCTTAAAATCAAAATCTTAATCACTGTTCTTAACTTTATCATTTGTCAATGGAGATAAGAAGTTTATTTATACTTAATACTACAAAATCACACTCCAACAAACAACAGAAATTTTATTTATGAAGCAAACAAATAAATGTCACACTTACCCTGGTCTGTGCCTGTGCTAAAGGATCTCGTTCTCTATCTCTGGGCTTTCTGCTTGCCACTGGACTGCCCAGTGGGCACTGGGGCAAAACTGGAGTGCAAGTCGGGTCTTCTTTGAGTTGACGAACTATTTCATTGATCAAGTCGATAAAAATATCAGAATGGTTGTCTGGTAACAGATTCTCTGACACCTACAAAAATTTGAGAAAAAAGAAAATGTAAAAATTCCTGAAATGAAAGCAGCAGAATATTAAAAAATAAATGTAAAAGAAAGAAATCTCTGGGTTTTCTGCTTGCCACTGGAATGCTCCCTGGGGACTGGGGTAAAACAGGAGTGCAAGTTCTTCTTCTGTGAGTTGACTAAATATTTCATTGATAAAGTGAATAAAAATATCTGAATGGCTGTCAGATAACAATCTAACTACTCTGTGGTGCTACATCCCTGAAGGGACAAGGCCTACCACCCAACTGCTGGATTGTGGGGCATGTGGTCAGCATGCCCTTGGCTGTTAATGGTGGTTTCCGTGACCAGAGCCACTACTTCTCTATCAAGTAGCTCCTCAATTTGAATCACGAGGCTGAGTGCACCCCGTTCCAGACCTCCCTACCTTAGAAAAATCTGAGGAGTTACCCGGGATCGAACCCGGGCTGATCAATCTGT